>OX459097.1:13543709-14143709 GCA_949775045.1 Metridium senile | reverse complement strand
GGACGTTAAACCTTCGTTGGATAAAGCTTTTGTGGGACTAAAATTCATCGTAACAAGAGAGATTGGTTGATAAGTAGGTAGAAATGAGAATGAAAATGAAAATAGTACTTTATACACCGTAGAAGAAAGGCTTTCTTACGGACGTTTCATATAGATTAATCATATGTAGGGTGGTATAGCTTTGGAAGGTAGATTTAATGATTCGAATTAGCCCTTAACAAAGCGTCCATTTAACAAATAATTCACAAAAGCAAATTGTCTGGTTGATTGAGTTGGAAACTGAAAGGAATCTAACAATTCATGATATATATTTGTAGCTAGCTCTTTTGGTAATGTTAATTACGGAAAAGGTTTTCAATATGCAAAGAATAAAAAAGTCAAAGTCATTTCGAAGTCAATTCTTCTTCGGAGTAAATTATAAATTTGTAGTTCATGACGAAGGTTTTTAAGTTCGTAAGTATAATCGTAAATAGGTATTTCATTACTGAAACTTTACGGAAATACACCATGATATAAACGAACCGAAAACACATGGAAACATATGGAACAAACAACAATCGAATAATACGAAAAAATAAACTAGATAAAACCATGTTTTTTGTGTGAGAAAACAGGACCAAACACGAAATTTTAATCACCAATATTTTGTTTTCATTTTTATCAAAACAGAATGCATCAGAGCAAAATAATTTTGTGAGATTCATCATTTTTAGAAAACTAGCACGCCTATTTATATCCTTTTTCGGCATTTTCTTAATTTGAAAAAAAATAAATAAATAAATATCAACGAGATTAGTTGAAAATTAGAAAATTAGTTGGATGAGTTTGTTATTGCGCCATTCATTATCATATAGTTAGTAATGAATAGGATCATGTTATATTCATAGCTGCATTTTAGAAAATAGCACGCGCGGGTGAGAAATAGCTAGGAGCTTCTAGCAAGTATTATAAGATATTTATACTCAGTATCTCTCTTAGTCTAACTCTTTCACTCCGACGAAGGGCTAAAGCTCGAAACGTCAGTAAAGTTAGTCAACATTTTTTACGGTTTTACAAATTTCATTCTATTACCTATCGTTTATATCAAACACCGACGCAGACTATACTAGTTTACTCGCTAGTTTACTCGCTAGTTTCCATTTATAAGATCAATGCGCTCACCTCTTTACGAAAACTATAATCTTTTTGTATCATGCTTTGTTTGTTTTATAACACGTATGGATTTTTTCAAAACCGCGTTTCCAAACATATTGCGTAAAACGTTAGAAAACGCGGCTTGCGCTATATATAGATAAGCTCATTATAGTGTAGTTTTAAACTGAAATAAACGTACTGCCATTGAATAAAGCCACCATAGTATATAAATAGTTTGTAAATAGAATATAAATATGGATTTACAAGATCAAGGTACATTTATATGGTATGTAAATATGTATTTATGCATGAACTATTTACATACTATGTAAATATTACAGTGCATGCGTTAAGATACCAGTTATCTTGAGTGAAGCCGTGTACGAAAACGCAATAGAAAAATTATATTTTGCGTAAAAAGAGTGCAGCCATTTTAATACTTAGTACGAAACGCAGTCTTCTTGCGTGAAACATAAGAAAACGCAACAACTGTGCTACGTTTTTTTGCGCACAATTGTGATGATCGTTTCCGAGAAAAACACCCGACCTAAACAACGCAACAACGTACCTAAACAACGCAAGAACCTACCTAAACAATGCAACAACGTATCTAAACAACGCAAGAACCTACCTAAGCAACGCAACAACGTACCTAAACAACGCAAGAACCTATACCTAAACAACGTACCTAAACAACGCAAGAACCTACCTTAACAACGCAACAACGTATCTAAACAACGCAAGAACCTACCTAAACAACGCAAGAACCTACATAAACAACGCAACAACGTACCTAAACAACGCAAGAACCTACCTAAACAACGCAACAACGTATCTAAACAACGCAAGAACCTACCTAAACAACGCAACAACGTACCTAAACAACGCAACAACGTACCTAAACAACGCAAGAACCTACCTAAACAACGCAAGAACCTATCTGAACAACGTACCTTAACAACGCAACAACGTACCTAAACAACGCAAGAACCTATACCTAAACAACGCAACAACATACCTAAACAACGCAAGAACCTATACCTCAACAACGTACCTAAACAACGCAAGAACCTATACCTAAACAACGCAACAACGTACCTAAACAACGCAAGAACCTACCTAAACAATGCAACAACGTATCTAAACAACGCAAGAACCTACCTAAGCAACGCAACAACGTATCTAAACAACTCAAGAACCTACCTAAACAACGCAACAACGTACCTAAACAACGCAACAACGTACCTAAACAACCGGCAAGAACGTACATAACAACGCAAGAACCTATCTAAACAACGCAACAACGTACCTAAACAACGCAAGAACCTACCTAAACAACGCAGCAACGTACCTAAACAACGCAAGAACCTATACCTTAGCCTGCGTCACATCCGGACTTTTTCTCGGTTAAGTCCGAGAAAAAGTCCGGATGTGACGCAGGCTACTATACCTATAAACAACGTAAGAACCTATACCTAAACAACGCAACAACGTACCTAAACAACGCAACAAATAAAATTAATCTTTTCAAAAGTCAAAACCTTACGTAGACCTTACTTTTTTATGTATTTTAATGCACTCTTAAAATCCAGTTGCTTTTCATTACTTTTTAATGTTAAATTTTGATCGCCTAGAGCGAACAAGCGGACGGCATCCTTTGAAACATCAAACTCAATCCCTAACTGAATATTTAACCGATAAATTTGTTTTTATATATTACATATGTTATATATTACGAGTGGATGCGATAAGATAGTATTACGTCTTTTTTTTAATAAATACAAAAATAACGTCTCAATTCTTCTAGACTGGACAAGTGTGCCCTACTATAACGGGGCCTACTAACGTCGCACTTTTTGCTGGAACCCGGATGTATTGATCTGCATGATGATTCTGGCCCGATTAGAGATTCGATTCGATTGACTCTTTAAATTCGAAAGTAGAGCTAGTTCCCATCAAAGATTCGATCTGATCAAAGATTCGATTCAACAATGCAACACAAATTATTTTACATATATTTATATAATTGAGGATTACAAATGGCAAAAGTTTCTAAACGAAAGTGAAAAATATTAGAGTGAAATATATATAATGTAAATGAAATAGGTAAATGATGAATGCTAATACTAATAAATACATGATATCAAAGAATAAATAATATATATCTATATATAAGTATGATTGATAATCACTAAAAATGATCACTGATTTCAACATTGTGTATGCAAAAATCTGTTTTAATTCATACAAAAGCTGTTGTTTTTTTAATTTTTTTTTTTTTCGATAGATTTGTGGTATTTGGTTTCATAATCGAACTCCAAAACACGTGAGAAAGAATTTTTCTGTAAATTGGTAAATTGGCTCTTTCGAAAATGGGGATTGTTCCGATTAAGGATTCGATCTGTTTCGGGTCCGATCAAAAATTCGATTCAATTTCCTCCTAGTGCTGGGCTTAGTCTGATAAAAGATCATTTGATATAAGGCAAGATCCGTATAACTCTTCATCACTGATGTGGGTGGGTTAGTGTGGCTTAGCGTCCTACAGAATTTACTACTAGCAAAAACCTTGAATCAGTAGTTGCCTTGGATTTAAAATAAAACATGGGTGAGTTAGAATGGAAGGCTTCAAGTCCGAATGCCCGAAAGGAAGAATGGGAGACAAAAAGGTGGGCTGCTTCGAGCCAGATATTAACGACGAGGCTAAAATTAGCTTCACTGTTTTAGTAGCTTTGGTAGCTGATCAATACTTACATATATATCAGACTAATATAATTGTTAATAAATACTTCATATATATAATGAAATGTTGTGAATAGGCATAATGCATTTGCCTATGGGGTGAACGAGATTGTAATGGTTTCTATTAAAAAAGAAGAATATCTCAATAAAAATCTAAAAGTATCACAAGAAATCGTTAAAAATAGATCAGTTAAACTTCTAGACCAAGACGTTAGATCTCGACGTGTCAAACAAAGCAGGTGATCCCCAGTAAATCCACACGGTGCCTTTAAAGTAGAGATAATAGCAAAGCAAGGCGCCATATTGATTGGAGCTAATTAAAACCTATCCACTGTCACCACTCCCCTGGGGACGTTAAGTAAATCGATGGAACGCATTACTGTAACTCTTCACTTGGATATTGACGATATATACTGTCATCACTCCCCTGGGAACGTTACGTAAATCGATGGAACGCACTACTGTAACTACTGCACTTGGGAGCACTGTCACCACTCCCCTGGGAACGTTACGTAAATCGATGGAACGCACTACTGTAACTACTTCACTTGGGAGCACTGTCACCACTCCCCTGGGAACGTTAGGTAAATCGATGGAACGCACTAATGTAACTACTGCACTTGGGAGCACTGTCACCACTCCCCTGGGAACGTTACGTAAATCGAATGAACAACCAACTGCATTTGCATGTAACTACTCCACTTGGGAGCACTGTCACCACTCCCCTTGGGACGTTACGTAAATCGATCGAACTCACTACTGTACTGTACATACTCCTCTTGGGAGCTATATCCACATTAGCGATACATACTGTACTTTCACCGCTCCCCTAGGGACGTTACGTAAATCGATGGAACTCACTACTGTACCTACTCCACTTGGGAGCTATATTCACATTGACGATACATACTGTCACCACTCCCCTGGGGACGTTACGTAAATAGATGGAACGCACTACTGTAACTGACTACTCCTCTTGGGAGCTATATCCACATTGACGATACATATTGTACTTTCACCACTCCCCTAGGGACGTTACGTAAATCGATCGAACTCACTACTGTACCTACTCCAATTGGGAGCTATAGTCACATTGACGATACATACTGTCACCACTCCCCTGGGGACGTTACGTAAATCGATGCATTACGTGCGGTTTATTTTAATCGACAACACACTTTATTAATGAAATTGAACATGCCATCGCCCACTAGTCACTACCCTCCCTGAACAAAATGATAAAGGGGAGGGGAGGGGAGGGGAGGGGCCATTTTGAAAACTATTCGAAAGTTAGACAGCCGGCAGCCTTATGGGGCTTTGACGTCAATGTCAACATTTAGCTTTTTTTATTGATTGTATGGTTAATGAAGACTAACCTAGGGTGTATTGTCCTTTGTGGGATACGTTTCTAAATACAGCATATTGTCCACCATGCAAGAAACACTAAAAGAAATGTCACGTGACACCATATAAGTTCGCTCTATGGCTCAATACTAGCATTCATAGTGAATATAGTTTCCTAACGCTTATTTCATGTTCACTGTTACTCATTATACAGTTAAAAACGAAATTTTCAACTGCTGAAAACAAATAAACAAAGAATCACGTGTCACTTGTTGTAGTGATAAACTCTATTTTACATGATAGGTAATATAATGAAAGTTGTAATTTTATCCACAAACAATGGACAACATTCCTAAATAACATTGATTGTAAGTCAGTTGGTGAGGTAGCAACTAAAGGGCAACGAGGATAACAATGCAAATTCAAAGTGTACCATCACTGTCTAACCTGTTATAGACCAAATCGGCTAACACGTTGCTATATACGTTTCCCACCAATTCAAAACCACTAGGAATAAAAATGTTTGTTCCAAAACAATTTTCACAAAAGACAAAGAATCTTATTCCCAAAAGGAATTTGGTGAAAATACATATCAACTCGTTAGCCAATTTTGTCTATTAACATTCGCGTTATTCTATCAGGGTTTTTTAGGGGGGGCAGTTGTTGACGGAGGAGTGTTCAGAAAGTAAACAATTAAAAAGAAAATTGATGATTACGTTTTTTCTGCGTAATAATTTATTATAAAATAGACACCAGCTTTCAGCCATCTTGGCCATCATCAGGGTAGTAGCACACGTAATATGTTTGAATTAACGTACGTAGTTAACAAAAAAGTTTGAAAAAAGTACAGATTACCTATAGTTGCCGATTTCCAAAACATTTTAAACTAATTAATGTGTTCGTGATACATCACAATTTTAGCACTTTCATTTAACTTAAAATATGCACATGTTATATATCAGACAGTTCTTTTTTTCAAATTTTTAAATGGTTTCAAATTAAGTAAAGTCACAAATATATTTAACTTTCATAGCAGTGACTGCAAAACCGATTGGTTGTTCGCAAACTGGACAATTGAGTTTGATCATCTGGGATGGGTTGTTCAAAGCTCGATTAGTGCTAATGCTGGGTTGACTCTATAGGTTTTCTTAAAACTTGATCCTGGATTAGCACTAATCGGGCTTTGAACAACGATCCGAGACCGACAGGAATTGTGGGAGTTCATTAAATTCCAAATAATAATCAAGCTTGAATATTAATTCTTACTTCTAAAATACTGTTTTATATGTAATTCAGCAACATTCAAGCTTAATTAAAACAATGGATTTTGAAATTAATGAACTCCCACAATTCCTTTTGGTCTCAGACCAACCATTTTCAGATGATAAACGTTTATTGAAAGAAGTGTACACCTATTTCAATTAACGTTGTCCATCTGGAATGGTTGATCTGAGACCGATAGGAATTGTGGGAGTTCATTAAACTGCAAATGCATTGTTTTAATCACACTTGAATGGTGCTGAATTACAGATGACAGTAAACATCAGAAGTAAACATTAATATTCAAGCGTGATTATAATAGTGCATTTGCAGTTTAATGAACTCCTAGAATTCCTATCGGTCTCAGATCAACCATTCCAGATGGACAACGTTAATTGAAATAGGTGTATACCTAATTCAAAAAGGTTTAAGGGGCGAACGGCGATTGGCGATTGCACGACCGAAAGGAACTGTGGTTAATACGAATTTTTTCTTATTCCTTTCAATGCCTTCACCGTTCAGTGATGACCTTATATGGGTGTCTCTAAGGTTTCACTGAACGGTGGAGGCATTGTTTGGGTAATTTAAAAAGGAATAAAAAGAAATTCGTATTATCCACAGTTCCTTTCGGTCGTGCAAATGCTAATCACCAATCTCCCTTTCAACCTTTTTGAATTAGCTGTATACATTGATCAAGTTGTTTGATCAAGCAACTGAAATAATAACAAGACAAAAGCGTGATACTGTAGATATGTAAATTGCTTTCAAATAGTTTATGTCTAGCCGGGAAGCTAATTGAACCATGCATGGAAAGCCTGAAAAACACCCTTTTATTTATCGCACCAATTTGATTCCCAGACAAATTAGCTAACGTGAAAGGTATTAATGTTACTGGTCTGTACAGGTGGGGTTCTAGAGTGTTTGATCAATGTCTTCAGTTAGGAAGGTCACACTTATAATGATACTCATTCAAAAACATTCTTTGCTAAAACTAGTAAAAGTTATCTATGTCAGTAATAGACGTAAAAAATGTTATCTTAACTTTACTGACGTTTCGAGCTTTAGCCCTTGGTCGGAGTAAAAAGGGTCAAGTAATATGTTAATTGGTCTGTTTTGATGTAGGTGGAGTTCTAGAACTTTTGATTAATGTCTTAGTTTGGAAGTAAACACTTAACACTCACTCAAAAACATTCTTTGTTGAAACTAGCAAAAGGTTCATCTATATGATATGTTTTTAGATCAGAGGATGTTTTGCTGCAGGAGGAGTTCTCGAACGTTTCACCAATGTTTTAATCGTAAATGATATTCGCTTAAAACTCGCTGTGAGGAAAACATGGCCTGTTTTTATTCACCCCGCAGACTCCGGCCATTCATTGCGGCATCGATATGCTCAGTTTGGTTAGAAAATTGCAAATAAAACCTCGAAGTATCGAAAACAAGGCGATCAAGTGACACATAGATTCGATAAATGTGTTGCTATCTAAAATCTTTCGAGTCTGTTGAGTAGCGAGCTTTTTGGAAGGCTTTAGGGCAAGGATTGGAACTCCTTACAGCCAATTATTTGGATTTAAAGGATGCCGCTTTATCTCAATGAAAATAGAAAGCAATTCTACCACAGGTAGAGCCCACGTTACTAATGACGTCATGCAGTACCAACAATGACTTTCATCGTCAATATATTTTCGGGCGCGCACATCAAAGAACGCCGTGCAGTTAGCATTTATTTGAAGAGAAGAACATTAGAAGACATTTCCGTCATTGGCAAGGTTTAGTTTAAGACAGCTTAGTATTACTTAGCTAAAAGGCGTTTTTATGCTTGGAGATGTAAATTAGAAGTACATCTACGCGCTGTTATATTTTATTAGTTGAAAGTCGTTATGTTTTCGCCTCAGCACGAGGTAGATTCTTACTCCTGATGTCGACGCTTTGTCTATCAAAATACAGCCCTTGAATACAACGCGCGCTAGAGCCGGAGATGCAGCCAAGATGGCTTGGATATATAACCATCAATTTTCTATTCGTTTCTAGTCATTGTACAACTGAACTATTACTAACTAGGGGAGGGGTTAGTCGTGACTGGCCGCGGCGTACACTGTGAATCTCAAGCATAGAGCAACTGATATGTGGCTGAAAGGATTTCATGTCACACAGTTAACTATAGAAAGAAAGTCTGTGGGTTTTAGCTATTAAAGACGACGTGATAAAACCCTATTGTCCAAAAGATCTGTTTTAATTTAGCTATAAGTCGGCGCCGCGCGAAATAAACAAGGTAGCCGATAGCCTCAGGCCATTTGTGTTTATTAACTCTCTCCCCGGGCTCGGAGTTTGGCCATACGGACTCGCACTGTTAGCTGATAGCGTCTCACAGAACCAAACATACAATTCTAAATTGGAAATTATCTTCTCATCTTTAGAATTCGACGCGTCGAGTTGGTTAGTGGCGAACAAGGTTCTTCAGTCGTAGTCAACATGAAACTTAAATGATCAAAGTCATCCTCCTATTGTATATCAGACATTACATAGTTGTTTATTGGGGCTGGAATATATGCAAAGAACGGTACTGGCATGAATTAAACTTGGCGAATTAGGACAAGACGCGGAACAATGAATATCAATATAAAGAGGGAGAATAATACAACAGAATCGTCCTTACCAAAGCCAACCCAACTACGAGAGAGTACAACCGAGAATATCACTGCTAACAAATACATGGAGCGATGCAACGAGACCGAAATGAGATCAACAGAGCGCGTTAAAGGTACTTTATAAATAGCTACACCACATCTTTTGATCTTATATTCGTGTAACAAAATTGTTACTTGGGGTAGAGGGGAGAGTACGTGAGTAATTAAAAGCCAATGGGATAACAAGTGAAAGTTAGAGAATTCGGTTGAAAGTTTAGTAGGAAAGTTTTGCATTGCCATCTTCTATCTATTGTAAGACGAAGAGCCCGAGGCGTTTCGGAGCTGATGCATTCATTTCTTTGTCAAAACTGAGGCTGGTTTTAATTTCCGTTCCTTATGAGCCAGTTTCAGCAACATCTGGTGAAAAGATGTTCTTAGAGGTAGATATCAAAAAACAGACTTAAATTATATCGCCCTGTCTTGTATTTTAATCATCAAATCCTGAGAAAAGCGGTTGAAACTTGTGCACATAGGGCATTACTTCACGTGAATGGAATTAATCGAAATCGATTGTTTCGAATCTTGATGAGTTTAATATCTCTTATAAAAGAACTTTGATAATACATCAAGAATATCTTTTAAGAAAGATAGTAGTTCATTTGAGCTTGAGGTAGGATTATATCTATACTAAAAGCGTTCGTCAAGTCCCAACATGTATACGACAATAATACTTATTAAAATTGGTCGGATGCATTCTTCATAGAGATATTCTATTCATCAGCAACTCGGTGGTAGACTGCCTCGAGCTATTATGATGCAGGTTTTATCCATAAGCGTACAAATAAATGGCGGTTTTAAAATTAGCTTTTATAGTGGATGAAAACACTTCAGGCGATTCATGGCGCCGACATGGAAGAAAAATAGAAGAAAACACTTGGATCAAAGACCTTGTTAAAAGGAATAAGAATATAAGGAATATTCTAGTGAAATTATGATAAACCGACGCGGGCTTCTATTGGAAAATTAAAATCACTTTTATGCCAGACTGTCTAAAAACCATAAACCATGTAAAATATTTGGGTCCAAAATTAGTAGCCAATTTGGTCGAAAATTACTAAGGAAACCAGTCTCTATAAGGTGTTCTCCTAGGTTCACTCCTCGGTCCAAAATCCCGGCTGATTGGTTAAAGTCAGTTATAATAACCAGCTGAAAAGTTTATAATAAGTTATTAAGTTTTTAAAAATATTTACCAGGAGTTATTTTCAATATGTTGTTTTCGCCGATTTGTAAATCTGACGGTTTACATGCAGCTTGAATATTATTAACGGACATAAATTACAAACAATTATTAAGGATTGCAAAGAATTATTAAAGGACATCAATTGCAAACGTTGAATATAAACGCGACCAAAATAATCATGAACTTTATAGTGTACAGACGATACTCAGTTAACTATATGTTGGCGTCGTTCTCAGAATTTCAAATTTAGTCTTTTTTAATAATGATTGATCAACGTCCGAAATTTTAGTAAGTCTTTGCTTGTTCTTATGTAGTGTGTAGCTTATATAGTTTTTTGTGATACTCAACTCTAGACGATTAAATAAAATAATGATCAAAGGTACAATAAACTTATCAGGATAAAATACTTACTGAGAATACAATAAATTTGGGGAGCGAATCTGATTTTTTAAAGAAAAAGCTTAGATCACTGAACGAAAAAATATCAAAAAATAAACAACTAAATTTCAGATTAAACTTTGAATGTTTAATATATAACGCAATATTAATTGCACATAATTAAAATATGGCCAATTAAGTGCAAGCTAAAATCAGTAAGTAAAAAAAGACTTAGTTTGGGAAGACTAATATGCAAGAATAACAAGAAACTCTTGTTGAATCAAAGAACGAAAGTGCAAGAACGAGACATACATTACATAATTAGGACACATGCAGAGTAATTTCCCTTTGCAAGGAACTGAATAACGTCTATTTAATTTATACTTGTTAACAAATAACAGATAACTGACGATGGCTTTAGAGTCTAGTTTGAGTAGTGGAGAATGTTTGACAAATTATTCACCGAAACGAAATATGCCGACCAATTTGAATTAATGTTGTTGACTGGCTAGCCTCGCATACATGTGAAAACTCCGTTAGTGTTCTAACGGTGACAACAATACTTATACAAGGGCTTTCTAGACTAAAATACGCTAAAATTGCCGACAATTCTGTGAAATGTAGAAGAAGATTGTGAGTATAGCGGGGAGTTTTGACTAAAAAACTAGTATTCTAAAATAGACTACTAAGGCTTATTGGTAAGTGATTGGTAGAAATTACATTGAATAGCAGCCGGAATATCTTTGAGCTTTTGTATGACCAAATAACTACAGAAAATATGTGGAAAATATCAGAATATTCCTAAAGAAACCGCCGATTTCTTAATTATAAACCATAAACTGTTTTAAGTAAAAGTAGTTTCATTCTAAAATTATCACTAAAATCTCCGAAAACGGAAGAAAATTAATACCATCTCGCTCAAAATTTTTAATTTAGCTCCCTTTTCAAAGTCTTCAACTTCGCCGGTCTTCAAACTTTCTCCATTATTTCAGCGTCATCAAAAAGTATTTAGTTCCTTCGGAAAAGATGTTAAAGTACAGTTAAAAACGCGGATGTACAACATAGAATCCCTTTTGCGGCAAAAGGCGACAAAAATAGGGTCCCCACTGAGAATATCAGCTAATAATGTATTATCACACAACCAATGCATTAAGACCATCAAAACACAACATGCCAGAGGCTTGCATAAAGAAATCATCACTCGATAGAAACGGTGGCATGTGAAGGCCATGGTTATAACTTATTCACACACATATAAACAAATTCTAATTTAAATACATTATAATAAATAGCATTACAATAAATTAATATATATAAAGGAGAATTAATTACCAAAAAATATGATATGGTGGCATGTGAAAGCCATGGCTAAAACTTTATCCACACACATATAAACAAATTCTAATTTAAATACATTATAATAAATAGCATTACAATAAATTAATATATAAGAAGAATTAATTACCAAAACATATGATATGGTGGCATGTGAAAGCCATGGCTATAACTTTATCCATACACATAATAAACAAATTCTAATTTAAATACATTATAATAAATATAATTACAATAAATTAATATATATATATAAAGGAGAATTAATTACCAAAAAATATAAAAATAAGTATGCGTGGTTGAGAAGTCACTAGTAGTCTTAAAGTGAACCTCATCCCTAATTATAATGACCAGTTTTATTACCAGTTAGTATTATGATTAAAACAAGTACACGCAAATGCCTGGTAACTTAGTCACAGTCATTAACATATTGCAAGTATAAACCCTTATAACTTAAAGACGCATCACTCAAATCAAGAAATATTTCACTATTCAACTATTCACTTCATGTAGAATCGATAGAGAAAGAGGTATTATTAGGGGTGAAGTGCACTTTAACTTTCGTGTCAACAACGACCGGGCTATCAATAACAGGTAACTAACATTTTTAAAGAAGTTTCTATTTTAGTTATGTGATACATTTCATGTTAAAGTTTAAATAGGATATGAGGATGCTGATTTGTCAACACTGAATGGCTGATGAAAACGATCTGTATACGTAAATATTTTTCTATATCGTATATGTTTACATTGATACTCACTTCTGTTATGAGATTTATGAATAGTATGGCGTAAAAACGTATCTCATCAATACTATTTAAAACTAAACAATCGAGCTTTTTATTGGCTCTTACTTCGCCTCGTGTTGCCTTATGTTTATACCCATTTTCGCTGAACATTTACTAGATCGCCTATGGTCGCCTTGTCTCGCAATCAGCTCTAGTTGCACGTTATCTAGCACCGCTGTACTTTTTGACAAAACGCGTATTTGCACAGGTAAAGCCTCGATTTGTCGTAGCAATATTCCGACTAATTCCAAGCAAAGCAAAATTGCTATCGCTTAACAATAGAAATAGAAATTTTCGCTGGCTCAATCGAGGTTATCCCTATACAAATGCGTCTTTTGTACAAATAATACAGAGGTGCTAGATAACACGAAACTGGAGTGTATTCTGCGCAACGGGTAAACGACAAAGAGTAGACTTACATTCAAACTGAAGCTCTAAACTCTTACCTAAAAAAAAATCATCACAGTTGATTTTGAACAAACATTATTTTATTGTACCCTTAAATCAAGAATAAGAAGCAACATTAGCATTTAATTATCTGTAATCAGCTAAACATGGTGGGGGTGGGGGTGGGGATAATGCGTAATCGCTCGAATAGCCTCAGAACGTGGCATCATTTTGATTTGAAGGTTTCTTTTTAAAGCCAGCCAGGGTTTTTGGCAAGATATGCTTATAAAACACTGAGTCATTCCCAGTTCTGTAACCCTTTTTATAATTGAAACAGTGTTCGAAAAAGAACAATCTTGTTTCGTTTAGTGATCATATTCAATGTGATTATTAGTATATCATTATCCTTAATTGCAAGATACCCAATTAAACCTTTATTAATGTTTCGTTGGACATTGTATATTTTGTACTTGCGTTTTAGCCAAAACTCAGTCAAATTCTCTTATTTTTATGTAGCTTTTTTTTTCTCATTTTTTTCAATGTTTCGTTGGACATTGTATATATTGATTTTGCCAAAACTCAGCCAAATTCTCTGATGTTTATGTCTTTTTTTTCTCATTTTTTTCAATGTTTCGTTGGACATTGTATATATCGGTTTTGCTTTTTAGCCAAAACTCAGCCAAATTCTTTTATGTTTATGTATTTTTGTTCTCATTTTCATCGGACAAATCAATGTATGAGTGGTCGTAGTTGTTTGGTTTTATGTTTTATGATACAACCACGTTTTTATGGTACGTGGCTCTAGATACTCTTAACACAGTGTGTAAATAGATAAATTAATCACTTCTTTATCGTCTCAAATCTTCTTTCCAGACACTTAAGTGCCCTACTTATTGGTGATACTCAGAACTCTTGAATATTGAATGAGTTTACATGTATTATCATTATCACGATCACCATAACCACCACCAGCACTGTCCAACGTTATTAGTGACACCAACACCACCATTATCATCAACAATATTAACAGCATCATTATCATCAACACCAACCCCATCATTATCAACAACAACAACATCAGTCATCAACAACAAAAACAACAGCATCATTATCAACAACACCAACACCATCATTATCAACAACAGCATCATCAGTCATCAACAACAAAAACAACAGCATCATTATCAACAACACCATCATTATCATTAACACCAACCCCATCATTATCAACAACAGCATCATCAGTCATCAACAACAAAAACAACAGCATCATTATCAACAACACCAACACCAACACCAACACCATCATTATCATCAACAGCATCATTATCATCAACACCAACCCCATCATTATCAACAACAGCATTAACAACAAAAACAACAGCATCATTATCAACAACACCAACACCATCATTATCAACAACAACAGCATCATTATCATCAACAACAAAAACAACAGCATCATTATCAACAACATCAACCGGCACCATTATCATCTTAGTTTATCATCAACATCAACACCATCATTATCAATAACATCAACACCATCATTATCAATAACACCAACACCATCATTATCAATAACACCAACACCATCATTATCAATAACATCAACACCATCATTATCAATCACACCAACACCATCATTATCAATAACATCAACACCATCATTATCAATAACACCAACACCATCATTATCAATAACACCAACACCATCATTATCATTAACACCAACACCATCATTATCAATAACATCAACACCATCATTATAAAATAACATCAACACCATCATTATCAATAACACCAACACCATCATTATCAATAACACCAACACCATCATTATCAATAACACCAACACCATCATTATCAATAACACCAACACAATCATTATCAATAACACCAACACCATCATTATCAATAACACCAACACCATCATTATCAATAACACCAACACCAACACCATCATTATCAATAACACCAACACCATCATTATCAATAACACCAACACCATCATTATCAATAACATCAACACCATCATTATCAATAACACCAACACCATCATTATCAATAACACCAACACCATCATTATCAATAACACCAACACCATCATTATCAATAACACCAACACAATCATTATCAATAACACCAACACCATCATTATCAATAACACCAACACCATCATTATCAATAACACCAACACCATCATTATCAATAACACCAACACCATCATTATCAATAACACCAACACCATCATTATCAATAACACCAACACCATCATTATCAATAACACCAACACCATCATTATCAATAACACCAACACCATCATTATCAATAACACCAACACCATCATTATCAATAACATCAACACCATCATTATCAATAACACCAACACCATCATTATCAATAACACCAACACCATCATTATCAATAACACCAACACCATCATTATCAATAACACCAACACCATCATTATCAATAACACCAACACCATCATTATCAATAACACCAACACCATCATTATCAATAACACCAACACCATCATTATCAATAACACCAACACCATCATTATCAATAACACCAACACCATCATTATCAATAACACCAACACCAACACCATCATTATCAATAACACCAACACCATCATTATCAATAACACCAACACCATCATTATCAATGACACCAACACCATCATTATCAATAACACCAACACCATCATTATCAATAACACCAACACAATCATTATCAATAACACCAACACCATCATTATCAATAACACCAACACCATCATTATCAATAACACCAACACCATCATTATCAATGACACCAACACCATCATTATCAATAACACCAACACCATCATTATCAATAACACCAACACCATCATTATCAATAACACCAACACCAACACCATCATTATCAATAACACCAACACCATCATTATCAATAACATCAACACCAACACCATCATTATCAATAACACCAACACCATCATTATCAATAACACCAACACCATCATTATCAATAACACCAACACCATCATTATCAATAACACCAACACAATCATTATCAATAACACCAACACCATCATTATCAATAACACCAACACAATCATTATCAATAACACCAACACCATCATTATCAATAACACCAACACCATCATTATCAATAACACCAACACCATCATTATCAATAACACCAACACCATCATTATCAATAACACCAACACCATCATGAATAAGCTACGATTCGAATATGCTACTACGTGTCGACGGGCAAACACGATTCGAATAGGCCACGTGTGTACGAGGATCTTTTTGAATTATAAAAAAATATCGGAACAATTAAGCTTTAAACTCGAAAAAAAAATATCGGACAGCCTTTGTTGCACGAACAAAAAGTATTGAGTACTACCCAAAAAATATCTTGCAACATCTGTGTCCCCAAAAAAAATATCGGGCACCGACAAAACAGCTCTCACCCATCAAATATCAAATGTTCCGTCCCTAAGCTAATTAGTATAGTACATGCGCGCCTTCAGCCGTCGAGAGATTAAATGTCACCAGCGGCTAGCAATTAGTTTATTCTCTCTAGATCTAGTATTTACAGATAATTACTGTCGTATGTATTCCTAATCAGAAGATATCAGTTCACCATTTCTTGGGTTGGGCTTCCTATGGTGTGTTATCTACATTGAGCTGTCTTAAGGTGACTCGACCCACTATTTTTGCATGAACACCTTCCAAATTTGAATCTCATATATTTAAAGAGATTGATTCCGATTTCATATTCTCCATAAGACATAAGATATTTGTTGAGGAGATCGGATTGCATTTCACGTGGTAATGACGTCACAACCGTTTTAACTCGGAATCGAAATTTACCCTTCATGCCACATTTTCTAGGGATATGCTTTATCCCGCTGTACTTTGAGTTTTTGTCTTCCTCTGGGCGCAGTTTCATTATAGACGAATTTGGAGTTATATTTATTTATATTTTCATTTATTTACCATAGTAAGAGCAGTCCCTCTCTTCGAGGCTTATATGCTCTGGTTTGAGACCTGACTGCTGTGTCGGGAGACAATCCCCTGCTCTTTTCGAAGAGCACAACTTTCACGTCCACCTTATATAGGAAGTTAGAGTGAAGGCAGACGGGACCTCCGGCTTTACGTCCTTATCCGAGAAGACGATATTGAGAGATATAGAATTAAAAGCATAATTTTGAATTAAAAGCATAATGTGTAAACTAAACAATGGACTTCCCGTAGCCAAGCAGTCTTCCAACAATTATTCTAGTGCTCGACCAATCAACTTTAAACGGCTATAGATCTCATATGCAATCAACTACAGCTTTGACATTTTGCAACACACACCACTACCTGTCAAGTCTAGCCTCAGGCTATTACACTTAGCCACTACAATAACGTCTGTTTTAATGTCTATTATTGTGAATAGTATCTGTAAACTATATAGAAAATAAATATGAACAATTGAATAGATGACTTGATTAAATGTTTCAAACTTTATGTATAGTAACTGGACAAAATGTCAAAGCTGTGGGTATTTGCATATAAGATGATCTACAGCCGTTTGAAGTTGATCGGTAGAGCACTATAAACATCTTAGCCTGTGTACATGCAGCCGTCCCCACCCCTCCCTCCTACGGACACAGGCTATAAACAAGCCTACTTAAAGAAGTTGGCTTTTAAGTTTCTGTTAATCATTTTTTACCAAAGTATAGTCACGTATTAAATATCAATTGGAATACAGTAATAGCCGCGAATAAAAACCTAAATGTTTCAATTTAGCCTAAATAAGTTCTTATAAGGTTCCTATTTAAATGATTTATGTGGAGGGATCTTAAAATGAACATTTTAGACTAACAGGTTCTCTAAAAAAAACAGGTTTTTATACGCGGGCTATTACTGTAAAGGAAAGAAATAGTGAAAACAAAAAAGTGAAAATTACTAGACGAAAATGAGTCGTTAGAGTCGTTGTTTTGTATTTTTTTACCAGACTGATCAAGTGCTCTTCATACTAATTAGAATAGAAATCGTCGATGATGCGTTAACCGAGTGTATCTTTGACTTCACTAGTGATACACAGCTCCTAGAGTGTTTCAGGAGCCCATTAGTGTTTATATCACTGTACGTGTATAGCCACAAGCAGACGTTTTATATTGCTTTTATGAAATATTTTGCTAAGCGTGTCTCTGTCCTCTGATATAATAAACACGGTAGCCAGCCAATCAGAGCGTGTGTAGTATCTCAAATATTCTATAAAATGAAATAGTCAACTAATAATATTATAAACACGGTAGCCAACCAATCAGAGCGTGTGTAGTATATCTCAAATATTTTATAAAATAAAATAATCAACTAAAAATATTATACACACGATAGCCAGCCAATCAGAACTCGCGTAGTATATCTCAAATATTATCTAAAATAAAATAATCAACTAAAAAACAAGTATTTGAATTGGAAAGTCAAACATATTTCCAAACTATCACCGGAAATATTAATCCTTTATCATTTTAATTTGAAAATTAAAAGCAGATTTCTTTTTTCGGTATTAAAATTATATGTAATTGGAAGGAGATAAGGGGAGGGCGGTGGTATATGTATCGAACAGATATAAAACTTCACGTAGGTAAAAAATAAATTTAGTTTTCAGACGTGAATGCGTAATTTGAAAAATTTGTTTAATTAAGCCTCAAGGCTGATATTGAAGTTTCCCGATAAGAAGAAGAAAACGTGAACATTTATGTATTTAAACTATTCTACAAGTCACACTTTACCCATTGACGAGCAAGCTAGATATTTTTAATTTCAGTCAAACAGCGGTGCATAATATTAGTTTTCTAGATATTGTTCGATTTTTTTGTCATATTCTGTGTGCATATTTTCCCCTTGCTCATAGGGCTGCAGGATATTTTTTTCAAAATCTTCCAATCGACATGTGAGCAGAGTTGTGTGCTTGAATATTTAATTTACGGGTTGTGTCTGGCTAGATGGTTATAATACACACTCATGAACCTAGCTAATAGTGTCCGTAAGACGCGTACTAAGGGGGCTTTCATCTATTAGTGTATGGGGGGGTGGGGGGAAGGGGGGCTGGGGTCGGCAAAATCACCTGTTGTCTTTTCCAAATATTACGCACAACCCCCTCCCCCCTTCCTGGTTAATTGGTACAAAATATCATAACCCTTTTATATTTAATACTAATGGTGCTTACAATTAGTGACAACCCCTCTATATAGCTTCCAAAAATAACGTGACCCCCTTAATATTGCCGACCCTCCCTCCCCCCCCCCCCCCCCCCCCCCCCCCCCCCCATATACTAATAAATGAAAGCCCCCAAAGACGCGTACTAATGGTTTCTAGCGAAAGCATCGTGTGTATGATACCATTTACAGATACCTGGAGTATATCTGAAAGATAACACTTGTCTACTGGATGCCGGCATTCGTTGGTCGATTAGTTTTACAGCTGTTCTTTGAATTGAGTAATTACTACAATAACCGTTACTATCGGGACTTTCTTTCTATACAATGCCGCGGTGTTAACGAGGCTGAAACACCTGAATTTAGATTCACCAGGGCAAATCGCTTTAGATAGAGGTCACGAATAATTTACTTCAACAAATGGTCGAGACGTCATAATTACTAGTTCCGTACACTTTCTACCGTCCGATACGTGAGGAACACACCTTGTCATTCTCAGTATCCGGCGAAAGACAAAGATCCTCAGTAAGTAATCTTTTTAACTTGTATTCTAGCTTCTTTTTTATCCTACGGAAAACTTTGAATTTTGAATTTTGAATTTTGTGGTATCTTTAAGGGTATCCTAAAAGGAAGACCCGATTCATGACGAGCCCCGTACCCTAGATTTTGTACTCAGCGGGATTGACACGGTGGTTAGTTAAAAGTCATTAATCCAATTTGATCAAACCAATGAGGATGAGACTAATGATTGATAAGTTTAGAGCATGTACTACAATATCGTGGAAATGATAAAGACAGTTTCACGCTTAATTCAGAACTTAAGCGATTCAGAGGGAAGGTTTGAAGAAAGTAGAAGTTATTGCAGTTTTCCTTGAGATCTGTGCTGTTCCACAGTATATACATTCGAAGGCTTTATACCTTCACAACGGCATTAAGTCAAACAACGTTGTACTCTATACCCACACAGAAAATAAGTGTCACTATAAACCAGTTTTAATTGACTTTGGCAAAGGCAAACGCATCGAACAAGGAGAAAAAAGAGCAAGGAAAAATGTTGCAAGCGCTAGCTATTTAGCTCCGGAAGTAGTCTCGGGCCATCAGTTTCCACATCTATTTAAGGAATATAAACGGCGTGTGAGTCTAAATACTGTGATATAAACATGCACGCTGGGAGATGTAGAGCAAGAGAGAAGTCGAAATGCTGAATTGTGTGCAAAATAATTAAATGTAGAGGTAGTGAGTGTGTGTCTGAATCTCCCCCATTAGTAGGGCACACGTGTCCAGTCTAGAAGAATTGAGACGTTAACAAAGTGATTTATTTATTTTATTAAGAATAGAAGAATATATCAAGAAACAAGAGGTGTAGCCGAGTGTTTCTTTGATTTCTCGAGTGCTCTTCAACTCCTACAGTGTTTTTATCACAGTATAGACACAATCAGACGTTTTTATATTGTTTTTATTAAATATTTCTGAACTGCTTTACATGCAGAGCGTGTCTCTGTCCTCTGATAAACACGCCGGTATCCAGCCAATCAGACGGTAGTATCACAAATATTTTATAATTCGTTTTATTTTTGTCCACACCTTGCCCTTTTTAAAGGACGTTCGGCATTTTGGTGGTGTTTTTGATACGTTTCCCCCTAATCTAGTTTCTTCTAAGTCGTTTATATTCTCGTCCGTGTTGTATCGCCTATACAATCACGCGCCTTCGGCTAGTTATTGTATCTATCGATTCAACACGGCCTCTCATATTGTAAACATTATCAGTGGTGCTAGTAATACACTATGAGTTTATGAAAACTGAAGAAAACTGTGACCCTAAAAGATACCAAATAAAAGTATAAGCGAAAAAACCTGGCTATGAGTATAATAATAATAGTAGGTTCTTGAATAGCGCACTATACATATGTCTCAGTGTACATATGTCTCTCATGTCTCAGTGTTACGAGTATACGAAAAGCTCATCATCTTTAATTGATAAACATGTCACAAATAATTGTTTTTTACAAACGTTTTTTTTTCCTGAAGCAAAGCGAATAGATAAATCACCGATGACTAAACTATATATACAGAATTGCTGATTTTTAGCACTAACAGATACGACCAGCATTACCGACACTTCTACGCCTGAATGTTCCTACTGACATCCCGATTCGGTTGTGTACAACAAGCTCTTTGTCATCTTTATTTGATAACATGTCACAAATAATTGTTGTTTTTTTCTGAAGCAAAGTGAATCGATAATCCCGATGGCAAGACAGCTAAAAAAAGAAGCCACATGCTTATACTTTTGAACTGCCTTAAAATAAATCAGCTAGATATGTATATTCAGAAATTACTTTCCTCTTTCGAAACCCTACTGAAAGATACCATGAAATGTCAAAATTCGAAATTTCCAATTCAATGTCCAAATTGTTAATTTTAACCCCAAGATATACACGACAAGCATTACCGACATTTCTACCGCTGAATGCTCCTCCCGACATCCCGATTCGGGTTATTGGTTTAATAATCTTACTAAACTACACGTCCTATATATAACCTTTTTACTCCGACGAAGGGCCAAAGCTCGAAACGTCAGTAAAGTTAAGTCAACATTTTTAACAGTGTTACAAATTTCATTATATTACCTATCATTTATATCAAACACCGACGCAGCCTATAACTAGTTTACTCGCTAGTTTCCATTTATATTTCAGTCATCTATATAATATATCTAAAGTATCTTATGGACATAGTTCTCTGGTATAGAGATATGGATAATATATAGGAATTTGAAACAAAGCTAGAACTAATGTGATCATTCAATAAGTACTAGTGTATTAAATTCATTATCATTAACTAAGTATAGGCGGAATGTTTTAAAGGCATCAAAACTCACTATACATTCCTAACTCAATTAACAATTAAACTAATTCAATATAAACGATTTTATTTTGAAAGATAGCCGCAACTGGGTCAAACCAGCCCGTAGGGTTGTATATGTCCATACATGAAAAGATCTCAAATATCTCTCTTACAATCTATTACAGATGTTGCTACTGATGTGAACAACTCACAAACGGATATGCCTGTAGTGGATCTTCGTCTTGTGAAGAAGGAAAATTTCGACGGCGACGATGAGATTCAGGCCGAAGCGGCCACGATGGCGTTTCAACGTAACTCTAATTTCTTAGAACAAGAGCGATGTAGAAATGGAAGGAACGTTGATAGCATACTACATGGTCATCCAAAGGACTCTAGTAACATTGCAAGTGAGGAAAATGGAAACGGACGAAGGCCGTCCGATGACAATGAAACTTTTCCATACCGCGTCCCTATAGTGTACCCTATTCATTCCCCACCAATCGACTATCAATCGACTTCACGAGAAGACCGTTCGCCAAGCACGAAAGATTATCGATTAGAACGAGATCAAAGTCAAAGTCCTGTTGAACAGCCACGACAGTTGTACGAGGAGACGAACTGGTCGACGGGAAGTCCTAGAGACATTGAAGCAAGATTTGAAGAGAATTCAAGTTTCCCGTATTCATCACGCATTTCATCTTCGCATAAAAACAGCACGTATTCATTGAGCCCACGGTCTGAATCTAGAGAAGACAGCTGCACATCTCCAAAGAATATAACTCCTGCTCACAATCAACGAGCCAATCAGAGCACAGATGACTATAGAGTAGTGCCCACAAAGCGACGAAGAAATCTCGATCGGTTCATTCCCGCCGACAGTGAAAAAGAAGAGGAATCATTATGGAAGCAAGTACAGAGATATCGTCATCGTAAACGACTACCCGTCGGCAAACTAATTGCCACACAGGAGGAGACAATATTCATGCAGTACAACGAAATACGTGAACGACGACATCGAGAAGGAAGGGCAACGACTACAAGGAACTCTAGGCCATCACCAAGCAACCCTGCAAAAGAACCCTCCATGGCCAATTCTCCCCAAGATTCTCGTCAAGAAAACGAGGCTGGTGCTGACGCAGAATTGCAAAGTTCACCACAGCTGAGTCCAACCAACGAGAACATTCCAGAACATGCGCCTTCGTACGTGACAGCTAGAACTGTGGATTTGGCGCCAAAAGGTAAAGGCGTGACATATGTCTACGTGACTGGACCACCGCAAGCGTCATCTGCACTTCCGCCAGAATCAACCAATCGTGAGTTACATCCGGTTATTTATGACAGCAACCATGGTAGCACAGATCACATTGACAACCAGTCAAACAAGGCAAAACATGGTTATCATGGTTACATTGCACAAGATCCATCTCGGTGCCATGGCTACGAATCACGTGCCATTGAAGCAAGGGGGCGACCTGGTGTGAGACCAGGGGCTGCGGATTGCAGAGGCTTTGCACCATATGACGAATGTTACCATAGCAACCATCTCAATCACAGGACGTACTGCTCGACGCCTCGATATCATCCCAATGACAGTTGCCATGGGAACAGAAAACGTCGGATGCATGGGTGCGACCACTACTGCTGCAATCGAAAGCGAGCTAAACCGACATCGAGCGAGGACGACGACGATGACTATGGAGTACAGAACGATAATACTTGCTGGCAAATTTCACCAAAAGAGAGACATCGGGGATCAGAGACAAGAAACGGTGATGACATGTACCGACATGAAAATGGAGCCCAACAATGTTCGCCCACTTCTGTTGACTCTAGGGATAATGATAGTGTTGAAAATGGACCAACAACACAAAGCCAGGTCTCACTGGAAAATGACAGCCACTCGTACACCAATGGACACGTACCAAAGGAAGGCAGTCCAGGAAGAAAAGAAGGTGAAGAAAACATCGGTACACAAACGAACCCATCATCTGTACCTCGTGGGGATCGACAACAAGATGATGACGTCGTATGCCAGGTCAATGGTTTATTCTCGTTGCCTGGATACCGTGAAACTAAGTATGACATCACTAAGGGTGAGCTGATACGTCGCACGGGACTTCCCGAAACCCTTACTCGGGTCGAGATGATTTCTTACGTAAGACAAGCGAAGACGTCCGGAAGAATGTTATTGGACACGAACGGAATTACGACGTCAAATCGATCGCATCCGACGATTTTATCCCGAGTGTGCGAGCGCGAAGCTCAGGTTCTTGCAAGTGGGATTCATAAAATGAACTTAGACAACCTTCCATTTAAAAACCTTGTACAGTCATGCGTAGATATGTACAAGTCACGTGGGTGTGATGGATGTCAAGACTGTCGACTAAAGATGAGGAGAAGATTGGTGGATGTAGAGATAACAAGGTATGTCAATAAAAACGATCATAATAATGTTGACAATAACGATGGTGATGATGATGATAATGGTGGTGATGACAGCTATAGATGGTGATGATGACGATTGTGATGATAGTGATGATGGTGATGATGATGACGATTGTGATGATAATTATAGTGGTGGTGATGACGATGGTGATGATAATGGTGGTGGTGATGATGATGACGATAATGATGATGATAATGGTGGAGATGATGACGATGGTGATAATAATGATAATGGTGATGATGATGACGATAATGGTGGTGATAATGGTGGTGATGAAGACGATTGTGATGATAATTATAGTGGTGGTGATGATGATGATGGTGATGAAGATGATAATGTTGGAGATGATGACGATGGTGATGATAATGATGGTGATGATGACGATAGTGATAATGGTGGAGATGATGACGATGGTGATAATAATGATAATGGTGATCATTATACTGAATACCTACAGAAACAGATCTCTATATAGTATAGATACATACAGTAATAGCTTTAAATATGTGTAATAATAGAAAATTTAGATGCCTAGAATAAAAAGAAAGAGCGTACACATGATGATAGCAATACTTTAGATGACGACGATAACACATAATGATGATGATGATGCTTTTAATGATAATAATCATAATCATAATAATAATAATTGATTTCTTGAAAAACGCATGTCACAAAAGTCTCGATGCTTTTTACAATAAAAGTGGTAATAGTATGCATAATTTTTCAAATTACAGAAACACGCTAAGAGAATTCCACCATGTTCTACAAGAAGCAAGTGCAAATGGCAGTCTCGACTCCTTTGACCTCGCATCGCATACCTTTGGCACACCTAACCTGCTAAATCACCTTAGATTGATGGACGAATATTATAAACAACTTTTGATAGCTCTAGATAAAGAATAAGAAATGCTTATAGTATTTTAGATATAATATATTTAGAAAAGCAATACACCGACTCGAAATATGGCGGCCAATTTGAATAATTAACAATTCTTCTTGACTGTCCAGCCTCGCATACATTTGAAAACTCTATTGTTTTCCAACGTGAACACGAGGCTAGACAGACAAGAATTAACAATAAGAGTACGCCATATTTCGATTCGGTCTATGGCGGAATAAACAAAGAGTGTTGATAAGATAGAGCGATAACACTATATCCATGGAATAAAATAAAATTGTTAGTGTTTAATAGTTCTTATTTATTTAAATAGTCACTATCAAAGACAAGTAGAAAGGTTTTCATTAACCCGTGAAACAAAGTGTATTAGTTAAAGTGTAATAGTCAAATAACAACAAAAGAACACATGCAATGGAATTAATAAGGTACTTTAAAGAGTGATACACTAAGACCCCGTCTACACGGATCCGGATACTTTTGAAGCCGCATACTTTTTGATGCCAATCGGCCTATCGTCTACACGAATCCATTGAATCCGGTCACCGAAACTGCATACTTTTACTTGAATCCTCCGGATACGCGGATTCGTGTGGACGCAAATATTTGTATGCGGTTTCAGCCGGATCGGATTCGTGTAGACGAAATGAAAACCTCTAAAGTTGTAATGGGTTATTGTTTTTTTTTTGTATTATATGTTTCTGTTCGACTAAATAGTAACTATTTTGTCCCTATTTCATGGCTTTGGTGTTTTCGCTCTAAGTTTTGAAGATGTGCAAAGACCGTGTAGACAAACTGAATAAATGGATGAATAAATGAATAGTGAAATGAATGAATAAATGAATAGTGAAATGGATGAATAAATGAATGAATGAACAATCGAATGAATTGATAAATGAATGAATGAACAATCGAATGAATTGATAAATGAATAAATGAACAATCGAATGAATAAATGAATAGTGAAATGGATGAATGAATGAATGAATGAACAATCGAATGAATTGATAAATGAATGAATGAACAATCGAATGAATTGATAAATGAATGAATGAACAATCGAATGAATTGATAAATGGATGAATGAACAATCGAATGAATTGATAAATGAATGAATGAACAATCGAATGAATTGATAAATGAATGAATGAACAATCGAATGAATTGATAAATGAATGAATTAATGAACAATCAAATGAATTGATAAATGAATGAATGAACAATCGAATGTATTGATAAATGAATGAATGAATGAACAATCGAATGAATTGATAAATGAATGAATGAACAATCGAATGAATTGATAAATGAACAATCGAATGAATTGATAAATGAATGAATGAACAATCGAATGAATTGATAAATGAACAATCGAATGAATTGATAAATGAACAATCGAATGAATTGATAAATGAACAATCGAATGAATTGATAAATGAATGAATGAACAATCGAATGAATTGATAAATGAATGAATGAACAATCGAATGAATTGATAAATGAATGAATGAACAAAATGAATGAATTGATAAATGAATGAATGAACAATCGAATGAATTGATAAATGAATGAATGAACAATCGAATGAATTGATAAATGAATGAATGAACAATCGAATGAATTGATAAATGAATGAATGAACAATCGAATGAATTGATAAATGAATGAATGAACAATCGAATGAATTGATACATGAATGAATGAACAATCGAATGAATTGATAAATGAATGAATGAACAATCGAATGAATTGATAAATGAATGAATGAACAATCGAATGAATTGATACATGAATGAATGAACAATCGAATGAATTGATAAATGAATGAAAAATCGACTAAACGAATGAATTGATAAACAAATTAATAAATGAATGCAATGGACGAACATACAAATAAATAAACAAAAGAAGGGGCGAATGGTGGGCGGCATTGGCTGGATGAATAACTGACGCACGAAAAAAACATCCCAATATAAGTTTATATTGGACTATTGTCACTATTTTGTATTCATTTCACAGTTTTAAGCCTAGTTTTCATTAGCGACGCAAGCACAAGCGTAAGCACAAGCGCAAGCACAAGCGCAAGCACAAGCGCAAGCACAAGCGCAAGAGACCTTATTTCGTCGTGAAAACCGTTTGACGCAGTGATAACGCAAGCGCAAGATATCAAAACATTTCCTTTTTTCTTGCGTTTGCACTTGTGCTTGCGCGTGGCAGTAGTGAATAGTATGTTTGCGGTTGCGTTTATTCACTATGAAATTAACCCTTGTGTTTGCGCTTGCGTTGCGTCGCTAGTGAAAACCAGGCTATAGAGTGCATTGAGTAATAGGGTGAAACACTAATTACTAAATTGTGCAAATTAGTGCTAGTTGAACAAAAGAAAACAAAAGAATTAGCATAAAATAGTACAAAATAGTATTACTAATGTTTCATGCTTTTACTGAATGCACTCTAATGTTTTTGGCTCTATATTACATCCGGTAAAGGTATTTTAAGAAAAAAAAACCAAAATGCTACTGACTGGGACATTTCAACAAGCTAGCAGAGATACATCAAGGTATAGAGTAATAGCCCACGTATAAGAACCTGGGTTTTAAGAACCGGTTAGGCTAAAATGTCATTTTAAGCCCCCTCCACCTATTAAGGTTTTAGTACAATTTATATAAGAACCCTATAAAAACCTATTTAGGCTAAATTGAAAAATTCAGGTTCTTTTACTCGGCTATTAGTGTATTGTTACTTCCATCGGGAAGCTGCATGATCCACAGATTGGGAGCTACAAGTTAGCTGAATATAATACCGTACGTATCTAATATGCTATATATGATACGCTGTTTCTGTAGGGTATTCAGTATAATGACTATGACAAATATACGTAGGAAAAGATTTGAAAATACTCAAGGCAGTGGCTATCGCTAGGACTTAGGGGCTGTTTATATGAAAGCGAGTTGTCCCTGCTAGCCGGGATAACTCTTTTGTTTTGTATTCCCCGGGGGACTCAAAACAATAGAGTTATCCTGGCTAGCAGGGACAGCTCGCCTTCATATAAACATCCCCTTAGCTACTCGGGAGCTATAATAATAATAACAATTAACAATTAATCGGGCGAATATTTACCAAGCCGCGAGTCTTTACTAAGTATATACACAATTCACAACCGAAAAACAAAATAAAGAAATGAAAATTCGTGTATAAAATACAAATTTATTGCGTAATATTTCAAAGCGTGACAAGACGCACGAGCTTCAAGTGTAGATATGGTCTAATATCCCGAGATAGCGAACCAATGAGAGCGCGCGTTCTTATTTAACTTTATTTCAGGAGGGTAGCAATTAACAGTGATCATGACAAATCACGTACGAAAACATTTAATAATAGAAATTCTTGTTAAACGCATTATACGGAGTCTCAATGCGTTTTCACTACAGACAGATGTTCAGTGTTTCTAGAAAATAACAGTACTTGTTTTTAGTGAGGACTTGAAAATAGAAAAGGTAGAATGTTTGATGTCTTCGGGAAGATTGTTCCATAAGGCTGGAGCAGCCAGAGCAAAGGCCCTCATTCCGAACGTAACCGTTGTAGATCCTGGATCTTGTAGTAGGATTTTCTTTACAGAAAGAAGAGTACAACGAGGCTGGTACAGATGTAACAATTCAGCGAGGTACTCTGGCGCTAGACCGTTGATACATTTGTATGTTAGCAGAAGGATCTTGAAAATTATTCTCTCAGCTATACAGGTAGCCAATTAATGCAACTCCTGGAGGATGGGTGTTATTCTCCCCGATCTCCTTGTGAGAGTTAAGAAAGAAAAGATTTGAAATTTTAACAGTCTTCAAGGCAGTGGCTTTCGCCAGGGCAAACCGCTCGAGAGCTTATATAACAAAATAATCAACTTAAGTACTTAACAGTGAAAACTGACAAGCTTGTGCCCCCCTAGCTAAATTAATTCAGATGAGTTGACGGAATGCTATATAATACAAGGCTTACAGTTTATATCATTTCCATACATGCAGTTTATAAGATCGTTTTCGATATTTTAATGGATGAATAGCATTCATAGAGCCTGGAGGCACAAGGGTAAACATTCTGATTCGGTTTTTGGTTGCCTAGAATAGAAAGAAGGGTGTTCCACATGTCTGCGTTACCAATGCTATTATGTCTGAGCAAAATAATCGTTTCTCGAGGGCAAAACAGCTTGAGCATGATTTGAAGTAATTGGAAAAAGGCGAGGTAAGCGTGGAATGATATTTGATGATGGGCAAACTGCCACCACGGGATGATAGGGATCAATCCATGCGCTTAGGCATACACATTCGCTTATTGACATGGTTTCATACTCACTTGCGTAATTGTTACCTACTAACCTACTTACTTACTTACTTACCTACGTACATACTTACTTACTCACTAATAAAGTGAAAACATCATATCCATGAAATACAATCAAATCGCTACTCTGTAAAAGTCCGTTTACACTAGCAATTTTGTCGCGCGACAAGAGCTGCGATTTCAATATGGCGATTTTATCGCAACTAGTTTTGTCGCCGCAATTTCGAATACGCTCGAATTTAGGAAACAGGAAGTCGCAGCAAATTGCACTAAATTTCAAGCATGTTCAAAGAAGCTTTGACAAATCTGCGATAAAATCGCCATTGAAATCGCAGCTCTTGTCGCGAGACAAAATTGCTAGTGTAAACGGACCTTAATAGTTCTTATTTAGTGACTATTATAGTCACTATCAAAGACAAGTTAAGTAATGAGGTAGAGTGGTTTTCATTAACCCGTGAAACACACTTTAGCGTAATATGCTTTATTACCCTTTATTACACTTTAACTTTAACTTTGTGTTTTATAATCATTTGTTCAATAGCACTATTACACATTAATACACTTTATTACTCTTTCCCTATTACACTTTGTTTCACGGGTTAATGAAAACCACTCTATTGTTTCCTTTTAGATTTGATGTTTCTGGTTGAGTGTGAGAGAGACTAAATAGTTACTAAATAGAAAGTATTAACTATAGTAACTATTTTGTTATTAGAGCCGTTTTCATTAACCCGTGAAACATTCTTTAGTGTATCATTTGTGTATCACTCTTTATTAATGAGCCTTGTTATATAGCTAATCATTTTGACTATATAACGAGCATTCTCATTGGTTGATAGATGCTCACGTGATACTAGTTAAATCTAACTGTATCCCGACCGGGATACAAGTGCCCAGCGCACGTGAAAAAATTCGAATTTTCTTAATTCACTTGTCTAAAATGATTAGCTATATAACAAAACGCTTAATGACTGATCCCACGGGAAACCAGTTAGTTTTGTTTCCCTCGAATCTCAATGTTTCCCTCGGCCGGAGCCTCGGGAAACATTGAGATTCTCGGGAAACAAAACTAACTGTTTCCCTCGGGACCAGTCATTAAGTGTATATTATTTCCATTGTGTTCTTTTGTTGTTATTTGACTATCACGCTTTTAACTTATACATTTTGTTTCACGTGTTAGAGTGGTTTTCATTAACCCGTGAAACAAAGTGTATTAGTTAAAGTCTAATAGTCAAATAACAACAAAAGAATACAATGGAATTAAGGTGCATGAAAGAGTAATACACTAAAGAGTATTTCACGGGTTAGAGTGGTTTTCATTAACCCGTGAGACACACTTTAGCGTAATATGCTTTATTACGCTTTATTACACTTTAACTTTAACTTTGTGTTTTATAATCATTTGTTCAATAGCACTATTACACATTAATACACTTTATTACTCTTTCCCTATTACACTTTGTTTCACGGGTTAATGAAAACCACTCTAATGAGAACCACTCTAATGAGAACAACTCTACTTACTTATATACTTACTAATACTTTATATCATTAGAGTACAAACACTAAATGTGTGCAACATAAATACCACTAAATACTGCTAAATTATGCAAATTCTTTTGTTCTCTATTGTTTAATCAACACTATTTAGTGGTAAATAGTACAAAGTATTGCACACTTTTAGTGTTTGTACTCTAGTTACTTATCGATTTAGAGTGAAGACATTAAACCCGTGACACAAAATTAAATAGTCAAGGTGACAGTCAAATAGACACAAAAGAAAACAATGGAATTAAAGACTGCTAAGGTGTATATTAGTCTAATATCTATTTCACGGGTTTTGTGTTTCCAATCTACTTATACATTTACTAACTCATTTGAGTGGTTACTTACTTACCTACTTACTCGCCTACTTCTACTCACCTACTCACTTACTTACTTACTAAATTACATATTTACTTGTACAGTACTGATAATTGTCCCCCCCGGGACAATTGCATGCTTACTTATTGGTACCTGAACATTTCCAGGGTTCCAGAAGTCCGGATTTTCGTATTTTTGATGTCCCGGAGTTGTTTTTGTAATTGTTTTAATTAATTTTGAAGCAGTTTTTTTAGAAGATATATATCATTTTTACGAAAAGCACGATAATATTAAACGTGCGCGATAATAGGTACGACTCCATGCTTGACAACATTTTTATGAAAGAACTTCTTAAAATACATATATTGAGTACTTTCAGTTAATTACAATTTGTATAAAGAGCAGAATAATCTAATATTTTCGCAGATTGCTGAAGCTTGGTCAATTGTTTGACATGACCAATTAAAAATGCATTTTTCTTTATCAAAATATATTATTCCTTCATTTAATGACTTAAAGAATATTGATTAGAGTTTTATGAATAACAAAAAGCCTTACCAGTTCGTTTTCAAGTCCATTGAATCAACAGAAACGACGTAATAAATGTAGCTATCATCTCCATCCCACAACATGGCCGCTTCCCGCCGTCATTTGAATTCATACAAAAATATCACGTGATCAAGCTCTACCCATAAAAGGATGCGATTGATTCATTGGAAGACAGACAGACAGACGGAAGGAATATTCCGACAACAAACGTGTACAATAATTTATGCTATGAAGAGGGGGGCGTTAAGCTTTGCGGTTATACGGTTTCGCGTTATTTTTGGTGCAATTATGGTTTTTTTCAATTCATGTATCGACATTTTTGCGGTGAACGATAAAAAACGTTTTCTGCAGTTAAAAATTATTATTCAGAACCTTTCACTTCCGTTTGTTCTGCCGTTGTTCAAGAATTATACACCTATTTCAATTAACGTTGTCCATCTGGAATGGTTGATCTGAGACCGATAGGAATTATGGGAGCTCATTAAATCCCAAATACATTGTTTTAATCACACTTGAATGGTGCTGAATTATTGATAACAGTATTTCAGAAGTAAACATTAATATTCAAGCGTGATTATAATAGTGTATTTGCAGTTTAACGAGCTCCCATAATTCCTATCGGTCTCAGATCAACCATTCCAGATGGACAACGTTAATTGAAATAGGTGTATACAGATTTTTAGAAAATATTCAGTAACAAGGTTTAGGAGTAGCCTGCGGAGGAGGCTAGAAATAGACCATTATTGACAGTTCTCGTCGATCAACCTCAGCCTTGATAGCGTGCAATATATTCTTTAGAATTTGACTACAGCCCGTGGATTCTTTAAGTATTTCAATTTTTTGATGTGTACATTCCTTAAAGTACCACGAGCTGTAGTCAAATTCTAAAGAATATGTTGCACCCTATCGAGGCTGAGGTTGATCGAAAAGAACTGTGGAAAGGACTATTAAACAACACCTTCAAACAAACGAAGAGAGAAACAAAATAACTTTATTTATATATTGGCAAACTTTTATTCATTTCCTTCGTTACAACAAAAAAAATATTTTCCCATTTATTTCAATTATCATTATTTCACAACGGAAACAATAATTTAAATAATAAAAATGTACAGTTATACTGCAAACGTAAGATTTAATTCCTAACGAATTAAACAACCACAATAACAAAGCAAACAACAGCAACAAAAAGAAACGTACGAACAAACTAACAAACAAACAAACAAACGAACAAACATATAACAAACGAACAAGCAAGCAAACGAACAAATAAACAATCAATCAAGCAAACGAGCTAACAAACAAACAAACAAACAAACAAACAAACAAGCAACCGAACAAACAAACAAAAAGCAACAAACTTACATCATTTATATTGGCAATCTTTTATTAATTTCTTTCGTTACCACAAATAAATAAATTTAGAATTGGGATTCTCCCTTGTACTTTAATTCGATTTTCATTGAGTTTTACGAGAGCTTAAAAACTATTTTGATACAGTATAATTTTTCCAGTAATATTCTGTTTTGTAGTTATAAAATTAGCGTGGATATCGTCCTCTACCTCGACGAGATGACTGCATAGGGGGTTGTGAAAAGCTGCTCGGGTCGAAGAATTGGGTCTGTTGTGACTGCTGCTGTTGTTGTTGCTGTTGTGGCGGTTGATAGTCTTGACTACCAGAATATTGTTGATTTTGGTCGTCATTCTGTAAAGAACAAATATAGGATATTAAACTTTAAGTTTTTAGAAAGTTTATTTTAAAACACGACAAAAGTGCAGACGTTGCAAAAAATAGATTGCTCCACGGCCCGGTTTTTCGGTTAGCGCTAAACGAGGAGATCAACCAGGCCGGTTGTAGAAAGCCTGAATAGCGCTATCCGACGAATAAATCCCTATCCACCGATAAAACCTATACAAATTCTATACACTGGATAACTCTTATCCAGTGGATAACTTTATCCAAGCTTCGTACAACTGGTCCTAGGATAATAAATAATTGATTCTTGAACACTCTCAAATGTTATCTTTCAAAGCCGGTTATGCCAAAGAAGTAGGGTAGGGCCTTACTGATATCCCATAGATTCTCAGTAGCGGATCCAGGATTTTAGATAAGGGGGTTCAACACATAGAAGACTAGGGCGAGAGTAGCCACAGGTAGACCAAGAGCAGAGAAAAGAGATTCTAGACAGGCAGTATATACACCGAATCGAAATATGGCAGTACCTCGGTACAGTAGTATACCAACACTTCACTAGCCTGATTTTCAGAGCGGGCCTGGGTCCTACGCTATCAATTCCCAGGCCCGCTCTGAAAATCAGGCTAACACTTCACGTGTTCCACATAAAATAACAGTTGTTGCTACTTTTTGCAACGTCGCATTTAAACTAGTCTCCCTCGCAGCCGTGATTAAGTTTCGGGCTTCCTGTCCCTCTCCACAGGAAGCCCGACACTAATAACAGCTACATTTAAACAAAATAAACACTTTTCATGTATGCGATGATCAAGGGTATGACATCGGCAATTGAATTAACTGAATTTGAAATTTGAATAGAGATAAAAAGGTAAAAGAGAAAAGTAATGAAAGGAACGGTTCGTAATGAAAAAACGTCGGTCATAAATTGTTGTCAGTCACGTGACGTCTGAGATTATGTTCGTTATTGGGTTAAATTGTTAATTGACCTTTATTTAGTTGTTTAATTGAGTTGAGTCAGATCTTTATTAAGAGATTAATAGCTTGTTAAGCATTATTTATCCACGTATACCCTTCACCATAGGAAGCCCAAGATCACACTAGCCAACGCCACAGGAAGCCCAAGATCGCACTAGCCTAACTACCGCCATTCTCGTTCCCAGAGGCTACGGTCAAACGTTGGACGGTTGACTGTGGGCTCTGGGAACGAGAATGAACTACCGCTGGAATCCCATCTTACAAAGTACACGATCTATTATTGAACTATTTATGTTATTAACAAACCCTGAACAGCGAATGATTGCATTATCATGAGCCAAGTGACTGGATTGAACGTTGGATTTCAAGCAAGCGCATGCGCAGATGAATCCTACCTGACCCTCAAAATAGCTGCGAACCTCAGCAGAAGCGAGTGATACGGTACTTTGTGAGCCTAATGAGCTGTTACGTGAATGCTGAAAGAGTCAAATTATGTCAGGGGCGTCGCAACACGCGGTCTCGCCACCACAGCAATATTACAGCACACAATAGGAGCAAACCAGCGCCTTATGTGTTTTCCAAGTTATAATAGTTATATCACATGTGAAATCGTCACACAGTGGCAACAAGCGGTGCGGTTAACCATTACATCATGCACGAAGTCGAGTCACGGGGCGTGTCAACACGTGAGATTTTATCCATAGCAACATGAACAGGGAGTAGCACCATTTGATGTTGTCACCATAACAACAGCATTAGAATTCAAATCAGACAGTGCGCGGTGTCACAATATATAGTGTAGCAGTGCCTTCTGCTGTCTTCAAGTCAAAAACTAATTTCATGCAAAATCATCATAGCAAAGTGACAACTTGCAGGCCAGGTTGCAAACCATGGTCTTGTCTCCATGGCAATACAACACTCATGCATTACAACGAAAACAATAGCAACTATAAAATATCATTATTAGTTTACAACGTCCATAATGTTTTAGTACGCAGGCATGATAGGTTAAAAACATTTACAAACGTTTAACAAACATAAGTTTAGTTTTAACTTGTTACACTCTTAATTTCAAACTATGTTACATGCAACAAGGCTTTGCAGTGGGACCCCTCTTAACCGACCCTCAAAAAACTGGAATTTTCTTTAAAACGGACATGATTTATTGAGGTTCAAATTGTTTTCCAAAGCTACAAATAAAAGCTAAGAAAATCAAAACCCTCGGTTAACCGGAGATTTTCCTTAGTCCGAGCGCTGGTCGATATAGAGGGGTTTCCCTGCATTTTGTTACAAATTTATACTTAACGATACCCTGGGTTCCAGGGGCTCGAGAGGGGATAGGGGAGAGAGAGCGGCGGGAGGCGAATGGCGGAGCTCTCTTCCCTCTTCTCCTCTTCCTCTCCCCAATCTCCTCTCGAGCCTCTGGAACCCAGGGTAACTTAACGACTGCATGATTAGTTGATAAATTTATAATTGGTGCTTTAAAGTGGTTATTTAATGAATGGTTATTTCAACATTCACATTAGGTAATTAGTTTATGCAACGTTTACAAAAAATTAAAATCGCTTATTAAACAGTTTTTTTCAGTTTTCGTTGAAATTCACATTGAAATATGTCATTTTTTGTTCGGTTTTAACATCAGCGTAATTCCCATTGAATCACTAGTTACAGTGCGGATAATCCAACCTGAACAACTTTCAATTAGTTAACCAATCAAATTGCAATATCTCTATAACAGAATGTTTTAACAGCTAGATCGATGTGCTATCTCATTGCCTGATTACAAAAAATAATGTTGCAATCTGCAAAAATGTCAGCAGAGTTGTGTGATAAAATATTTAACGTAGAGGTAGTGAGTCTGAGTCTCCTCAATTAGTAGGACACTGGCTAGAATATTTGAGACGTTAAAAAAGTAATACATTTTATCTGCATGGTTGATAATTTTTATTTAAAATAAAAACTAACGCAAGTAAGTTTGATTTTATCGACGTTTCGATGCCATCCAGAGTACATTAATATTCAAAATTAGGGTGTCTGGTAATAGTGTTGACATAATTAACAAAAGATCTTCGCTCTAACAGAGTCTGATTAGATATTAAGTGATGGTCTTATTTTCAATTTCTTATGATTGATTACACAAGTTAAAGAAGCGGTCTCTCGGTTAGAGTATTCGCACTGTAAATACTTTTTCTTTGTCAGTATATGCAGTGTTTAGTCAACAAGTTAGTGCATACAGTCATGCATGGTATATAATAGGAATACCAGATTGATACGTGATGTGATGTGCAAGAATATGTTGACAGTGATGTTGTATTAGTCACAAAGAAAAACGTATAGAACAAGATGTACTATGATACTATCCGATTAAGAAACATTTGAGTTAATTAAGATATGGATGATGGTAGGTAACACTAAGCAAGTAAAAATATAAAAAGACAACCAGACGGACAGATTAACGAATGAACACAAACGAACGAGCAAAAAAAAAAAGAACGAACGAACAAACAAACAAACGCACGAACGAACGAACGAACAAACGAATGAACAAACTAAAGCAAAAACAAACAAACAAACAAACAAAAGAACGACCAAAGAAACAAATGAACATACACAAAATAATTCCGGTTAAGTTAAACTAAGTAATTACAAAAAGATACAGACGGACAGAAAAACGAACTTGAAAACAACTGAATGAACGTAATCTCGTATCCAGGTTTTTACCTTCGCTTGTAACCACAAGCGAAAATCCCTGGGAACTAGATTGGAACGAACGAACAAAGAAACAAGTGAACGAACACGTGAGAGATTTACGTAAGTAATACAAAGTAATATATATAAAAAAAAATACAAACAGAAAGATAGACAGACAGACAAAACAAACATGAAAACACCTGAACGAACGAACAAAGAAACAACAAGAGAATCATGTGAAGTAAAACATAGAGAAATTAAATTAAGAACAAGTAAGAAATATGATGATAAAGTAATGAAAAGAAACTTTAATGTTGGTCACTTACAGTTTGTAATGGAGGTTGCGGTTCATTTAAACCCCTGCAAGCGAAACAAGTACACACATTGAACACACGCAGAAAACTTAGTGGACCAATCATCACTAAAAGACGAGAATAGGGAAGGGGAGAAAGGGATAAGGAGGAAAAGATAGAAGGAGAGAAGGAGGGAAGGATAGAAGAAAGAAGGGATGGAGGGAAGGGGGAAGGATAGGAGGGAAGGAGAGAAGGGGATAAGGAGGCAAGAAGGGAAGAGAAGGGGATAAGGAGGGAAGGAGGGAAGGAGGGAAGAGAAGGGGACAACACAGAACAATTTAAGACTAGACTCAAAACATTTCTTTTTAATCTAGCATTTAAGTAGTATAATATTATTATTAGTTCCTTTTTGTTATCTTTCCGGCATAATTTACATATACAGAGATTTTAAAACAAAACACTATCTTTCAATTATATTTATATCAGACATTTTTAATATATTATACATTTTACTATTTTATATATATATATTTATCAATTTTATAATTGTAAAACGCTTAAGAATATCTAATAATTTAGGCGCTATACAAAACTATTAAATTATTATTATTTATTATAAGGGGATAAGGAGGGAAGGAGGGAAGTAAGGAAGAAATGAGGGAAGAGAAGGGGAGAAGGATACAAGGAGGGAAGGGGGGAAGAAGGAACATGTATAGATTTGATTCATAAAAGTTGTCCTTACCCTGATTGGATACTGCTAGGATGCTGTCCTGAATCAGTTGTATCATCAACGGGTGCTGAAAATATTATACCACAAAGTTAATTTTGAACTGGAATCATCATCATCACTATTATCATCATTTCACCTTCGACATTAAACATCATCACCATTATCATCTTCATCACCACGATCCTCCTCCTCCTCCTCCTCCTCCTCAACATAATTATAACAATCATCATTATCATCTTCATCACCACGATCCTCCTCCTCCTCATCAACATAATTGTAACAATCATCATTATCATCATCATCACCATCATCGTCGTTGATATCGTCATCATCGTCGTCATTATCATCATAACAATAATACAAAAAAAAAATAATCGTTATCATCACCATAATTGTTGTTATGATAATAAAATAACGTACCAGCTGAAGGGACGAATAGAGTTCCTTGGAATGATCCACCGCCAGCTGGTGGTAAGACAGGGAACAATGCTGAAGGCATTGAAGGTGATTCTTGACTAGATCCTTTGTTAGGGTTGAGAACGTCTACATATTTCTTTTGTGATCCTGTAAATCAAGAACCACAATAGTTTTATCGGTTATTGAACCAGTAAACCACAAACATCATCACCATCTCGTAATTGGTTTGATCACTATCATCATAACTGCCAAGATCATAACTGCTATCATCATCTTCCTAATCATCATTCGTGATCGTCAACTTCTGATCATCGTCAACACTATTTGATCAGGATTTATTTTACCAAAACAATTTCATTAGCATTTTATCAACACCTTATCATCAGTAAGTTCATTCTAATCACCATAATATTATCACTGATATCATCATAATCACCACATAGATCATCATCATCACCAGCATCATCATCAAAACTGCCCCACCACCACCACCATCATAATAATAATTACCATCACCATTACCACCATTACCATTACCACCATCATAATCACATAATAATAAACAACATCAGCATCACCACCACTACCACCATAATCACCAAAAACCACCATCATCATAATCACATTTAATAAACATCACCACCACCATCATAATCATAATCATAATTACTATTACCATCACCATAACCATTACCACCATCATCATCATAATCACATAATAATAAACAACATCACCACCACCACCATCAAAATTATAATAATAATAATAATAATAATAATTACCATCACCATTAACCACCATCATCATAATGACAATAATAATGAACATCACCACCATCATCAACAGCACCATAATTACTATCACCATCGCAACTGATGCAAGTCTAAATACATACCAAACCGTCCTTGTGCCTTCCTAGAAAACTTAGACGGTGGTCCTGCAGGCAGGCCAGAGCCAGGCTTTCCTGGAATGGCAGGGTTTGGGAAAGTTCCAAATGCCTTAGTACCAGGGGATGGTGGGGTACCAGGCTCATTTCTTTGATTCCCAAGAATTGGGTTCGCATTGGTGGGCATACTCATTGTAGATGGTATATTCCCTATTGGAAGACCTGGTGGTGGTGGGCCTGTGGAAAAACAAGTGATGGTTAATTCTTGCAAATGTATAAACTGATCAAAGAAAATGAAACAAACAAACAAACAACAATCAAAAAAACAATCCAACAATAAAAATCAAACAAATACGAAACGAGGTGAACAAATTGGTCAACATTGAAAGACTGAAACAAGGAATCACTGGCAAACACAAATACGAGAAAGAAGCACAAAACACAGACGTAAGGAAGGACGAAAGCAAGCAAACAAGGACACTAGAAAGGAAGCAAACAATCAAACACGCAAAGGTGAAAACAACTGCAGCAAAAACAGCAAAAATGAATAGTTTACACAAGCAGACAAACACGAAAAAAATAAATAATTATAACTATTTACCACTTGATGGAATTCCAGGAGGGCCTCCTCCGCCAATCATAGCATCTGTGGGGGGTGGTGGAGGGGGAGCTCTGTCCTGTAAAGAAAAAATCCCCCAGACAAATATTTATATAATCATACTATTATATATATTCCAATATAAATATTGTATTGAGAATGATAATAACACATTAAACACAAGAAGCCGTATAAAAGCTAGGACAAGGTACCTCTTCAGTCCCTTCAGTATTCACCCATTTATCGAGGTCTTTATCGAAGTAGATCTGAAAGAAAAGTTGTTGATATTAAAAACAATGGAGCAACCTGAAGGCTTCTCATTTAGATAAGATAATCTATCGTACAAAAACTTAATACATTAACTTCAAATACATCACTCCGTTAAGTCCCCCACATGTCTCATGTAAAACTGAGATGTACTTTCTCAGTTTGTATAATCCCTGCTGAGGGGAGATCATTTATTTATTTATTTTTATTAACTCAGTACAAAGCAAAATCATATACAATGCGATAGCAAGTTTAGTTATATAATAATACGCTAGAGTTTGACAAATACTAGACATTTTAAACGAAAGACCTGTCAAAGTCAAGTCTCCTTTCAATCCACTATAATTTCAAACATATGTAAGGAGACTTAAAATTTAATTATAATGTGTTACCCATTGTTTATATCAAACACCGACGCATCCTATACAAGGTTACTCGCTAGGGGACTGTTCATTATTTATTAGGTGGGGGATGGGGTAGAAAATGGGGGGGACTTGAAAGTTTAATGCACCTGGAAAGGGAGTCTTGAAATAACTGATAAGTTATCCAAAATATACGTAACATTTCCTCAGATTGTAATGGGGGCCCTAATTTTTTTGCTAGAAAGGGGGAAACTGAAAAAAAAGTGAAAATTGGCTAATTTCTCACACATCCTCCCCCCCCCCCCCCCCCCCCCCCTCAGATAATTAATGAACGGTCCCTAGTTTCCATTTAATAATACTCACTTTCTTTTTAGTATCATCTGGTAGATGTACTTCTTTTGTTCCCTTAGGGATGACTTTCTGTATTAAACCAGTCAGACCAGTAAACCAGCCACCCTGTGATAAAAACAAGTATACAAAACAAGTTAATCCTGCTTGACCAGTACATAAAAAAAAATCTCTGCTGTAATATGTTGATTTTACATTTTGTGAACCTATTTTGCAATCCAGACTCCTCTATGGGATAAAGAAGCTAGTTTAGATCTAATATTACTTACTGATGCGTTCTTTGCAATCATTGCTTTCTTTTCTTCTTGTTTTGGCTTGGATTCTGCTGCAAAAAAACAAAAACATTCTGTGATATCAATGATACATTAATTTATTAATACATTCATTTACAGTAATCGAAGTCTATCTTACAGTGAGGACACTCGAACATTAAAAAAAACATAATTTACTTGTTCAGGTTATTATTTTCTGAACATTTAACTGCTTCAAAACCTCTAAACATTCATGAAGCATTGAGTTCAATCAAATACCCTGAGTGTTCATAAAAAAATCATAATCTATTCACTCAAGGGATATGGGTAAAAATGGAACAAAAAATTCCTCACTGTAATACAATCTCAAATATACTAACAACTGATCACAATCACTGATCATTCTATGGTGTTTGTCTCACAATTTTCTTCAAAAGTTGAGCAAAATACATACCAGGTTTTGATGGAAGTTCCTGCTGTGCTTGGGCGATCTGCTGAAAAAACATAATCTCAATAAGACATTTTTAATTTTAAATTGCATCGTGTTAGAAATTAAACAAAACTTTAATATAAAAGTTCTGCAAATTTTCAAAATTAAGCCTTAGATTAAATAGAGATTAATAATACATGGGCTTGCAGGAATATGTGAAAATAAAAAAGAATTATACAGCGATCTGGATTTTTTCAGATAGAATGCAAATAAATAGAATATATTATTATTATTGATTTTACTTTACACAATACAACATGACCCAAAATTCATTTCAGTATTGAAATACACTTATTCAGTATTCAACATTTTTTGAACTAGCTGTATAATAAACAATGATAATAACCTCCTGTATTCCAGGTGTAGGTGTTGTAGCGTTTTCATCCTGCCAGCTTTGTGCACTAGGATTAGACTGATGGTAGAAATCATCAAATGTATGACCTGTATTCACTGGTGTCATCTCACCCTCATTATCAGGAGATAATTCACTTCCTGAAAAATTGACAAGATGTGTGAGTATTTGTGCTTTTTTGTGTTTACTGCAACCACTTGATGTGTCATAATTGTTACACTGCTCCAACGCCTTCTTGAGTAAAACTCAGGTTAATAATAATATATGTCTACAACAAATTTTTCACTACAATACAAATGATTAACATTAGTAGTTTGCACACTAGAAGATGGACAAGATTTCTGAAGATGTCTAGCCAGTACTGGCAGTTCCAGACAGTCTGTCACCTTGCATTCAGAAACGTTTGTTTCCCTGTCTGGATATGAATATACTCAATGGTCGAATTGTTAGACAAATAAATTAAATTTTATGGACTTGTTTATCAAGACAACTTATCTGTCCTCTAGTGTGAAATGGCCATTACCATGATCTGTTTAGGAAGTTTCACATTATTATATGACTTGATAATCAATGCTAGACATTTTTAGATGGTGAATACACTAGAAAACATGTATGTTGTGTCTTACCTTGTTCAGTAGGCATTGGCCAGTTGTTCTGCTGAGAACCTGGTATCCACATATTATTCATATCATTACCCTGGACCTGTTGGTAATCAAAACCACCTTGGTTTGACTGGTAATTATCTTCCTGGAATCCACCACCGCCATCTGGCTGGTCTTGGCTTTGAAATGTCTCTTGTTGAGGTAATGGTTGTCCTGGTTGGAAAATCTGTGTTGGATATGGCTGACTCAAATCCAGGGTTTGCAATGGAGCAACTGAAGAGTTACTAGATAGCTGACTCTCTTTCCTGGACAGAACAGAGTGTGCAGTAGACATATTACTCTCCTTACGACTTAAGCCAGCGTGGCCTGTTGACATTTCACTTTCTTTCCTTGAAAGTAAAGGGTGGCCAGTTGGTCCAGACATAGTTGATGATGGCATTGACTGTGGACTAGACTGCTGTGATGCAACGGAGTGCTCTGTAGATCCTGGTGATGGTTGTTCATTGTAGGCACGCGATTGGTCGTAGCCACTATAAAATGATACACTACTCTGACCTAAGGGATCTTCTTCTTCTTCTTCTTCTTCCTCTTCTTCTACTTCGCCATCCTTTTGTGGTTCAAAGATGTCACTCTGAAGAATTAACATCAATAACCAAATAAATAAATAAATACAGAACAGATAGATAAAGAAGAATTAACATCAATAACCAAATAAATAACAAATACAGAACAGATAGATAAAGAAAACAGGAAACCTATTCTGTGTAGATGAAAACTAGCGAGTAAACCAGTATAGGCTGTGTCGGTGTTTGATATAAACAATAGGTAATAGAATGAAATTTGTTACCCCGTAAAAAATGTTGACTTAACTTTACTTATGTTTCAAGCTTTAGCCCTTCGTAACTCTTTTACTCTGACGAAGGGCTAAAGCTTGAAACGTCAGTAGTTAAGTTAAGTTAAGTCAACATTTTTACTGTGTTACAAATTTCACACTTTTACTGTTTTCTCTATTTTGACCTTTATCTATACATTTTCACTATAATGAATTTTATAAATTATATTATATTGAGCGCTAATTCCCCATGGTTCACTTGCGCTTTACAAATGCATTATATAAAAGTTTTGGAAACATTAACCCAATTTTTATTGCATTATGTATAATAATGAAGGCCCATAGAATTTACATTGTAGGTAAAGTAGCAAAAACATTTTAAATTAAGTGAATACCAACTTACTTCAGTTCCTTCAATCAGGTGGTGTAGTTTCTTTAGCCAGTTGGTTATAAAAAGTTCTACACTAGCACCGTCACTCTCCATGTTACCTACTAAATGCTCTGAAGTCTGAAAACAAGATTGGAAGAGAATGCCATTTTAATGAATTTAAGTGATAAAACATTAAATAAAATGATTATGTAGTAATGAATGATTTAATGTATTACTGAATGTATGATTGATTAGAATGACAAACAAATGGACGGATGGATGAATGAAAGAAAGATGGGATATAAATGAATAAGTGAATGGATAAATGAATGGATAAATGAATGAATAAAAGAATGAATGAATGAATAGAATGACAAAATAATGGATGGATGAATGAATGAATGAATGAATGGATAAAAGAATGAATGAATGAATAGAATGACAAAAGAATGGATGGATGAATGAATGAATGAATGAATAGAATGACAAAAGAATGGATGGATGAATAGAATGACAAAAGAATGGATGGATGAATGAATGAATGAATGAATAGAATGACAAAAGAATGGATGGATGAATAGAATGACAAAAGAATGGATGAATGAATGAATGAAAGAAAGATGGGATAACTGAATGAGTGAATGAATGAATGGATAAATGAATGGATAAATGAATGGATAAATGAAAGGATAAATGAATGATTTAATATATTAATGAATGAATGATTGGATAGAATGACCAAAAGAATGGATGGATGACTGAATGAATGAAAGAAAGATGGGATAAATGAATGAGTGAATAATATATGAATGGATAAATGAATGAATGAATGTATGAATGTGTTGATTGAATAAATGAATGAATGGACTTATTAATGAATGAATGATGGATGAGTAAACAAATAAATGAACAAATGGATGAGAGGAAATTCATGTTTACATTAGAGGCAGATAATACATTTCATTCTTGATTCTAACCTTATAGACATGCTTCTTGAAGACATCATTGAAAGCAAAAGGATTTTTCATGATAAAATCTCCAACAACATGAAGGTAGCTGAGAGCCTAAAACACACATGGAAGAGAGTGTCACTTCACTTCTCTAACAAACTATAAACATATTTCACAAAATTTCCAATCAGTTCCCAGTAAATTCTTATTGTCAAACAATCTTTTCACACACTGAATTAAAATCTTATGGTAAAGCATTTTCCATGTCACACAACCTTCCACATTAACACAATCTTCCAAGTCACACAATTACAACATCACACAATCTTTCAAGTCACACAATCTTCCATGTTACAAAATACTCCACATCACACAATCTTCAATGTCACACAATCTTCCAAGTCAAACAATCTTCCAAGTCAAACAATCTTACATGTCACACAATCTTCCAAGTCACCAAATCTTCCACATCACACAATCTTATATGTCACAAAATATTCCACATCACACAATCTTCAATGTCACACAATTTTCCATGTCATACAATTGTCCATGTCACACCATCTTCCATGTCACACAATCTTCCATAACCCACAAGGTTGCTTGTCAAATGATTACAAAATGAAACAAACACTTGAAGCTTACCTCCTTATGAAGTCCAGCATCCATAAGTTTAAGAGCATGAAGAAATCTGAACATCTAGAAAAGTATGACACAAAACATGTTAGAGTGATAATTTAATATTTCATTCACTCAGTCATACTTGTCTAATACTAACCTGGAGGTTTGATATGAAGAATTCTTGGTTTTCTAAACTTGTTGCATATTCTAGTAACTGTAAGGAACAAATAATTCATGTCAGTTACATGCTTTCAAAAATACTGTTAGTACAGTGGTACCTCTATTAAGCGGTCACCCTCGTGACTTTCCAAAGTGGCCGCTTAATAGAGGTTGGCCGCTGAATAGAGGTATAGAATAGGTATAGGAATAGACTTGGGACTTTTTATTGTGGCCACCTAATAGAGGTCATCTACTTCAGCCTCAACTGCAATCAATGCGGTCAGTCTAACAAAATTCGGAGAAGGTCTATAATTTCTCTTTACATCGTAATGGACTATAAATTTGTTTAAATGTTCAGACTCTTTATTTTACCTCTGTAAGTTGTAATGATTCAATAGTAGCCATCTTGTCAAGTGATTTGTTTCTAAAGAAAGAGCATGACACACTTAGAAAAGACAAAAACAAACAAGCCAGCATAATAAACAATATATCCACAGATAAACAGATGGCAAGACAGACAGACAGACAAACAAATAAACAAACATACAGACAAAAAAGAACCACACAGACAATCAGACAAACAAAAATAAATACACACACAAACAAGTAAACAAACAAACAATTAAATATGCAGGCAGACAAACAAAAAATAAATAAGCAAACAAAAAATAAACAAGCAAACAAAATATAAATAAGCAAATAAATACAGACAGACAGACAACCAATGATGTTCTGTAGCAAGGGTATAAGATGGACATATAAAGGCCTGTTTAACCCAACCAATTTTGTTGCATGACAAGAGCTGTGATTTCAATGGCAATTTTATCATGGCTTTGTCTCTGCAATTTTGAATACGCTCGAATTTAGGAGACAGAAAGTCACAGCAAATTGCACTAAATTTCGAGCATGTTCAAAGTAGCATTCTTTTGACAAATCTGCAATAAAATCTCCATTGAAATCGCAGCTCTTGTCGCGTGACAAAATTGATAGTGTAAACAGGCCTTAAAACATACCTATGATCACAGCCAACAAGAACCATCTTAGATTTAGCACCAGGTTTAATACCAGCAAGAAGGTAACAAAGGTGAGATGCAAACAACAGATCAGGGTGTTTTGCTGAAGAAGAACAAAGGTAAAGTTAACATTTTAAATAATTTTAACATCAAAAAATTAAAAAGAAAATTTGTACACATGTTTGTACAAAACATTAGAATCAGACAACGCATATTTAGCTACCTGTGGTAGGCCAGTCTTAAAATGTTTTTTGTTTTGTTTTCGTAGTCGTTTTTGACAAGACAAAATGGACAATAGGGCAATAGTACCCTGATGGCCTCAATATAGCCTCGACACCATGATATATTGTCCATTATTGCTTTCGTAGTTACCATTTTGACATTAATATGGTCCAATCATATCATCATGAGACCTTGTACTTGTTTATATTTGTGATGTGATTGACAGTCAAGTCATCGTAAAAATGATCAAAATGGACTTCTGTTACTCGTTCTCAATATTCTGTTCAAGTGATATTCACAAGTTTGTACAAAATAGGTCAATGAGACAATCACATATTTAGTTTTGTTTCATGGATATATGGCCTCTAATAGAAGGTTCTGTGTACATGTACAAGTAGTCTTACCTAATGTATCTCCTGTGTATATGTACTAGAAGTCTTACCTAATGTATCTCCTAGTGTTACAATATTATCTTTATCTTTGTCAGGGAAAGCTGTTGGATTAGCAACAATTCCTGCCAAGTTTGATGCCCAGTTCTCATGAAGCTAAAATAAAAAATAAACATCAGCTATTTTCAGCTTATGGAATATCAATTTAAACCGTTCAAATTAGAGTGAAGTCATTTAACCTGTGAAAAAGATATTAGACTAATACACCTTAAAAAATTCACGAATAATTAATGACTATTTTGTCCAAATTTACAAAAGAAATCATAACCATGACGAGTGGTCTAAATCCTGATAAAGATTCACCCTAATTTACATAAACTTTAACGTGAATTTTCTCTAATAAATTTTCATAAATCCTTGATTTTTTTTTTACAAAAACACAAAATATAGGTTGGACTTTTTTAAGCCGTTTAGTAAACTTGCAGATCGTGTTTTATCAGGATTTAAACCACTTGGCTTTCGCCGCGTGGTTTAAATCCTGATAAAACACAATCTGCAAGTTTACTAAACTATACTTAGCAGTCTCTAATTCCATTGTTTTATTTTGTGTCTATTTGAATATTACACCTTGACTATTTAATTTTGTTTCACAGGTTTAATGTCTTCACTCTAATGCCTTCAGTTGAGTAATGTCTGAAGAGACCAAATGTTAACCACATTTTGCCATTTGCATAGTTATAGAATCATATACTATGAAATTTACCACAATACTTTGCCTATTTTCTTTGTTAAAACAATATGTTCCAACATACCTAATCAAAATAGGGTAACCAATTTGAATAGCTATTCTTCTTGATTAGCAGAATAACAGTTGTTTTGATTTAATCTATACACCCTATGCAAAAAGGCAATTCCTTACTTAATCAGTATTAGAAGACACCATTGCTTTTATTAGAAAGAGCACATCGAAAGTAGTGATATTCCAAAATTTAAATGTAGTAACATAAACTGATCAAAAGTTACAGCTTGTTGAATTTACAAAGATTTGGCTTAACAATTTGCACTTGGGCCTTTAGAGCCTCGTTTTCGCGTTTTTGGTACATTTCAAATGCTGATAACTCTGGAGTGATTCAATATATGACAACAGAACTCTACACAATTACTAATTTAGACATGCTCTAAGAGAAAAATAGTATTGAAATATTTTATTGTTCATGGGGTTTCCTGTTGCTCGTTCCCAGTCCCTTGCTCTTTATGCATAGGGTGTATTGTTCTGGTATTCTCAAGAGGGAATAAATATTGTATAACAGGTATTGACTAGGAAGGCAATTCATAAATCATTCTTGTACTGGTAGTAAAATGATATTGTTTTGAAAATTGCCTATAATTGTAATTAAAAAACAATATGGTTCAAAGTGATTAGTATCTTACTTTTAATGAATGTGGTACTTGTCCTCCAAGATGTTCATATAAGGTGATAAGAGGATCTCCTTTATCAAGAGTCTCCAAGAATCTTGAAATAAAATAAATAAAGTAATTCAAATAAATAAAATAATTCAAATAAATAAAATAAATAAAATAAATAAAATAAATAAAATAAATAAAATAAATAAAATAAATAAAATAAATAAAATAAATAAAATAAATAAAATAAATAAAATAAATAAAATAAATAAAATAAATAAAATAAAATAAATAAAATAAATAAAATAAATTAAGATAAATGTATGAGATAACAAAGAAGATGCTCGTTTCAAGAATGTGACAGGTTTAGGCAGCAACGTTTTGAATGTTACTATTAGGTTTTATCATGCAATAGGTGAGCGTAGTGTTTGCAAGTGTTTGTATTGTGATGCTAATTTGCCAACCATTTTCACAATAGATTTATTAATTTTCTTTGTTCCATATTTATCTAATTCTATTATTCTTATTTTCTTTGTTCTGTTATCTAACTCGATTAGCCTCTTAGTTATTTTAGGTAACCATTACCTATTTTTTTTCTCATTAATTTTCTTTAAAAATTGTAAGTATGTTATGGTATAAATAAAAATTATTATATTGTATTAATAACAATGGTTAGTTTGCAAAACCATAACAAAATATGTAAATAAAATATGTCAAAATACCCCAGAAAGATCATCATACAATGTGTACCTGTTAATAACCCCTGAACTGGTCTTAGTGTCCAACATAGAGTTATTGCCCTTGTTGTCCATCAAGCCACTAGCCAAGACAGCATGACCCCACAAAGCATTACCCATAGCATACTCCAGTGCCTCTTTAGCATGACCTTCAAGGAGAAGACCTCTATATACTAGTAGATGATCAACTGGTCTGTCGGCACTTGTGTTCTCCTCAGAATCATCTTCTGATGAATCAGATGATGTTGAATCAGATGAAGAAGATGTACTGCTGCTGCTTCCTGTTGATGAGTCGCTGTTACTTGAATCAGTGCTGGTGTGTCGCTTCTTTTTCTTCTTTTCGAACAAGGTGACAGACATCATAAGCATTTCAGCAATGTCATCAGTTACAACAGCCTAGGGAAGACAAACAATAATAATTATAATGGCATCAACAAAGAAATATTGTTGGATATGGTATATGGATAACATTATCATCAACAACATCACCAAAATCATCATCATCATCAAAATGATCATCAACATCATCAACATCAACAACAACAACAACATCATCAAAATCATGATCATCATCAAAATCATCATCATTATCAAAATCATCATCATAAACAACATCAACATCATCATCATCAAAGTCATCATCAAAATCATCATCATCATCATCATCATCAACAACATCATCATCAACAACAACACCATCAAAATCATCATCGTCATCAAAATCATCAACATTATCATCAACCACATCATCGTCATCAAAATCATCATCATCAACAACATCAACATCATCACCACTATCACAATTACCGAGACTGGTATCACTTTCATCAGATCCATTGATTTTACTAAATAGCCATTATTAACATCACATCAGTTCCACGATATCAGATAATCAACAAAATAGGTAATTATATCACAAATGATTAACTTACTCCATTATGTTTGACAAGAGACTGGAAGAACTTCCATAACATCCATTTTGCTTGTTTGCATGCAAGGTTAACGGTAGATTGTTGAATCTGATTGGTCTTCTCTTGGATGAACTCAATGATCTGTCTCTTCATTGAACCTCGGCTAATATAAACATATAGTAAAGAATTATGTTTTATTTTACTGGTCCTTAGTGTTGGACAACAACATCAGGCACAGTGATAATAATTAGGAAAGAACTCATAATCATCCTTATTATCAGCATCATATAACAATCATCATCATCATTTTGATACAACATCAGAAGTCACCCACATCACTATCATAATCATCCTTATTATCACCATCATATAACAATCATCATCATCATTGTGACACAACATCAGTAAGTCACCCACATCACTATCATAATCATCCTTATTATCACCATCATATAACAATCATCATCATCATTGTGACACAACATCAGTAAGTCACCCACATCACTATCATAATCATCCTTATTATCAGCATCATATAACAATCATCATCATCATTTTGATACAACATCAGTAAGTCACCCACATCACTATCATAATCATCCTTATTATCACCATCATATAACAAAATCATCATCATCATTTTGATACAACATCAGTAAGTCACCCACATCACTATCATAATCAACCTTATTATCACCATCGTATAACAATCATCATCATCATTTTGATACAACATCAGTAAGTCACCCACATCACTATCATAATCATCCTTATTATCACCATCGTATAACAATCATCATCATCATTGTGACACAACATCAGTAAGTCACCCACATCACTATCATAATCATCCTTATTATCACCATCATATAACAATCATCATCATCATTGTGACACAATGACACAATTTTTATCACCATCATTATTTAAACCATCATCTTATTATAATCATGGCATTCAAATATCATCAAGCCATCCCCATGATTATTAAAATCATCATCCTCGTCATCCTCCTCATCATCATCATTGTAATACTAAAATATATCCAAACCATGTAAGAGGCCCAGGGAAAGCTGCCATTTGATCTTTTTCCTCTGATGTAAAAACAACCTACATGGAAGAAACAAGACAATTCTAATCTTGGCAGTTATGATGATAATGATCAAAACAATTATGTTTACGAAGATGGTGATTATGTTTGTGGTTTACTGATTAAATCACTGATAAAACTATTGTGGTTCTTGATTTACAGGATCACAAAAGAAATATGTAGACGTTCTCAACCCTAACAAAGGATCTAGTCAAGAGTCGCCTTCAGTGCCTTCAGCATTGTTCCCTGTTTTACCGCCAGCTGGCGGTGGATCATTCCAAAGAACTCTATTCGTCCCTTCACCTGGTACATTATTACGATTATTATTATTATTATTATTATTAAGGTGGTGATGATGACATGTTTTTGCACCAGCTCTAGAAGTACCTTTAATTTCTGTATCTCAACCAAGGGTTTCAATCCATCATGAGGGTGATTAGGAAGAACAATCAACAGTTTACCACCAGCGCCAAACCTACAAGTCATGTGAGGGCGCAGGAAGTGTAGGGGTGTGGTACGTAAGGGGGCAACCTCTTGGACCTCTTCTTCTAATAAAATAGAAATGAATCATATTAATACAAATTGTTAGGTAATAAATAAATAATAATAAATAATAGCTTTTTAACGTCTCAATCTTCTAGCTGGACGCAGTGCGCCCTACTAATCGGGGAGACTCACTCACACTCGCTACCTCTATGTTTAATATTTTGCATACAACTCGGCTCACGTGTTCATTTTTAGGGTTAAGGTTAAGCTTGTGGATTCAAAATGACAACTTGTTTAATTACAGCTCATTGCTGAGCTCAAAACAAGCTTTACTAATACACATAATGTTCAAAAAATCATCTTGATTAATATTATTATATAAAATTATTATTATTAGCATTCTCATTGTCATCATCATTAACATCATCATAGTCACCATCATCACCAAGAACAACATAAACATCATCATCAATGTCATCAACATCACCATCATATACATCACTTTATAAAATTTTTGGTATCTAACGCGCGCTCTGATTGGTTGATGGCCATGTCTATATGAGAGAACTGAGAATGAAAATGACGAATGTTGTCGCACACGCTCTGATTCTAACGTGTTTACGAACATTCGATAGAAAAGTTTTCTCTGCATTTTTTTTGCAAAAAAATTTCATAAAAGAAATATAAAACAGCCGCTTGTGTCTATGTACTGTGATATAAACACGCTGTGAGATGTAGAGCACTCAAGAAGCAAGAGAAACACTCGCTGCGCTCGTGTTTCTAAGCTTGCTTCTCTCGTGCTCTACATCTCCCAGCGTGTTTATATCACAGTACATAGACACGCGCACCGTTTTATATTTCTTAAATATATTCACAATATGTTTATCATCATCATTCCCTTTATCATCATCATCATCTTCATTTCACTGCAATCATGACTGAAGACACAAAGTTTAGATTGATTCAATAAACTTACCTTGCTGTTCCTTATCCACTCCAGACTCCTCAGTCTGTTCTGGTGTCTGTTCCTGATAACCAGCCTCCCCACTAGGATATGCACCCTCCTGCCCAGGCCCATATGCACCATATTGGTGATAGTAGTCATAAGGGTAGGGAGGGTAGTGATAGTATGGGTACTGCATGTGACCATAGTGACCTTGATAGTACCCATATGGATCATACCCTGGATAGGGTGGATAATGACCATAATACCCCTGGTCATGGGCAGGGTAGTTACCATGGTTACCATAACTAGCAGGTGAACTACGGCCTGACCCTGACGATGGTGTATGAGAAGAGTAAGGATCCCTGTAGTCATGGTGAATCGGTTTAAAGTTACTATCAAGTCTATCGCCGCTACTATCACGACGCCTATCTCTATAGTAGTCATGATAATATTCGTCACGAGGTAAACGTTCTGATCTTACTGATTCGTAACTACGGTCTAAGTATGACAAATCTTCCTGAGATCTTCTGGTGTCATAGTTAGAATAATCCTGGCTTCGATTTCGTTTGGGGTAATCAAAGTCACTGTGATCTCCATATTTTTCAATCTCTCTTCTGGTAGCACCATGGTATCTTTCATCCCTTGATTGCCGTGGGCTGTCCTGATTAGCACCGTAACCTTCACCCCTAGAATGGCCCTCGTCACGACTGTTTCTAGGTGAGTAACCTCCACTATCCCTATCTATATTTGAATACTCATCACCTGCTTTGTAATCAGATTGCCGTAGAGGTGATTTACTACGTGAATAATCTTGTCTATGAGATCTATCATAATATTGATCATCCCTTAGTTCTCGTACCCTGGGATTATCATAATCCTTATATTGTTCTGACTGCCTTGACTCTTGATAGTCATGATGGGAATTACCAAGTTTATATTCATGCCCAAGTTCATGGTGTTCCCTTGATGGGTCCTGCTCCAAGCCATGGGGATTCCCATGATAGATTCTAGATGATTCAGATCTAGGGGTTTCTTGATGAGAATCTGAGGGTGGAACATCATGTGGATTACAATGGGGATTCCCTGTGCTTGAACTATGTGGATTTCCTGAGATACCTCCATGGGGATTCCCTGGAAACTCACTATGAGGGTGACTTGTGCTGACATTATGAGGATTCCCTGTAACACTCTCATGAGGATATCCAGAGTTTACACCATGGGGATTCCCTGCTTTTAAATCATGGGGATTCCCTGAGGTGTGATTGTGTGGATTACCAGGAATGTTAGGAGGATTTGATGGGTTTCCACTATGAGGATTCCCCTGGCTTTCACTAGTAACACTCTTTGTTTCTTGGTTACCAATATCAGAAACAGCTGCAGCTGCTTTCTTCTGTGCCTTCTTCTGCTCTTTAGCAAGTGCTTTCAACCTCTTCTTCTCAGCTTTCCTATGGATAAATGATTTAAAAAGCTTGAGAAAACAAATTTAAAACATAAATTTATGGCAAACATATACATGCCCATGGTCACTTACAAGCATGCACCACGCAAAAAGAAAAGTTTGTGGCCCATAAGAAATGCACATTCAGACATTTTACGAAGTGAATGGGCATTGACGCTTTTACTAAAACATTTTGTTTTATTTGTTTTCTTGTAACACGACTGACTGCAAATGGATCAAACACTAATATAAAAAAACAATGCAAAGTATGCTGGTAAGTGAGCATGGGTCTTTAAGTAAGTAGAGAAATCAAGAACTCTTTGATTTACTGATTGATAATACATTTTTTTACAGTCTAAAATTCCCAAAATTTGTTCCAATTTCCCATAAATTCCTTCTCTAGAGCAAAGAGGTTTTGTCTTTTTTGAATAATTTAAGGATTTTCACAGGTGCCAACAATTTTTTCAACATTGATTTATGTAGATGTTTACTAACCTTTCTTTCTTACTCAAGTTAGGGTCATCCAAATCAATCTTCTTTGCTTCACCTGCATCATTAGGGTCATCCAAATCAATCTTCTTTACTTCACCTGCATCATTAGAAGGTTCTACAACTGGTGCTACAGGTTGACTACCTGGTACAACTGGCTGTGCTGCTTGTAACATCTGTGCATCAGGCATTGGATTGCTGAATGCTGTGTGCACGACAGGCATGCTGGCATTACTTGAAATTGAATGTGTCGATGGTGATGCAGATGCAGCTGACATTGGATTGCTGGACACTTGATGCTGGTTTAAATGCATGCTGACATTACTTGAAATTGAATGAGCTGGGGGTGCAGATGAAGCTGGCATAACATTACTGAATGCTGGGTGTTGATTAGCATGTTTGATATTACTTGGCTGTGATAAAGCAACAGGCTGGTGTGGTTGCTGAGAACCAAAATAGTGTGTTGGTGGGGCAGTCACTGAAGAAGTTGGTTGATTGTTAAAAACTTGAGCCGCCATTCCTTGTGTTTGTGGAGGTGCAGGAGAAGATTGTGACAAGGGAGGAGTGGGCGGGTATTGGTTGTTATGTCCATTTGGTAATTGTCCATGAGTTGAGGCCCCAGTAGCAGTAATGGCTGCAGGCATGACATGATTTGTGGAGGGGTTCAGTTTCTTTAGCACAGTAGATTTGTCAGATGCTAAAGGTACAGGCTTTGAAGCACTTTGTTGGGTGACCTGTGATGGTTTCTAAATGAGGAAAAAAAGCAAATAAAACTTAGTAAACTTAACAAATCAAAGTCAGTTTTCTATGGGTCTGTACTGTAAGTGACAATCCAAATTACATCACAAATGATCAAAACTCAAATGGAACCACGAGCGCAGCAAGGTATTTCACTGCAAAGTTTTGATCATTTCACATAATTTTGATTGTCGATGACTTTGATTTGATTTGATTTTTTTTTTACCATAAAAATAAAGAAAAAGTTTGAAGAAAACCGTTTTATTCACTCGCACAGGGATATCATGAGCACAAGCAGGTATGGTAAAAAAATCCTTTCCATGTATTGTAAATAAATCACTTTTTTAACATCTCAATGTATTTAGCCAGTGACTAATCAGGGAGAGTAGGACTCACACTTGAACTACATTGTTAAATATTTTAGCTCACATCTCTGCTCACATGTTCATTTTTGAGTGATGGGAGATATTTTTAGATCAAATCTTAGGCTGCTTAGGAGCATTATGGAATCTATTGGCCTTTTCCAAAACGAGTAAAGGACTGGGTACTAGTTTCCCTAATTAATGTAAAAAATGAATCTCATAATATAAAAGAGCAGATCAAGATATGTAAGATTCCTGAGATTTGGTGCTTTTTGTTGGATATTGAGTGAGTTACAGCCATTCAAAACTGCCCAAAATTACAAAGGAATGTATGGATTGGAAGGACAGACGTCCTTCCAAACCATACATTTCCTTCAATTTTTAGGCATCTTTATGAGGCTGTATCTTGGTCAGAATACAACCAAATGCAACCAAACTCAGGAATCTTATATATCTTGATCTGCTCTATGTAATTAACTAGTACCCAGTCCTTTACTCATTTTGGAAAAGGCCAATTCAATTAGGAGTCTAACATAAGGAGATAAATAGGATCTGATTTGATAGTTGACTCACCACAAGTGCAGGTGCAAGCATGAAGGGAGGAGCTCCTGCCGATGAGTTCTGGTTTGACCACAAAGATGACATTGTGGAAACAGGAGTCCTTGACTTCTTTTCCCTTGATTGTCTGAATGACTATAGTAATCACAACAAAACATCTGTTAGAACTAACTTACAGCACCTTTCATAATTACAAAACAATGTGTAAAAAGTATTTTTTTTTAACTGCAGCCAGTCAAAATATGACAATACCAACTGATGATTTTTTCAGCATCACACTTGCTGTATTACACTTATCGAATGTTTTGTCCATACATGTTTGAATAAAGCTTATTCTATTTTCATAATTGTTGTAAACAATTGTGTAAAATAGTAAAAAAGTAGTTCAGTATAATTATTTAAAATATCATTTTTTACAATTATAGTAACTGTTATAAGAGTGAATAGTCTGATCCCAGGTGTAAATGGGTGTAGATGAGGAATGATTGTCTAGGGTGGTGTAGTCTTGAGTCTTTCTCAAGACTACACCACCACGGACGATCATGCCTCATCTACAACTTACAATTATAGTTATATACATTCAAGTGAAAATAAAACAATAATTATAAATCTATAATGAAGCTTATTTTCAAGTAGAATTTAAGTGTGCTCACCATTGCCATAGGTCCAGCAGTGGGTACAGCTGGTGGAGGTGGTGTGGATGCCTCACTTGCTATCCTTGCTGATTCTGTAGATGGTACAGGGGTCACCTTACTGTCAACTTTTGATGGTTCTGTTGAACATAATTATAATCAGTATCAACAATATCATCTCTATCACTAATTTCATCATTTATATCACTAGAATAATAATAATAATAATAATAATAATAATAATAATAATAATAATAATAATAATAATAATAATAATAATAATAATAATAATAATAATAATAATATTGTATTCTGTATTCATCATCAACACCACTAAAATCATCACCATCACTAGAATCAACTTCATCATCATCGTCATCAACACTTGAATCATCACCATCATTATTACAATCATCATCATTATCATCAATACCTGAATCAACAACATCATCATCATCACTAGACTCAGCATCATCATCGTCACCATAGTCATTATCATCATCAACACTAGAATAATCATCATCATCATTGTCACAATCATTATCACCAGAATCATCAACACAAACATCATCGTCACCATAGTCATTATCATCAATTAAAATCAACACTAGAATAATCATCATCATTATGACAATCATCATCACCCGAATCATCAACACAAACATCATCTTCACCATAGTCATTATCATCATCAACACTAGAATATATAATAATAATAATAATAATAATAATAATAATAATAATAATAATAATAATAATAATAATAATAATAATCACAATCACAATCATCATCACCAGAATCATCATCACAAACATCATCTTCACCATAGTCTTCAGCATCTTCACCGTCATCATTATCTCATGTTCATTGTCACAATAAACAAGATATATATACCTTCACTCATCCATGTTGCAGCTTCAATCTGACTATGATCAGATTCACTGAATGTATCCACAGAAGAATCAGAATCACCTGTTGATACTGCACTATCCTTAGATGGCTTGCTGTTGTCTGGGATTGTAGCCTGATGATTCATCTCATCATCTCTTTGTTGCTCCACACCAAAAGAAGAACTCACTGGGGGTGGATGTATAAACATGTTGACACTATCCACAGATTCAACAGGTTGGTTATCTTCTGTGTTATCAACACATTCAGATTGATGCTCTTTATTTTCAACAGGCATGGGATCTCCCTTTTCTGGAAAGTCTGATTTAAAGTATGGCCCTGCTTGGGCTGTTTGAGGAAAAACATTGGATTCCTGGTCAGAGTAATGGCTAACTTTAGATTCAGTCTTGTCAGCAATATCATCACTATCATCTCCAACGTCATGTTGAAGATCACCAAAATGCCTCTCATTACTCTCCATAGGAAGGTCCGTACCAAAATTACACCTCACTAGGGGTGGCTGAGATTCCTGCTCTGGGTTTTCAATCAATTCAGGTTCACCAGCATTAGACGTCTCTGCAAGATAATCCTCATCAATTTCATCTCCATCATCAACATGAAGACCATCATCCCTCTCTGGAAGGTCAGATTCCACAGGAGGTGGCTGAGTAAAGGAGATGGATTGTTCAACAGGTTCAACAGCTTCATGCACAGCAGGCTGCAAGGTGGTTGGGACATCAGCATGGGTAGCACTGGGCTGCTGGAAGGCTGAGAAGTAACCAGGCTCAGGTGCAGGTTGATCATTGGACACAGCTGGCCATTGACCTGCATTGTTGGGATAAATTAGTTCTGTATGTTGATCATCATTGTTCTCTGTTGGTTAAGATCACATACAGTTAGACTTTTATAACACAATGAAAACAGTCTTGTATATATTAATACAAGCATAGGAGCAAGGGTGGCACAGTTGGTTAGTGTACGGCATTCTTGACATTGCATCCTTGATTCGACTTCTCTCCTTTCCGTGTAGCTTTAAGAAGCTTTAAATTCCCGTAAAACGGAGCACTGATGGAGACAGTGGAGTAAAATGAGCACCGTCGGTCTCAAGTTTATCAGTATATAACTGTCAATCACTATATGACTGTCACATGTTATGTTGTACAGACGTTAAATAAGGTTACGTTACTTTACTTTACATACTTCAACAATGATTAAAAGCAATGAATCAATTGAAACAAAACACGCTTTAGGTGACATGATTATTTTTCCTTCAATCAATAATAATAATTCATAAAAAAAAAAACATTTATTACCCATTATTAATTAAATAGCAAACAAATACCATAATCATTACCATTGTCAACAACAAAATATGTAATCATTACAAATAACATAATCAGCATAATCATTAACATAATTAACTTTCATTAAGCTGATGTTACATGTGACGATATTCAGTGACGATTTTTTGCGATACAGGTTGATAATTTCTAATGCATGTTACACGAGCCTTTTTTTCGCACAATATTCCTACGAACTCAACATGTTACACAGGACAATTTTTCGCGATTTCTGTAATGGCAACATCGTCCCCAGCTCCCAAGCAGCGCGTTCATGACATCAGATCCATCCCCAAACTGCATTCTGGGTAGGTGTTGCGCGAAAAATTGATGACAAAGCTGTTACATGCACCAACTTGCTGAATATTCGTCATTTCGCATTGCAAGTTTTTGAAGTTGAATCAAAAACTCGTAACGTGTTGCCGTATCCGAATATCTGCATACGTGGCATGTAGCACGCATCAATTTTTTGCGCAACGGCGTATCACGAAAAATTGTCACTGAAAATTGTTGCATGTAACATCACCTTTATAGCTAGCAGCAACAATCATCATCACCCTCAATCATTATTACCTATTTTAATAGCTAGCGAGAGCAGTTTAAAAATTACCTGGTTCTGGATGCCAGTATTCCTGGGGTTCATTTGTTGGTGCTTCCTGTTCTACTGGATTACCATTATATGCACTGTCAATCATATCAGACTCCTGTGGACCATCAAATGATTCACTGACAGCATTATTAGCATCTACTTCAGCCTCCTTCTTGGTAGCACTAACATTACCGTAGGGGCTTACTTTACCAGTGGAAGACAGCATGTGAGTTCCCTTGCCAAATGGTGCATTTACATCAACAGGCATCTCCTGTGTGACGTTTGTGTTTGCAAATCGAGATGTGCGGCCGTTTGGAGTGTACTGGCTTTCTGTAAAAGCATCTCCATGTTGTGGAGTGTTAGATCTTCTGAATGGGTTGACTCCACCAGGCTTGTTGGTGCTCATAGGAGGTGGGGGAGGAGTAGGAGGAGTAGGAGAAGAAGCTTCAAATGAATCAGACACTGTGTCAATAGAACCTTCTATGTCACCCCCACTTTGAGGAGGGGCACCAAATGCATCTGAAATCTTGTCAACAGACTCAGATTGTGCTGAGAAAGCAAATGAATCTTCAACTGCATTACTATAGTCAGGCATGTTGCTCTCCTGAGATGGAGCTGGCATTGAGGGTGCATCTGAAGCATGGTTGACATATTCAGGCATGCTGCTTTGAGAATCTGGGACTGAAAATGCATCTTCAACTGCATTACTATAGTCAGGAATGTTGCTCTCCTGAGATGGAGCTGGCATTGAGGGTGCATCTGAAACACAGTTGACATATTCAGGCATGTTGCTTTGAGGATCTGGGACTGAAAAAGCATCTTCAATTGCATTTTCAACTGGCATGTAGCTCTCTTGAGATGGAGCTGACATTGAGAATGCACCTGATAGTTTGTCCACATAATCAGGCATGCTTTGAGGAGCTGAATCTGCAAATGCATTGGTAACTTCATTGTTTTGCTCAGGTTGGCTGTACTCCTGTGATGGAGCTGCCATTGGGCTGTACTCCTGTGATGTAGCTGCCATTGGGTTGTACTCCTGTGATGGAGCTGCCATTGGGCTGTACTCCTGTGATGTAGCTGCCATTGGGTTGTACTCCTGTGATGGGGCTGCCATTGGGTTGTACTCCTGTGATGGAGCTGCCATTGGGTTGTACTCCTGTGATGGAGCTGCCACTGGGTTGTACTCCTGTGATGGAGCTGCCATTGGGTTGTACTCCTGAGATGGAGCTGACATTGGGAAGGCTTCTGAAACCATGCCATTGTAGCCAGGTTGAAAACTTTCCTCAGTTGGAGCATAGAATGAGTCAGTAACCATTTGACCATAAGGCTCATTGCTATCCTGAGGTGCAGCAGAGAAAGCATCAGGAGCCATATTGCTTGGTTCAGGATTGCTCATATCTTGTGATGGCACAGCAAATGCATCTGATACGACATCCCTAGGCTGTGGCTGTTGCTGAACCACAACGCTCTGTCCAAAGGGGCTTGCTTTCCCATCACTGTGAGCCTCTAATGATGGTGCTGGGCTGACTGCAAAGGGGTTGATGCCCCCACCCACTTTGCCCTTGGGAGGTCCAGACATGCTGAATGCCTCGGCAAGAGCATCAGCAGGGTGTAACTCCTCTTGAACATCAGGTTGATGGGTGTTGTTGACTGTAGGAGGAGCAGAGAGGCCAAATGCATTGTTGAATGCATTAGTGGTCTGATGCACCATGGCATTAGGTGGTGCATGCCCATTGTGTCCTACAAGACAATTGAACACAAGATTTTATTACAAAACAATATTTTTTTGTAGAGAAAATATATGGATTTTTATGGAATTTGTGTTTGGTAAAAAATAATTTTTATCAGGAGTAACTTTATCTAATTTTCTGTTTATTCATTGCATGCAATAACTCACTTATTTAATAATTAACACCAACTTCATTCAAATATATATTCTTACATTTTATTATATAAATCTTACTCATCCATTTGTCCTTATTCATCCAATTATTGTTCATTTTTCCATTTCCCATTTATTCATCCATTCATTTATTAAACTACTAGACTACTTAACCAGATTCTTACTTGTTTACAGCAATGATCATTAGCATATCACTTACAAGTAATTTAATAGGTTAGTGTAATGTTAACAAATGTTTGTATTGTGAATCTGATTTGCCAACCATTTTCACAACAGATTTTGTAATTTTTTTTTGTTCTAATAACAATGGTTGGTTGGCAAAACCATAACAAAATATGTCACTGTGCGTCCTATAATAAGGTTCCACAAATTGATCTGAATCTTACCTAAATCATCATCTAGGTCAATATCGTCAAATCCACTAGAAGGTGCTTCTTCCTGGGCTGGTTTGTTATCAGACTGTCCACTCAAAGCAGCAGCATAAGAAATCCCTGATCTAACACTTGCTTGCTCTGCCATTTCTAAATCTGAGAAAAAACAAGACATTTAACTCTAGTTATAAACTAAGGCCTAGTTGAAATGTTGCATCTTGAGCACATGTACTATAGAATCTCGTGCAAATGAGCAAAACCTATTGTTCAATTCATTTGCAATAGATTTGGCACATGAGATATGAGATATTTGAACTAGGCCTAGCTTGTATTAATGCAATTACATACAATATCATGAATTAATTATAAAAAATGTTTGAATAAAGTTTGTTCAGTTTAATAAGAGTAAAATCATTTATGAGACATTACAGTGTGACTCACCGTACCGTAGTCACTTACAAAAACTTTTGATGAATTTTTGACATTATTTTGACATTTTTTCATCTCAGTCGGACCAATCAGGTACAAGTTTGTATCGAGAGGCGGAGTTTATATCGAGAGGCAGAGACTTAAGATAATTTGATGTCTGTAATTGGTCCGATTGAGATGAAAAAATGTCAAAAAAATGTCAAAAATTCATCAAAAGTTTTTGTAAGTGACTACGGTACGGCGAGTTGCACTGTAATAATGTTTATTATTTTTATTATAATGATAAATTATTTGTTACAATTATGTACAATTTACTTACTGTTAGGAGCTGCCTGGATAGACTGCTGTGTTTGATTTTCAGCAGAGAAATTGTCAAAAAAGAGACTAGGATTCTGTGTAAATAAAACAAAACAGCAAATCACAAACTGGAAAATAATATTAAACAATTGAAGTGTCATTAAAACATATACCAGTATCACATAGTCTAAGATCAAACTAGAAAAATAGAAAATATCATTGTTTTCAATCCTGATTTTGTTACAGTGACATATAACATTGAAGCAAAAATACAATTAAAGTGGTAGTGCTTTGTCCAGTGAACATACTCAGAAAAAAAGGTCTCAGATACCTTCCCTGGAGAATGAATATTCTGAGCACCGTAACTACTTTGTTGGACAGTCAGATAATGGTTATTATGACACTGCCTTTACAAAGAAGTTAAACTGAGCACTTGATAAAGCATTACTATTTTATTCTATTATAATTATTATTATTATACCTGTAGCTGGGGCTGGGGCTGGAGCTGATTAACTATTGGTTTTGGTTTTGGAGTTACTTTTTTTGTTGGTGTTCGTGGTTTAACAGTATTAGTAAATCCATTTGTCATTGCATCTGAATCATCCCAGTCAGGCCACTCCCAACCTGCTGCAACCTGGGAAATATAGACATGCTCAGTGAAACAGACAGACAGACGGACAGACAGACAGTTGAACAGACAGACAGACAGAAAAACAGACAGATAGATTTATTTTTTGAGACAAATAAATGACAGAAAATCTATACAAAACCAAAATGATAGACAGACATTTAAGAGAAAACCAGATACAGGTACAGATAGATAGTAAGACAGACAGACAGACAGACAGACAGACAGACAGACAGACAGACAGACAGACAGACAGACAGACAGACAGACAGACAGACAGACAGACAGACAGACTTATGGACAGAATATCAGACAGACAATTTTATTTCATTTCATTACTTACTTGTTTGTTCTGGGATGCAGTGTCAATTGGTGGCGGCATGGGAGCCTGTTGATAGCCTCCATGGTAACCTCTAAAACAACAACAGAACAACACAATTAGTTTATAATTATCATTGTTCTGATAGGGGTGCATGGGTGACTAAGGCTTTACCTCTCGCCTCTCACCTGTGGTCTAGGTTAGAGTCCTAATGCTGGTTGTATGAAACCTGAATAGCACTATCCACCCGACAAATCCTATTCTAATGGATAAAACCTATACAAATTCTATACACTGGATAACTCGACAGATGTATACAGTGGATACCTTTATACAGGCTTCATACTACTGGCCCCAGGCATGGACATGGAATATATGCGAGTTAATCAGGTTTTTTATGTGTTGTTACCATCCTTGCCACAAGGGTTTTACATTTGTCCGGTTTTCCTCCATCATCAAAAAGCAACATGTAAGTCTAGTGTTGTATGTTGTAAATATTGAATGTAGTGGTAGTGGTAGTGGTAGTGGTAGTGAGTGTGAGTAAACCTCACAGAAGAGTTGTGACTAGTAAAAATGGTTGTAAAATATATTATATCTTATTTTTTATTATAAGCAATAATATATTTATTATATAACATACAGTGTTTTATAGGGATTTTGCATACTGATAAAAATCGTATCATACATGTGTCCGGTGTTGATATTTCTATTTATCACACAAGTCTATGTTTTTAACGTTTTTGAAATAATTTATTGATAATTTAAAACACTGTATTTTATATAATAAACAGATTGATACATGGGCGCTTTGAGATATGAAATTGACCTTCTCGCGCTCACTCGTGAGATATCAAGTTGAGATAAATTTCAGATCGCCGCGCACCCATGTATTAATAGTATTGTCCTTACCCAGGGTAAGTTGTGACTAGAAAAAATGGTTGTAAAATATATTATATCTAATTTTTTATTATAAGCAATTATATAACATACAGTGTTTTATAGGGATTTTGCATACTGATAAAAATCGTATCACACTTACCCAGGGTGCCCTGAAGGGTTTTGTCCTTGCCAGGAATTATAATCTGGTGGGGATATAGGATCTAGATATTCTGCAACACAACACAACACAACATTATTAGGGACTTGTCAGAAATTAGCAGGGGGAGGGGGGGTGGAAACTGGGGGAGGGTCACAAAATAATAAACCACCAAAAATGAGGATTGTGCAAAAGAAGACACTGTGACATAGGGTAAGGTCAAGATATTATGATCCTTTACTTTGGGAGGGTCATGAAATTTTCATCACTTCATTTCAAAACTCCACACCCTCTCCCCCCCCCCCCCCCCCCTGCTAATTTCTGACAAGTCCCTTAAGAAACTACAATATATCTTTATACAGTAGTGACTATACATTAAATCAAATTACAGAGGCATGGCATGCAATATATATTTTAATATGATTTAATGCAATAATTTAATGCAATGCAAGGAAAAAGTAAACCAAAAGCAATAAAATTGATCATAAATCTGCGCCAACCACTTGTCATCAGAATAAAGAAAATAATGCAGTAAAGTAAAGTAGCTTTATTATTTAGGGACCAAATTGCTTAAGCATTTGGATAACAATGAATTTAAAAAAATCCACCGCAAAGAAAGAACTACAATATATCACTAAACTTTGTCAACCACTTATTTAATGATAAAAATCATTATAATGGTGTAATTATTGATAAACAACATAGTTTTTATCACGTAAGAGTATTATATCAAGTTTAACATAGGGGTAATTATAGATAGATCTGAGTGTGCATGTATTTTGTAGTTATCACATTACATCAAAAGTACAAGCTGCGTTATCAAATTACAAAATAGATTTCACAATACAAAAGACCAAAACAACGTTGACAATCATTATATGTAAATATATATAATTTAGTTTTGATAATCAATTAAGTTAACACACTACAATAAACTTCAACTTAATACAATTGCAAGTATATAGTTTAAATCTTTGGGCCTGAAACTGCTTAGAATTAATACATACTACGTAATAGAAAATATACGTCTCAACAGCTGAGATTTTTAGGGTTCTGAAGTAACCTTGACTTCTATAACGCTAATGCTGACGCTACCTTAGCCATCATGAATATTCAACAAAGGTACAAGAAGAACAAGTTGAACCAAAAATAATTTTTTAATTATAACAACACGGTAAAATCAGTTCTATGGCAACTCAAATCGTATCGAAGGACGGGTTAATATCCAACTTACCATTATGTATGGCCGAACCAGCGTTTCTGTGATCGTAGGCCATGGAAAACGCCACCGACTTAACTACATAGACGCCTTGAGAGACTAATTCAACGAGCAAATCGTAGAAATTCACCGTGAGAAAAATACACTTTCAGGTGCTTCGACAAGACATTTTTTCCTCGACCAAAAAGGTGAAATTCCCACTCGTTCGTAGAAGCAAACGTCGTAGAATTTCACCAGAGGGTAGAGGAATAAATGCCTTTTAAATACACCAACTTGTATAAAATATGAAGTCAAAATAGCGATAAACTTACGTAGAATTCTAGCATTTCTTATTTTGCTTTCACGTTTTCTGGTGCGGAGTACGGCTGCCACGTCACTTGACGCATCTTGTTGTGACTGACACCGCTGGCTTATTTTTGTACTACAAACCGGAAACGTAATCTTAATCCGGAAATGCAATCGTGACCGGAAGTTGGTGTACGAGAACGGAAGTTGAATTTTTTCCACGCAAAACTTCTAAAAAACTTTTTAAAAATGATTTCTGTTCGTCTTTCCGTAATTTTTCCAAAAATGTGTATCAAATAATGAAGAATTTGAGGCAAAAATAGAAAATCTTTAAAATCGAAGTAGACAAATTCTCTCGGTCGAAAAAGTGTTGCTATGTAACGAGCCGGCGAAAGACGAGGGAAAAGCTCAGAAAACTAATACATTTCTAGTTTAAATCACTACAAATAAATATATAGTTTTCTGGAATAAAGTACAAAGCAGTTAAGTTAACAATACATGTATATTTTTAACATAAAAGTAGCTGTTTGGCGTCAAAGCGAAGAACTTATGTTTGAACCGGCGTGCGCAATCATACTGGCACAGACTTCAAGATATCACTTCGAAAATAATCATGGAAAATGCACAAACACTGTAAGAAATTATCCATGTTTGTTCTACAAGAAAGTATATCCTTTATATCTTCCTCTGCGCTGGTAATACTTCCCGCGGAAGAAGAGAAATTCTTACCTTTAGGACTGACGTGTCACCGGGCTCGAACGCGAACAATGGGGTCGGTGTATACTAAAATACATGGTAATGAAATGCGATATTTTGTAGTAATGAGATTATCTAACCAAGCCTCGTTTTTATGTGCCTTCAAGTGGCAGGCGAAGGGAAAAGCCCTAGGGACGAGCTTAAAGTGGCAAATGGGCAAAGTATACCAAAAGCATACCCAAAAGATGACTGATATTTTTCAGTTATCAAAAAAAATTTGTTTCTTTTACTCCGACGAAGGGCTAAAGCTCGAAACGTCAGTAAAGTTAAGTCAACATTTTTTACGGTCAATAGAAAGAAATAAGTTATTCACACGAACAATTTTTACGGTGTTACAAATTTCATTATATTACCTATTGTTTATAATATCAAACACCGACGCAGCCTATACTAGTTTACTCGCTAGTTTCCAAATAGATGAATGCGTAAGTTCTTAAATTAATTTTCCCCCGTATTTTTGCAAATTGATTATTATGTCTGCAAGCTTCCTCATCAATGCGCTTTGTTTTACCGGCAAGTTTTGAATCTTTTCAACGAAATTGGCAATACCACGAAGGGTATATTAAAAAATACAACTGATATTGCTCGCGCAATTATCAAAGTTAACAGATGACGTCACAAATGGCCATCCAGTTTAGTGACCACAATGCACTGTGAACTTGATAAAAAAGGTAAGAGTGAAAAGATTAGCTCTAATGTATGCATGTTTCAGTTATTTTCAATTTTTTTTAAAATCATACGCGCAAATCTCTACAAATTTAAAACCCGCACATTTACAATTTAATATACTGATAAAACTTTTTAGATTATTTTTTGGTGTTTTTAAATATCTTTTGGCAATAACACGGATATGCAGCTGATATTGCTCGCACAAATATCAGAGCTCGTGACATGCACAGACTGATATCACAAATGGTAATTAGTGACCACAATGCACTGCGAACATGATAACTGAGTTGATTAATAAAAGTATTGAATAGACCGAATCGAAATATGGCGTCCAATTTTAATAAATATTGTTCTTGACTGGCTAGCCTCGTGTTCACATTGAAACACAATGGAGTTTTCACATGTATACGAGGCTAGTCAGTAAAGAACAATAGTTATTAAAATTGGACGCCATATTTCGATTTGGTGTATCACTAAAGGCCGAATTACACGGCACAACTTTTGCCTACATCTGTCGCATGCAAGTTGCTTAAACTTGACTTAAGTCAGATTATACTATTGTTAGCACCAAAGTTGTGCCGTGTAAATCAAATTGCATGCGATAGTTGTAGGCAAAAGTTGTGCCGTGTAAATCGGCCTTAACAGATAACTTATTTTGTTGAGAAACTTTCTTAGTAGTTTTTCCTTACAATTTGATAAGGCAAGAGTAAAAAAGATTAGCCCTAAATGCATGCATGTCTTAAGTTTTTTTTAAGTTATACGCGCGCGTAGATCGATCCGCTACAAGTTTAAAACCCGCGCATTTACAATGTTTTTTCTAACTTACCTGACTCAAGATACTGTTTTGCATATGAAAATGCATCTTTTGCTAGGGTTAAAAGGCTTAACATGTTTCCGTAAATTTTCGCGACAAAAACGTTTAGCTTAATTGAGCAACATCTTACCGTGGCAAAACATTGCTGTAAAGTAATGATAATTGATTGGATAATTCTTTATGACGTCATTTCATTTATTTGGACGACCAAGATGCATTGCATTCTTGACAATAATTAAGATAATTAATTTTATAAACGCAAAATATATAAAAAATGGATGAATGTTTGGATGAATAAATAAACGAACGAATGGATTGATGGTAAATATGTCATGAATGGATGATTGGATGAATGAACGGATAAATGAACAAGTAACTCATTAAATAAAAACAAATAAATAAATAATGAATAAATGGTCAAATGAATGAATGAAAGGATAGATGGGATATTAAAATCCGTAGTTGGAAACTTCTATTTTCTGAAGAACTTGGTCATATATGTAAATATATATGATTCCAAACACCTTGCACAGTTTACAAAAAGTGTTTCTTTGCCGACTTTGTAGCGGCTTCGTTAGATTACATGAATTTATAGCAGGCTACAGGGTCATTGGCGCAAGCTGTCACTTTTTTCACCCTTTTAAATGTAGTCACTTACTTACTTACTTATTTAGAGATGAACTAGCAAGTAAACTAGTACAGGCTGTGTCGGTGTTTGATATAAACGATAGGTAATATAATGAAAGTTGTAACACCGTAAAAAATGTTGACTTAACTTTACTGAAGTTTCGAGCTAGCTTTAGCCCTTCGTCGGAGTAAAAGAGTTAGACTAAGAGAGATACTGACGAAGGGCTAAAAGCTCGAAACGTCAGTAAAAACAAGTCAGCATTTTTAACGGTGTTACAACTTTCATTATATTACCCATTACTTATTTCGAGATAATCAAAAACACAATAATATTGACAAATAATTTGGGATTACTTGCAAGTTTAATTTACTAATTAATGTATGCAAATGAGTCATTAAATTATCGAACAATGCCATTCTTGATTCCATTGGCTGTGCAGATGCCTTTGTCAGGTACTTTGAAAGGATCACCTTTGTATGTTGGTATACCATCAGCATTGGTTGTGAAGTCTGGAGCACACTGTTCCCAAATCTTGATAATCCAATGAATAAAAGAATCAGTAAATGAATAAAAGGCAAACAAATGAATGGAAAAAGAATGGATGGATGAGAAAAAAATTGGGAAATAAATATTTGTATTAAAATCTTTCTTTATTGATTTATTGAATTGAATGACATTAAAAATAAGAACAGTCGTTTTCAGTGCTTGACAACCAACTGCAGCCTCGGTAGCACACAATATATTATCAAACAATTAAAACACTTATTTATTTATTTAGCTTTTTTCTTCCTACTTAACCAATCCACAGGCCATAGTCAAATTCTAAAAAATATATTACACACAATCAAGGCTGAGGTTGATGATTCTTGATGGACGAGAACTGTGATCGAAATGGTCAATTGTATTTCTACTAATGATACTTGCCTTTTCCTTTGGGTTCAGCTGACCATCAGGTTTTCCTGGATAAGCATCAAACACAACCCTGTCACCAGGTACTGCACCTTTAGGAGGGTAAACCAGTGACCAAGTGCCACCATCTTTAGCAACCATGACCATCCCTTGAGAGATCACTCCACGAAATCTATCCAACAAAAACAGTGTTAGCAATCCTTAGTCATTCACGGTACATTATAAAAATAATCATTTTAATTTGCTCATAATAAATAATTGCAAAATGTGATACTTACTTTGCTGTTTTTAAGTTAGTCATCACCACAACCATTGCACCCTGAAAGAGTACAACAGTTGTAAATAAGATTAGTATTACAGTGAAAATACTCGAACATTGATTCACTTGAGTTTTTTATGTTCACAATTCCTGAACCTTCTACTGCTTTAAAACGTCTTAAAATGAAGGAGTGAGATATACAAATACACAAAGTGTAAATAATAAATCTTAGTTATTTCTAATCAGTTTGCTCATGGGATGAGGAACAAAATTCAAATTGTTCACGGTTCATATAAGTATCCTCATTGTAATAAGCCACAAAAAAAGACAACAAAATTAGTTTTAATTAAAAATATGAATGATGAAACTTCATTTTCCTAAAATTAATTACTATTTTAATAAAGATGAATATGGTACTAAATTACAAAAGGTAAAAAATGTATGATTTTGTCAAGGTAATTTCTTCCACTGGTAGAGTGTACAATGGCCAGAGATAAGAACAAGTGGAGAGTGGTGATAAAAGCACACATGCTCCCTGATCCTCAGTATTGAGGGTAGGAACATGCAAGGCAATGCTATTTGTACTAAAACTGTATATTTTTGCACCTCTTATGGCTGAGAGCCATGGTCAATAGGAGCACATACAATGGGAAAGAATGAACTGCAGTGCAGTTCATTCTTTCCCATTGTATGTGCTCCTATTGACCATGTCACGCATGGAGCCAGCTTGATGAAAATGTTTTACTTCAAATATTTTATTTTATTTTTCGCCTTCCACAAAATTTTGACCATTTTATGATGTAATACTGTTGTGAATATAAGTGTACTATAATGACTGACTATTGTAAATTTGATAAATCTTGCTATACATACTTGCAGCTTTTCTTTGGGTATATAACCCACAACACCAGTACAGATTGTCCTTAGGTCTCCTTCACCAACATCAACTACAGATAAACAATTAAGTATAAATGTGGCTAAATGCAATTTAGGCAAAGTTAAACTCAAGGCCTGGATCCTATCATGCATTGTTGCTGCGGGGGTGCCCTCCTATGCTCGCAGGGCGACGTGGTTCCTTATGTGTTTGTCGCGCGCACTGAGTCGCTTCAATACCTTTAATCGTCCTTAATTATTGTATTATTTGGTGCCTTATTTGTCGTCTCTGGACTACCAAACCATGTTTACACGCTCCACCAACAACAGCCGTTCGGCAGCCTTGCCACATCGCTCACTATTTTAGGCATGCAGTTGAACTCACAAGATCAGACCCCGCAACTCCCTGATGAGAAGTTTTACGGTTTCTCCTGGACCAGTGGTCGGGAAGACGGACTTGCAATAGGATCCAATTAGAATCTCTGATTGGTCATCTTCACCATGCTGCTAAGGTGGTATGGCCTGGAAGAGCGTTCATCAGGCGCATAATTGATTTATTGAGTTGCTTTCGTTCAAGAAATCACCCCATACGTTTAAATCGTGAATTTCGCTTGGACTTGGAATGGTGGAAGAAGTTTTTGATCAATTGGCATGGAATTAGTTTTTGGTTATTCCCTGGACTGACTGCTAGCCCAGATGTGGAAGTGATCTCTGATGCTTCAGGCTCAATTGGGTTTGGGGCCGTATGTGGCAGAGAATGGTTTAATGGTAGATGGTTGGCCTGCCAGGAGGATCTGTCCATAGCGTACAAAGAACTGTTTCCATGCAGTAGTTATTGCCGCAGCTGTATTTGGTCACAGATGGCGCAAGCAGCATGTTTTGTTCAGATCAGATAATGAGGCGGTGGTTGCAATCCTCAATTCTCGCACTTCTAAACCCAGCCACTATGCACCTCTTGCGTCACTTGCTTCTTTCTGCAGTTCGTTCTCAGTTTTCCTTTTCTTCAGCTCATATACCAGGCATTGAAAAAACTATTGCTGACGCTTTGTCTCGATTTCATTGGCAGGAGTATCGTCACCTAGCACCAAGCACTTCAAATTCAAGAAGATCTGTCGAAGGAGCTAACCGATCCACTTTGGAATCTCAATGCTTATATTAAGGTTCTTACAGGATGGCCTCTCCTTGGCAACTCAGAAATCGTATGTTTCTGCTCAGCGTCGTTTCATCAATTTTTGTCATCAGGTAAGATAAATGCGCATGGCTCTCCATGCCCTTCAGATGAGTGGACATTGTTTGTTTGCGACCTTTTTAGCCAATTCTCTGCTTCACAATTCGATTAAGGTCTATTTGTCTGCTGTACGAGCCTTGCACATCGAGCAGGGATTCGATGATTTCCTGTCTAACTGCCTCCGGCTGCAAAGAGTGCTCCGTGGTATTAAGAGAAATCAAGGAGAATCACAAAAGCAACGACTACCAATCACAGATGACCTTATGCTGGTGATCGAAAGATCCTTAAACTTGAGTACATTTGATCATTGTATGTTTTGGGCGGCTTGTACACTCGCATACTTTGGCTTTCTCCGATCATCTGAGTTTACTGTTTCGTCATTGTCTGCCTTTAATTCGTCATGTCACCTTCAAGTTGCGGATGTGTCAGTGGATTCAGCAGTATCGCCTATGTGTCTGAGAGTGTGCATCAAAGCGTCAAAAACGGATCCCTTTCGGCGGGGGACATTTATCCATATCGGAAGGGGTAAACCTCCTCTTTGTGCAGTGGATGCTCTTCTACGGTATTTGAGTTTGCGAGGTGACAGTTCTGGGCCGTTGTTTTTGTTACAGTCAGGCCAACCATTGACTCGTTCGCTTCTGACCTCGTGGTTGCACCAGATTATGGATACTGCAGGTGTCCAATGGAACTTTTCAAGCCATAACTTACGAATTGATGCAGCTACCGTGGCAGCACGCAATGGGGTACCTGATCATCAGATTCAGACATTGGGTCGCTGGACGAGCAACGCCTACCAGTTATACATACGAACGCCTTCTGAGGTTCTGGCTAGTCTGTCTCTTCAGTTGACATAGTCACGGCCAGGTAAGCTCTTTAATTATTGTCTTGGAATGTGAGGTGCTTGGATCTGTATTGGAGTCTGGAGGAACCATGGCGAACACCCACAGTCCATCTTGTTCCAAGCACTTGTTTGGTGGTGGACCGTGGTTGGGTTACCAAGGTTACCTCCTGGTCATGTCCGGTGGCGCGCCGGCATGACCATTTTAGTAAGGCACCTTATTCTACACTCATCTTCGCCGATGAGTTTAAATGTGGCTAAAAGCAATTTAGGCAAAGTTAAACTCAAGGCCTGGATCCTAGCATGCATTGCTGCTGGTGGGGTGCACTCCTATGCTTGCAGGGCCACGTGGTTAACGTTCATTATGTGTTTGTCGCGCGCACTGATCAGTCGCTTCAATACCTTTAATACCCAGCCCACCCTCCTCTTTGGTAAGTATGGATTACGTAAGTATCCTCCATTGACTTTGTCAATATGACTGGTACCAGGTGGTGGACCATGGTTGGGTTACCATGGTTACCTCCTGGTCATGTCCGGTGGACATGGAGGAAGAATCGCTCTACCTCAAATCTATAAGAAATTATGAATTAATTAAGTAATTGTCATGGACGTTAGAGAAAAACAACCACATTTTTCAGTGAACAATTTCAATATAAAAATGCTCTGAATTTTTTCACAAGAGAAAACCAATAAGGGTATATAGATATAGCAGTGGGATTATATTTATGTTGTATATTGTTATTTTGACATCTTATCCTTTTCGCTCCTCAGTTTAATGAGTGAAAAACTATAGTGTCATGGACGTTACAGGTCCTGTCATGGACGTTACATTGTATGAAATATTCACCTATTTTAACCTCTTTAATACCATATCCGTCTGCAATCTACTCATATCACACTTGAAATGGTTGCTTTTGCCTGGATTTTGCAGTTTTGACCATTTCTAGGTCAGCTTTCCACTGTTTTCCATTTTACTAAAATGAGTGGGGAGGGGTGGTAAAAGAGCAAATTGGGATTTGTACAGAAAACTAATCAAAGGGCCCCATTGGCCAACTCGTGGATCATCGTTAGAACATTTTGAAAGCGCTTAGTGTTTAGAAAACTTTTACAGTGCTGCTAATTCAACCGGGGCCACCTCGAGTTTATTAGCCAATCACGTTTGAGCATAAGAACAAAAGATATCTACTTTGTCTCCTTATCAGCCAATCAAATTATAGGCGCGAATTGACTTGACGGATCGTCGATGTCTTGTTCTTTTGTTCTTAAGCTTAAAGTACAAAAAAAAGAGTTCTGCTTCAATGATCTTCTTTTGTACTTTTAATTTATTCCTAATCCACTAAACTACAAATGTTCAAATGTTGTATGACAACGTTCTTGCAAGTAGGTGTATTTAATACACACTTTCATTGTTTCGAAGTAGTCATTATTTACGAGAATCTTCAAGCTGGGGAGGGTTTTGAATTCAGCAGGGAAGAGTGGGGCTGATAAATTAATTATTCATATAGGTCATTATTGTAGTCACTCAATTGGAACCAGAAGTTATTATTTGGAGCTAGAAGTTATTATTTTGATCCAGATCGAGGTTTGAAAGATACTTTGATAGATGTGAAACTATGACTTAAGAATTAGACTTGAATTTAAAGTAAAGAAAAAATCAAATGACACCAACGAGATTCGAACCCGCAATCTCCGCCTTCGAATTCCTACACCTAACGCTGTATGCTATCTGACCAACCGATGCCAGTTTTGGTTTAAATAAAAACGAAATGTCTTTTTCTTGATACTTGTTACAAAAGACATTGTTAGCATTGGTCCCATGGGACGGACAAGAAAAATAGTTTAGTTAATGGACCCTTTGGGAATTGTTAGTAAGTGGTTTTCCTTCGAAAACAATGATAATGTGTATTAAATGGGACAATGGGCTCGCTCCTCGGCTTTTTGCAAATAATAAGCCTCGGAGCTCATCCACAATCCTATACATAAAGATTAAGTGGGAGCAAACTGTTTTTACTCGGGCTACCTGTGGTAGCTCGAGTCTAAAAATGCAAACGGTTCTTCGTCGTCGTCGTCGTCGTCGTGGTCCTCAAATTGGAGGGTCAGGTCCCAGGCGTTCCTAGTAGTGCATGACAGCGCATGGGCAACGATCGCTGACCGAAGGTTAATACGAACGAATAAATATCGATTGAAATGAAAACTTGTTTTTAGTTTTGATGTGATTGACGAGACTGACGATGATTATGACGAATTAATTGTTCGATCGAATAACGACTCTCGTTTACTCGTTTAACTCTGATCCCGCAGAAAGTAATGGCTATATGTTTTGGACTGATGATCGACAAGACATTACCTCAAATTGTTAGTTGCTGTACTACAGGGTTGACTCCCGAAATATAGCTTGCTATTTTCTTTTTTATAAAGACGAGGATATCTTGGCCGGAATGATCCGCTGTTAGCGAAGTCCTTTCTAGCACAAAACAGAAGATGTGCCACGCCAGCAGAATTGCATTCGCTTCGGTATATTATCAAGCACTTTCAAACAGAAATCTTGAGTTTATATTGATTAATGTGCTATTTTTGTTCTTCATAATGTCAGAGAACGTGACTTCCTTCACGAAGCCTACAAAGCGAACACGTCAACACGACATAAAAACATTCAGATCGGCCTGTCTGAAAAACACTCTCAACAGCCCAAATCGCCTCAAAAATTACACAAATTGCTTAAATAACTATCTATCTTTCTTGTTCTGACGTTCAATTTTCAAGAACAACTTCAAGTTTTCGAAGCATTCAAGTTTTCGAACTCTATATCCATTATCGCATACTCAAATCTTCGTAGCGGCGCTTTGGGGGGAGGGGACGGGATGAAATGTCAACACTTTGTAACACAGGCATCCCGGTACATAGAAATATATGTCGAGCAGAAGCCCAAAATCCATCTTTATTTTCGTGACGTTTATTTCTCAAAAGGTTAATCTTGATAATATTGTTTCTGAGATTTAGTTTTCATTTTCTCAATAAAAACATTATGAAATTTGGGATAAGGACATTTCTCATTAAAATAACCTAAAATTAGTCATAAATGATTTACGTGCATATGTTTATTTTTGTGTACATTTTAAACATTTTGTAAACATTAATCAACCAATTTAGTTCCTCCTCACCCTCGGGACTTTCCAAAGTAGCCGGGTTGGCCGCAGAAAAGAGGATAGAATAGGTATATAGGAATAGATTTGGAGCTTTTTATTCTGACCGCCTAATAGAGGGTGACCACTTATAATGGGTGACCGCTTAATAGAGGTACCACTGTATATGTATTGTGTATGATCTATGTATGATACATTATGAATAGCTGTTATTACAGTTATATGCAAATGATTTCAAACAATGGATTCAAATCGAGGCTTTCGGGCAAACCTATTATTTTCGCCCGAAAGCCTCAACTTCAACCCATTGTTCAAAATCATTTGCATATAACTGTAATAACAGCTATTTCAATCCCTCAGAATCCCTTCTGTTCAGTAGCCCGAGTAATCGCTCACAGAGCGTCTAGTTTTTTTAGTTATGAATTTGGTGACCGTGTTCCATCTCTAGTATTGTTATTAATATACGCAAGGCTTAATAATTGTTAAGTGTTGAAAAGCCCTTAAGGGAACACATAATATAGATATGTATGTATGGTCTACTTGTATTTGATGCAGCAATCTTACTTTCTTCAACAAAGAGAATATCACCACCAGGATGTTTCTTGACTGAGGTGATTTTACCAACACGAAAGTTAAACCTTGAAGCATCAAGTTTCTTCTCTGTGCCCTTAGAAGCTGAAGGAAACAATAGACATATAAAACTATGTTGTCGACATTAATAATTATAGGGAGGACACTTGAACTGTGAACACTTGAACTATTTTATGTAATTTATTGAACATTCTACTGCTTTAGAACCTCTAAAAATAAAGTAGTGAGTTTAAATACCCTAGAGAGCTGCTACGCAGGCTATGTCTGATGAGGTCATGCATGTTCGTCATGTTCCATATTAGCATTGTCATGGTGTCGAGGCTATAGTGAGGCCGCAAAGCTCATCGGGGTACTATTGTTTTATTGTCCATTTTTTCTGAGCGGAAAACTAAAACAACGATGATGAAAAAACAAACACATTTTATAACTGTGCTACCACAGGTAGCCGGTAATAAATATTATTTATATTCTTTTTGCTCAAGGGATGTGGCTTACAAAAAAGAAACCAACAACTCAAAGTGTTTAAGGTATCCTTACTTTAATATATTTATGAAGATGACTGTTATGATGATGATAAAGATGATGATCAGGATGATGATGATGATGATGATGATGATGATAGTAATGAGAGTAGTGGTCTTAATGATGATCTGATGACATTTTTTTGGAAAAAAATTGATAATGTTCAGAGATGTTCAAAATAGCAGTTATGACGGCAGTAGTAATTACAATAATAACAATAAAGTACCTTGTTCTTTTGGTGCTTTTTCAGTCTTAGCCTTTATCTCTGTCTTCTTCTTTTCTTGCTTTGGCTTTTCCTCGGCTTTAATTTCTGGCTTGGCCGCTTGGGCTGCTGGTGATGCAGCTTTTGGAGGTGCCACAGAGTTAGGAGTTGACTGACAAGAAGACACACTCTGTGGTAATGATACTTGCTTCACTATAAACAAAGTAAATAATAACATGTTTGTGAATATAGAAACAATTAAACAAAATACAAACAAACTGACAGACAGACAAACAAACAAGCAGACAAACAAACAAGCACACAGACAAACAGACAGACAGATAGACAAACGAACAAACAAGCAGACAGACAGACAGACAGACAAACAAACGAAAAATATAGTTTTTCCATGTACCTCCATTCCTAACTTCCCAATAAACAAGTTCTTTCTTTAGTTTGTTTGCTTCTTCTCTCAGCTGCTCATTTTCTCTTCTGAGTGACTTTACTTGAGCCTGATAAGAAAAAAAAACAAGATAGAGTCATTTTCTTTATATAATAGTGATCAACAAAATAATCAATCCAGATTCTAGCAAGTTTGATTAACTACTGATAAATTGAGGAAGTAATTATAATAAAACAAAAAAATTAAAAGAAAATTAAATAAAGAAAATAAAATCACGCTGGCTGGCAGTGTACTGAAATCGGCGTTTTTATGCGTGACTTTGAATAACTTTTTATAGTTAAGTCCGATCAACTTCAAATTTTATATGTGAAGAGTACACACCAAAAGGAAAAATTTCTTCGTTTCACTTTTACAAATGTTACGATGTTTGGCCGGAAATGACATCACCAATTTTGGTGGGAAATTGAAATAGAGGGTTATGCAAAATTTTAAAATGCGCATTGGAAAGAACTCATTGAGATATGTTCAAAACCGAAGCGATAACAGTCAAAGCCAAATTTAATCAAACTATATGATTTTTAGAATTTTTTTCTATTTTACACAAAAATGCAATTTTCAAAAAATTATAACTTTAGATTAAATTTGACTTTGACTATTATCTCTTCGGTTTTGAACGTATCTCAATGAGTTCTTTCAAATGCGCATTTTAAAATATTGCATTATCCTCGTTTTAGATTTTCCTCTAAATTGATGACGTCATTTTCCCGCCAAAAATCGTAACATTTGTAAAAGTGAAAGGAAGAATTTTTTTCTTTTGGTGTGTACTCTTCACATATAAAATTTGAAGTTGATCGGACTTAATTAACTATAAAAAAAATATTCAAAATCACGCTTAAAAACGCCGATTTCAGTACACTGCCAGCCCAGCGTGAATAATATCGTCCCATCTGAAATCTTTTCTTTAGTCAGTAATATTTTTTTCGATAATAAAAGATTATGAGTTTTGGGACGTTTCTGTGTGATTTTCTTTGGTTTTGAGGACCATTAAAGAAGGTTTTGAGGAAATTCGCCATCCTCAAAACCCAAGAAAACCACTGACAGAAACGTTCCTAAACTCAAAATCCTTTATTATCGAAAAAGAAAAGATTTCAAAACCACAGATTGATAGTGTGGGAAGCCTGTGCACACACCACGCCATATCACACATTAAAAACAACATTTGAAGTGGGAATGAAAGGAGAAATGGTAAAATGAAAGCAATATATATAATTATTTTTACCTGAGAACCAGGAGATATCTGCTTATCTGAATAAACAAAAATAATTATTCAATGAAGTGATTATCAAGAAGGGGCCGTTCTAATAGCTGTTATTACAGTTATATGCAAATGATTTTAAACAATGGGTTGAAGTCGAGGCTTTCGGGCGCAAACAATAGGTTTGCCCGAAAGCTTCGATTTGAATCCATTTTTGAAATCATTTGCATATAACTGTAATAACAGCTATTTACAGGGAGGGGAAACTATTGCAAATAGAGGGGGTATATCCCCTGGGGCAAATCCTGGACAGGATCCTGGACAGGAGCCTGTAGGATCCTTAAATTTTTGTCTCCTTCAAGTTTATTTTCTTCTTTGGTACTAAGTCTTTATTCATCCATCATTATTTCGATCGGGCTCTGCTATTCGCATCACTTTCCCGCCGAAATGTAACAGCCAATCAGTATCGCGATGGGCACGGACGTACGCCGTTGTACGGACGTGCGCGCCCGCGATCCTATGTGGTGTCCATGAAAAATCAACTCGATGGTTTACCATTTTTTCTTAAACAGGAAGTTCCGGTATAAAAGCCTGAAATCGCTACCAGATAGCAAGAAAGACACAAGAAATAATCCATGAACATTTGAGTTTATTTTCTTTATTTTTCGACGAGTTATAGATTTGAGAATAATCCTACATATAAAGCCTTATAAATCGCCTCGATCTATGAGATTGGGCCTCCTATGGAATCAGGTGTTTTGAGTGTTAAGCTAAACTCATTGTAGCTAGGAGCGAATGTAGTGCAAATCTCGATATTTTCGACTCTCCCTTCGCCAGCCCATGATTTCCACAATAAAATACATTCTCCTGTATTCTAACTATCCATAAGCTAAATGAAAGAAAGTAATCGCCAACGTTTTTGGTGAATGCATGTGGTACTTCACAACACCGCGGCTCGATCGATATTTTCACGATTGCTCCACGATTGTAAAATCCGACTGTTTACTGAAAACTCTGCCTATGCAAACTGGAAAGAACCTCGACTCCATGCTGCCTTTTTAAAAAATATTTTAACCCATTTGCTGATTTCGGAGTTGATCATACTTTTACCGTAGTTGAAGATCAACGTAAGGTTTATATATTTGAAGAAAAATTAAAATTTTCTCCCATGGCTGATTTACTACGCGCGAAACTAAATTTGTCACGTGACCGAGTTTCATACCTTGTCAAAATACCTCCCTCTTCGATACCGCGCGACTTTGACGAATGATCCATGCCATTGCTTGCAAAAAGCCACAGGAATCCCATCCGCACGCATTCAAACAAATACACCACAGGAACCCCACCCGCGCGTTCAATATGTATCTCGCTCGGCGCGCGGTTAAAAATAACTTTATTGTCATTAAAAAAAATCCTCAAAGAGAATAGTTGGGCTGCCTGTGCTTTAGTGTGTACTTTGTCGGGGCCTGGTGATTTGTTTGATGGCAGCGAGCTAATAATTCGACGCACATCCTCACAGGTAACCTGTCTAAAGTTAAAGAGTCCAACAGGGGGACAGCAAATAGATGATGAAGGATGGTCAGACAAATTGGTGTTGTTTTCTTCAGCGAGCTTTAAGGAATATCAGCAGCATTCTTGCCAACGGACGTGAAGTACTGATTGAAATCATTTGCGACTATCTTTAGATCTTTATTGTAGGTTTGTATGATCTTTTCTTTGGACGGAATGGCGCGATTTATTATCTTCCAGAGTGAGCCTGGGTTTTCCTTGTGTTGGCGAACTTGATCAAAGGTGTAGTTTCTTTCAGCATTTTTAAGCGCAGCTTTAACTGAATTCCGGAATTTCTTATAGTTATTCCAGTCGGTAGGGTCACGTGTTTGTAGAAAACGATGGTGAAGTGCGTCTTTGTTCTTCATTAGTTCTTTCATTTCTTGTGTAACGAAAGGGCAAGGTCTGTTTCGAACTTTAATAGCCTTCATCGGAGCGTGTGTATTTAAGGTGGATTGGAGAGTGTCGTTGAAAATGTTAAGTTTAGCATTCACATCATCTTCAGCGAAAATGGAAAGCAGCCGGTTAGAAGAACATGCGAGGTCAGTAATGTAAGAAGATTGCGTACACGTGCTGTAGGAGATGTAAAGATGACGTCTAGTAGTGTGAGAACGGTTGTGTTGCTCGCTGACTTTATTGGAGAGTATTCATTCGCACGAGTACATTGCGTTGTGTGTCACCCACCCTTTTGTGATCCGCTCTTGTACCAACGGATTGACAATGGTATTTGTTATGCAAATGACAAGCGAATATCTGACTAAAAAAATTATTCAAGGCTTTATTAATTAAACTGAGGGGGAAAATAGAAACTTATGAGTTATAAAAACCACTCTTGGCATAATAGTAGAATAAAATCGCGTTTCAGTAGTGTCATGAGGTCACGGGAGACTTAATATATGCCTAGTACTTCTACATTTGTTCAAATCAAATTAGGGTAAATTTGAAGTATTTTATTCGACTCAAGTGAACGAAACTGTTACAGTTATTGTTAGAAAAAAAAAAGTTATTTTTTTCTTTTGTCATCATTATTATTATTATTTATTTTTTTCTTTTTTTTTCTTTTTTTTCTTTTATAGTCTGTCTAAGTCCGAGTCCGAGTCCGAGTCCGAGTCCGAGTCCGAGTCCAAGTCCGAGTCCGAGTCTGGGTTTCGGGGTATGCCAGGCTACACGGATCCGGATACTTTTGAAACCGCATACTTTTTGATGCGAATCGGCATATCGTCCACACGAATCCAGTGAATCCGGTCACTGAAACCGCATACTTTTGAATAGGAAACGATGAACAGGATTCGTGTGGACGCAAATATTTCTATTCTGTTTCAGTCGGATCGGATTCGTGTAGAAGAGGCCTAATTAGCATGCCTATCGTTCACAAAGATGATTTACATATCTAACGTTCTTATGCGGAAAAACTCTAATATCTAACTCAATTTATACAACTATTCAAACTAAATTATCTTCCTTAACTTGGCCTTTATTTACTCGCCAACATTTTCTTAAAGTATTTGTTTGCATGCAAATTTTTTAACTATATATTACTGTTAATTTAAAATAAATTGTAACTGTTCTTGTTGTTCAGTGTTGGAATTATTTGATTATGAACAAAGGAATACATAGGATCCTACAGGAATACATAGGATCCTACAGGACTACCCTAGGATCCTATAGGAATACATAGGATCCTACAGGACTACCCTAGGATCCTATAGGAATATATAGGATCCTACAGGATTACATAGCAAATTCCATTTCCCAGTTTATATTTGGACCTAATCCCAGTCAAAAATCACATAATCCCATCAGTTTTGCTTAAGTTTTCAATCCCATTCCCATTTTCTATTGTTCTTTTATTTATAAATTCCAGTCCCAGTGCATCCAATCCCATTTTCCCAGTCAAAAATAAGTCCAATCCCAGCTCCCATTTTTACCTCTTCAGGACCCTCTATAAGGTCTGAATGAGAACACGTCACTAGAAATCCCCTTTCTTACCCTCTTGACTATGGCACAAAAATTACCACGAATTTTGTGTCTTTTGAAGGTTATTTTTTAAAGCCAAGACTGCCCTAAATATTGAAAAATTTATTATAAGGCCAAGTAAAAAAAACCATATGTTTATCGTCCGAATTTTTAATTAAAATAATGCGGGCGGGCGGTTTTTTTAATTTTTTATTATTTCCCATAAGTTGTTTTATTCACAGCTTTAACCCATGTAATGACGATTCCAGGTACCTACGAGGGAAAAGGATCGAATTTTCCTGAAAAAGAGTCAATAAATATACGCAACTTTGGTTGATATAATGTTCAAATATATTCTAAACAGCAACAAATATACAAACGTACAACTTGAATATTGTATGCAATATCTTATAATATGTGTCTGACTCATGTTTTAATACAACTGGCTCGGAGTTGTTTCTGTCAAAAACAGTTTAAAGTCCACAGAAATCAATGAGCTTTGTCTTTTAGTGCTTATTTAAGTTGTCCATAGACAAATCAATGGCACTGAGGAAAGAAAAGTAAAGATGGTAATATTTCCAAGTTGTAAGGCTAATGTATTTTACTAATAAGCATTTCTTTATTCTTGTTTTGAGGGAGAGCAACCACATATAATCATGAGCCTGTAACTTTTTTGAAACAAAAGATTACATGAAAATTTTTTTGGATTCCGTAAACCCAATAGCGTAAATTTCTGAAATCAGTAATTTTTGTTTTTGTTTATCTTCTTCGTATTTATTAAAGCTGATGTTGTAATAACAAATAATAAAAAAAATCCGTGCGGCCCAAAAAATTGAAGCGGGCGGGGACGATAAACATATGTTTTTTTTTACTTGGCCTAAACTTAGAGGTACACGATCTCAAGTTGTAACTCAATTCTTACCAACAGACTTCTGGAGACAATCGATGTGTCTTTTCAGTAATTCAATCATCTCTTCAGCCTCAACTGCCCTTTTTTCAACACGTTCAAGCACCTGGTTACTTCCTACCATGATTTCTCTGGTATTCAAGCCTCTAAATCCTAAAAAGTCCCGAGAAAAACGAAACACACGAGAAATCACCAAACTCGAGTTCATCAATGTGACTGAGTCTGCGATACCAAGACCAGCGGTCTCATTTTGAGAAATTGTAAAAATGCTAAAAAAATGAACTGATACACGCTTTGAAAATCACCGTTGTGAAATTTAATCGTATTTTTATTTGATTTTGAAAACGATAAAGAGAGTTTTATATATATATATATATTTTAATAGCAGTAGTTACTAGTCTTAAGGTATCAGGACTGGTTATGGGCAACTCTCTGCTCAAATTTTTTTTCTCCTTCTGTAAGTTAGATTGTGATATTATCTAACATATTCTTTAAAAAAAATGCCGTTTTTACTTTCCAATTTCGCTAAATTGCTGATAATAAAATTCGTGATCAACATTTGACCGGAACTATTATGTCAACAGCTAATTACATATCTGCCATCGAAAGCTGGTTGCCAGGCAACAATATGAGCCCCGTGTGATTTCATACTTGAATCGTCGTGCGTGTTTACTCACAAAATCAAGAATCTCTCAAATATCTTCTACACAACGCGAAATTCGAAAAACGTTTAATAATCTCTGTCATATTCATGGTGTAGATTCTAGTATTCTCCTCCCTCCTTCAAGTGATTTGAACTATCTAGAAGGACTAGCCAAGTCATTGGAAAAAGTATCACTAATATCAGAACACGTTAATATCCTTCTTAAGGGTGATTTTAATTTTCCAGATATTAATTGGGATTTAAACAGCCCGCTTCAACCATAGTTAATAGAGGGGACTGGTTAGGAAGCCTTTTGTTGTATGTTTTTGTACACTTTTTTTCAAGCGTGACCCTGCACAACCTTTTGTTTCGCAATTGTTTTAGCAATATTGGATACGTCTGAGTGAACAGACAAAAAATCATTATTTTGGCTGTTGCTTCAAAATACTCAAAGACTTAGAACAAATATTACAATATTCCTTACAATAATCTCATAGAAAAAGTTTATGCTGACTCATTTTGCAATTTTGATTGGCCATAAAGAAAAATGTGTGCATGGTCGAGACCGGTTCAACTTTGCAATGCAAACAAAGAAGTACAACAAAAGGTTTCATAACCAGTCCCCTCTATTAACCTATTAACCTAATAACTTGTCAGATCACTTCTGCGATAACATCTTGAACTTCTTCGGCCTTTCTCAGCTCATTAATCGACCAACATGTACACGTCTAGATGCTGTCCTGGACCTAGTAATATCTAATCGACCAGAGAATATAAAAAATATCAAGATTGATGATGGCCTTGGATCTTCAGATCATAATATTATCACTTTTGACTTACATTGTAAGATCACTCGACCATGTCAACCATCAAAACAAATCTACGACTACAAAAATGCAAATTGGGATAATTTTCGCCTTGAACTATCAAAAGTCTCATGGGACACTTTATTGAATGATGACAAGATCATAGACAATATATGGAAAAATTGGATGTGTGCCTTCTTTAAAGTTGTTGATAATAACATTCCATCAAAGACTATAAAACCTAAACAAAATGCTCCATGGATTACAACTGAAATTCGTAAATTATTTCATAAAAGAAAACGTCTTTGGAAGAAAGCTAAATCCACCCAACTCGAAAGTGACTGGAGCAAGTACAAAATGATGAGAAATAAAGTAAAGTCTGAACTGAATAAAAGCTACTACAGACATGTCCAATCACTAATTGAGTCGAAAAATCCAAAGCGTTTTTGGTCATTCATCAAATCCAAAACAAAGAATAAATCCATCCCTTTAACCATGAAATGGGACGAACGTGACGTTGAAGCATCATCGGACAAAGAAAAAGCCGAGCTTTTAATAACTTTTTCGCATCGATGTTTTCCACTAGATCTGATGCAAATATTGATGCGCAATCACTTTATACTGATGACGTCATTGCAGTTCTTGTGTGCTCTAGTGCAAATGTTGAGAAATTATTACTTGGACTGAATATCAACAAAGCTACTGGCCCTGATGGCGTAACAGCAGGATTGCTTCGTGAGGCGGCTCCTTCAATTTCGACTTCACTTTCGTGCCTATTCAACTTGTCTCTCAACAGAGGAAAGTTATCATCCGACTGGAAGCGTGCTAACATTACCCCAGTATTTAAAAAAGGCAAAAAAGAACTTGTCACTAATTATCGACCCATTTCTCTCATTTCTCTGGTTGTGAAGACCCTGGAAAAACTTGTTGCCAACCACATCCTAGCCTCCTATGCAGCCGCTCCTTATCTCGAGGATCATACTCTGCTCAGTCAACATCAATATGCATGGATTCCGGGCTGGCCTTTCGTGTACATCCCAACTCATTCGGTTATTTCACACATGGGCATCAGCTCTGGATAAGAGCAAAACATCAGATGTCGTCTTTTTGGATTTCGAAAAAGCTTTCCACTCTGTTTGGCATGTACATCTCATTTCAAAGCTACAGCAATATGGTATTCATGGTCAAATTCTTGAGTGGCTGAGTGACTTCCTGCACGAACGATATACGTGTTATATTAGAGGGTGAAAGTTCGAACTGGACTAAGGTGCCGTCCGGAATACCTCAGGGAAGTATTGTTGGACCAATGCTGTTTCTGTTGTACGTGAACGATATACCAAACCATTTATCATGTGCCAGTGAAATGTTTGCTGTCGACACACTATTGTTCAACTCTGACAAACCATCTGATGTCACTCGTCCTATTCAAGAAAGTTTATCACAAATGTCAGCTTGGTGTAATAAATGGCTTTTGAAAATAAATGCTTCAAAATGTCAAAAGCATGAGAATCACAAGAGCAAAAAATCCAACACCCTGCTCTTACAACATCAACTCGACATCACTCCACCAAGTTCATACAGGTTCATACCCATAAACACCTTGGAGTCACATTATCATCTGATTTATCTTGGAAAACACATATACAGTTGCCACTAAAGCTAACGAAATTCTTGGTCTATTAAAGCGTACTTTTGGAAAATGCTCAGAGGCGATTATTACTGGCTATAAATCCATGGTACGCCCGATCATTGTGTATGCGTGCCCTGTATGGAATCCCCACCAACAACATCTATCGGATAAACTTGAAAGAATACAAAGGAATGTCTCTAGATGGATTTTAGACAGTTCCATTGACTACAATGAACGTATCGAATACCTTGGTTGGCCAAGTCTTTACTCTCGCCGTGAATTTCTTAGCATAGTTCAATTGTTCAAATTTATAAATGGCTTTTCTAAAATTAATTTACATATTTACCTTTCATTCTCTAAAGGTCGTACTAGGTCTGCTCATGACCACAAAATTTGGACACCATATGTTAGAACTAACATTTTTAAACACTCCCTTTTTATAAGATATATTAGTATATGGAACAATCTGACAGAACATTTAGTTCAATGTAACTCCATAAGTAAATTCAAGAAAGGCCTTAGAGTCTATTTATTCAATAAGTCATAGTAATTTTTTAAATTTGTATCCTATTTCATTTCAGTGCAATGTAAGTTTTATCCTATTTTTCATCAGTTTTTAGGACTTTTTAACGATTTTATATATTTATAGCTTATAGTTTCTTAATTTTTTTCTGATAATTTTTTTGGGGGGGGGGGGGGGTTAACACCTGGCAACACCCTTTTTGCAACCTTTTTATTATTTTGCTTGTAAATAAAGTTATTATAAATAAATAAATAAATAAGTATAGTCTATTAAGATTCTTTAATGGCTTCTCGAAAGCGAGGATCGTCTTCTTTGTTATCGCCAAAACCAAAGAAACCGTTCCCGCTCGAACGACGAAAATCTCTCGCAGAAAGCGATCGAGGCTCTTATTATGCTCAGGGAACACAAAGGTCAGAGGAACCTACACAAAGTGCTGCACATTGTAGTTAAGTGCTTGTTTCGAGGTTTTACAAACACTTCGCCATCAAATCTAGAAGTTAGGGCAGAAGTTAGAACGTCAAGGAGTATTTTGTGTGTATTCTAATTTGCTTCGCGACTCGATAATCATCGCTTAAAATTAGCGGCGATACAATATCTCTTCGCTTCGCGACTCGTATATATTCCTTATTACATGATTGCATCGGTTTTCATTGTTACTTTTAGGGCTTTATATCGCGTATTACCCTGTTCATTATCAATTCAAGGGCTTTATACAGATATTGCCCCCATTTGAGGGCAATATCTATATATTGCCCTTGAATACTAATGTATATTGCCCTTGAATACTAATGTATATTGCCCTTGAATACCAATGACCTAATCCCTATATTATCCTTGTCATTTCCGTTCTTTTTCAACTTTATATGTAACGTTAAACTTAGAAATTTTCAAGTTGCGAACATTAAACGGATAAAAAATCATTTCAGTGATAGAGTGACCCTTTCGAGGATCGAACCCCGAACCCTTTGCATACAAATCCTGACCCTAACACTTTATGCTAACTGTCCGATCGATGTCAGTTGGTGAGCAGAAAACGTATTCATTTGTTCGTTACAGTTCATTAGTATTGTAGTGTACAACAAAACTAAAAGCCCATTGTTTGGATTGTATTCTCATGGGAAACCAAAACAACAATCAGCTTGATGATGCCCTTTGGGACATGAAGTTGTGTGAAAACCTATTCAATCATGTAATAAGTCATGCACTAAAAATAAAAACAAACAATTCAAGAATCTTTTGAAGAATATATTTGTCGTCTTGAAAACGACTTGCATCGATAAAAGTATATGGCGTAAAAACCCAAATGTTGCATACAAAATTTAAAAATACAAGGCCTTTTTGGAAAACCTCTGTAAATCATGTAATAAGTCAGATAAATACCTCGAACGTCGGCAATAAGCCTATAAAGCCCTCGGGGCCTACGGCCCCGCGGGCTTTATACGGCTTATTGCCTCCGTTCTCGGTATTTATCTCTTACATAAACGCCGATATTATTCTATCTAGTATTAAAGAACCGTTGACGTCGTATCACATGTAATCGTAAAATTTACATTTTGAATGTACATTTGTTTACATGATGGACCAATCAGAGCTTTTACTTCGTCTGTTTCCGGTCTGACCATTGTATTTTCAAGGGCCAATCAGCATAAGCAGAGAATTCCGGTCCCCCAGAGTCTTACGTTACTCGGCTGGCCAAGAGGAACGAAGGCTCGGGGTTCGAGATTGCTCCCTGGCCCGAAACTTATAAACGCGTTTTTCTCGGTAACTTTTTAGCCTCAAATTTTCATTTTTAAACGACTCATTCGCTCAAATTTTAACAGATTGCAACTAAACTTCGCAATTTTGTAGAACGATGTTTCAAGCGTGAGACGGTGTCTGCAATTTTCTATTTTTTATTTTGTTAAAAAGATATCACTTCATTAGTAAGAAAATACATTAAAATATCGATTGTCGATGTTTGAGATCTCGTAGCAACTGATCTAAGGTAGATATGATAAATCCCAGGTACCGTTTTGGAGATTAACTTCTCTTTTGTGCAAAGACGTGTTTGTTATTGACGTGACGGTAATTTGTAAAGGGCTGTGATTTTTCAAACAGAAGACACTCAAATCGCACTAAACTCTACATATCTTTTTCGCAATTTAAGTTATGGACAATTCGAAAATGTTTGCTAAAACTACATTTATTCACCTATCAGATAATACATACTTTTATAACAAAATATTGTAAAGCTTGAGTACAATTTGAGGTCGCTCACATAGGGGTCCATAACCAGTCCTGATACCTTAAGGTATCATAGAACACAAATCAGTCCTTTGTTTGAACTCTCCTGGCGCGCTTGATTTCCGCTAAAAGTATAACAAGTATACATTTTCTGAAAGGTTATCTCACAAAGAATACGAAAATAGTATTTATTTTGACAAAAAATGTTTCATTTTTGAGAAATAAAGTCATCTTTGAAAATTGGGTGTCGCGAAATAAAGAGGTTATTAAAGGTACACGGATTTAAAGTTTACGCGCTAGATTTTTGCTTCATCTCATCAAGGAGACGTGGATCTACAAAATCGTGTCTGTTTTCTTTTTCGTCGCTTCTTTAATTTTTTATCGATTTTCAAAGTTTGCATATCAAAGAATTGCCTAAAAGAAGTCCTTCGTTTGCATGCCATATTTGGTGTTCTTACCTTATTTGGTAGTGTCGATAGAACAGTTTTTCGATTTTTTTCTCCCTTATTTTGAGTCCAAACTTGTTAAAAACTTCCAGATATCATAGATTTGACTGTTTCTTTCAATCGGCCATTTTAAAACAGTTCAGAAACGAGGCTTAAAGCAGGAAGCCCAAATTTATGAAAATGTATAGGGATCCCGCACGAAGGACAACAATTGTTTGATCTGAGACAAGTAATTTTATTGTACTGTTGTGAATAACAATTGATATCTCGCGAAATACAAAAAATATCGACAAACCCAGGCACATTTTTTGAGATGAATAGTTTTTCAGTTAAAAAGCCGAGTTTTGCTTTAAGGTAGTTCCGGACTTTTGCTACTGCGTATCCATTTCGCGCATCTCGTTTTTCATCATTTATTTGCGTTTTTTAGAAAATTTATCTAAATAATATCTTAATATGAATCCTTATCTATAACTTAAGAAAGTATTATGTAATTTCATGCAACTTTGGAGGTAATTATAAAATGGGACATTTTTCGAAACATGCTCAGATTTTCACTACCAGACATGGTCGCTGCTTTGTCTCAAAACAACAAATTTACAACTTTGTAAAAATGAATAGATAAAATATAATTTTGACGTCTTTAGTCGTAAAACTAATACAAAATAGGTTATAGGGTTTCTGGAGATGACAAGGAAGGCAAATTTGACAAGTTTCAAGATGTTTAAAATGCTAGAACCCAGTCCCGCTTGGACCGTTACCGTGTTTTTTTGACAAAAAAAATGGATTCTGTCGCTTATAACTCGCCTATTAGTACGGTGACCCCCAATTTTTTTTCTTTTTATTAAAGACTGCATTTACTTTTCTTACGATTTAGAATAAAAAATTGATTTTCTGAAATTTTCCAAATGCTTCTATGGTTCACTTATACCCATATTTGGAAATGATTCAATGATTTTTATGACAGGAAATGCTAGATAACCCTTAGATCTATCGTTTGATATATAATCTTATGCTTTTCCTAGCAGAATACGTTCGCATTCTCTTGACTGCTTTGAATAGGCACTTTTGAGCAAATCACCGCAAATTATTGTAAATACCTACTTTTACTATATCTTATAACTCTATAACCAATACGGTGACCCCAATATTTTTTCACGTTTTTTGACTTGCCTAACAATGATCTATAAATGACAGGATTTATAAAAAAAATCATGTAAGAAATCCAAATATCCGAAACTACCTTAATGTATTTTAAGTCTTCAGTCAATCATTATCTAACATCATTACATCAATTTTATCTAATTACCTGATGTATGCACTTACTTACTTGATATATATTTCTTGTACATTCCACATACCATATCGTTCCAATTCCACCTCAGTTTGGAACGCCATCACCATCACCATCACCATATCACCATCACCATTGATCATCACTCATCACCATCAATTCCATTATCATTTATATCATATCATCATCACCATCACTATACCCACATTAAACCTATAACTATTAGCATCACTCACTTTATCACATCTCAATTTTTCCTCATCAGCTACATCATCTTATTTATATACACATCCATCACCCTATTACACTCTCCTATTCCAACCCCCCCCCCCCCCCAGGGCCACACCCCTGATTCTAGATTTATATTAAGAGCTTTTTCTGTAGCTGCACCAACCCTCTGAACTCGTTGCCACAAAACATCAGAGATGCCCAAAACATTGAACAATTCAAGTCATTACTTAAGACATATTTGTTTATATAATATTATTTTGTTAATCTGATTTTATATCTTACTGTTTTAGCGCACTGAGACATTGTATAGTGCGATTTATAAGCATGAACTATTATTATTATTATTATTATTATTATTATTATTATTATTATTATTATTATTATTATTATTATTATTATCATTATTATTATTATTATTATTATTATTATTATTATTATCATTATTATTATTATTATTATTATTATTATTATTATTATTATCATCATCATTATTATTATTATTATTATTATTATTATTATTATCATTATTATTATTATATACACATCCATCACCCTATTCCACTCTCCTATTCCACCCTCCCCCCCCCCCCCCCCCAACCCCCGGGCCACACCCCTGATTCTAGATTTATATCTTAATTCGATGGGATTTATTTTATTTTATTTTTTTTAAATATTTAAACAGGTTGCCCAAAAAGGAATGGCTGGTTTAAATGGGGACCTGTTTAACTAAATCTAACAATACAAACATTAAAGTTGAGTTGTTGGTTCGAAAGAAACTCACAAGAGCTTTTACGACACTCATTTTACATATTGTAATCCGGAGCTACCGTAAAATAGTAATCCGAGCCGGTATATACTTGTTACAACTGGCCAGTTTTCATTTACCAGAACAAGATCATCGACAAACTTCAAGCAGTTCAAAATGCTTCTGCTCGTCTCGTCACTTTATCTCGAAAACATGATCACATTACTCCTGTCCTTATTGACTTGCACTGGCTTCCTGTTGCTGACCGTATTAAGTTTAAAATAATTCTTCTAACATTTAAAGCACTCCACGGTCTTTCGCCTGTTTACATTCAAGATCTCATCACTATTCACAAACCTGCAAGAAATCTCCGCTCATCTTCTCACTTGTTGCTATCCTCAAAGTCGTACAATCTCAAGTCATATGGTCTACGTTCTTTCTCAGTCGCTGCTCCTCTACTTTGGAACTCTCTACCTCCTTCAATCAGTACTGTCATTTCAAGTGTATCTTCGTTCAAGTCTAAACTCAAAACTCATTTATTTAAATTAGCTTTTTCATTGTTATCATATCCATTTTTGTATTTTTGTATTTTTATTTGAAGCGCTTAGAACAGACTTGAATAAGCGCTATATAAGCTATAGACATTATTATTATTATTATTATTATAAGATAGGTCCTGACATTAAGCAGACCGATTTTCAAAGTCAACACAGGAAACCCCAAAGCAAATAAATGTCATTTTATGGTCCTTTGAGCAGTTTTCAGACGAATCTTTACGATTCTATCTGTCAGGATCGATCTGTACATTTTTAATGAGAAACAAAATAAGTCAGTTGTCAGTTACTACTTTGAATGTCAGTTGTCAGTACAAAATAGCCTCGTTTGTCAGTTGTCAGTGGCGTTTTTGGCCATTTGTCAGTTAACCCCATTACCACCCTCTTTTATGCAATTCGCTAACAAGGTTAATATTTTGTATGATTGAATGATAGGTTGAATGAGGAGCAAGAACAAGTACTTCAGTTCGTCTCGAAAGGACACAACTGTATGATACTGCAGGACAGGCGGGCACTGGTAAATCATTTGTAGTCAATTCCATAGTGAACAACCTTCGTAGAGCAAATTTATCAGTAGCTGTGATATGGACTTTTGGACTGTAGCTTCGGCTGCGTTAATGATTTTTGAAATAGGTGTATCTATGGTTCCAAACACCTTGCACAGTTTACAAAAAATGTTTCTTTGCCGACTTTGTAGCGGCTTCGTTGGATTGATTACATGCATTTATAGCGGGCTACAGGGTAATTGGCGCAAGCTGTCACTTTACTTATTTAGGGATGGATGGAAACTAACGAGTAAACTAGTATAGGCTGCGTCGGTGTTTGATATAAACGATAGGTAATATAATGAAAGTTGTAACACCGTAAAAAAATGTTGGCTTTACTTTACTGACGTTTCGAGCTTTAGCCCTTCTTCGGAGTAAAAGAGTTAGACTAAGAGAGATAATGTCGAAGGGCTAAAGCTCGAAACGTCAGTGAAGTTAAGTCAACATTTTTTACGGTGTTACAACTTTCATTATATTACCTATTACTTATTTCGAGATAATCAAAAACACAATAATATTGATAAATAATTTGGGATTACTGCAAGTTTAATTTTATGCTAATTAATGTATGCAAATGAGTCATTAAATTATCGAACAAGACCATTCTTGATTCCATTGGCTGTGCAGATGCCTTTGTCAGGTACTTTGAAAGGATCACCTTTGTATGTTGGTATACCATCAGCATTGGTTGTGAAGTCTGGAGCACACTGTTCCCAAATCTTGATAATCCAATGAATAAAAAAATGAGAAAATGAATAAAAAGCAAACAAATGAATGGAAAAAAGAATGAATGGATGAGAAAAAAAGGGCAAATAAATATTTGTATTAAAATCTTCCTTCATTGATTTATTGAATTGAATGACATTAAAAATAAGAACAGTCCTTTTCAGTGCTCGACAATCAACTGCAGCCTTGGTAGCACACAATATTTATATTCTTTAGAATTTGACTACAGCCAGTGGTAATTTAAGGAATGTAAACATTATCAAACAGTTAAAATCCATGGGCCAAAGAAAAATTCTAAATAATTTATTTCACACACTATCAATGCTGAGGATGATGGAAAGGAACTATGAAATGGTCCATAGACCTTTTCACAGTTCCATTCAGTGACCATGAATACCATAATAGTTCCAAATTGAAGACGTTCCAGTTGCTGTGCATATTAGCAAAACTATAATTTATCATGTGCAGCAACGGGAACCTTGACTGGGAACTATCATTCGTGGTCACTGAATGGAACTGTGAAAAGGACTACTGTATTTCTACTAATGATACTTGCCTTTTTCTTTGGGTTCAGCTGACCATCAGGTGTTCCTGGATAAGCATCAAACACAATCCTGTCACCAGGTACTGCACCATTAGGAGGGGAAACTGTTGACCAAGTTTCACCATCTTTAGCACACATTACCATCCCTTGAGAGAGAACTCCACGCATTCTATCCAACAAAAACAGTGTTAGCAGTCCTTAGTCATTCACGGTACAGAAAAAATATTATTTTTATTGTAATTTTTTGTTTTTTTTCTCCAGGTTATCCGGTTTTCCTCCCTCCTTAAAAATCAACATGTGAGCAGAGTTGTGTGTTGTAAATATGGAATGTAGTGGTAGTGAGTGTGAGTGAACCTCACGGAAGAGCCCCGACAGGGAGGGTGGTTATAAAATATTTATATTATAATTATGCTCATAATTGTAAAAAATATCATTGCAAAATGTAATACTTACTTTACTGGTTTTAGGTTAGCCAACACCACAACCATTGCATCCTGAAAGAGAACAGCAGTTGTAAATAAGATAATTATACATTTTCTTCTGAAAATATTTGATTTGATTTTTTGCCTTGTGATTCCAAAACATTATTTTTGAACGTGTTATGTAATACTGTTGTGAAGTGTATACAGTGGCTGACTATAGTAAATTTGATAATTAAATCTTCTAAAATGTTGCTACATACTTGCAGCTTTTCTATGGGTATATGACCCACAACACCAGTACAGATTGTCCTTGGATTTCCTTCACCAACATCAACTACAAATAATAATACAAGTACAAATATATTATTTAGGCAACACCTAATAAAATAAACAAGTATAAAATAATAAATAATATAAACATAAAGTTATAATATGTACATGTATAGTTTTTGCATGGGCCATACCCATACTAAACAGCAAACATTTTAACTGCAAAAGACAACTACAATAGACCATTTCACAGTTCTTGTCAATCAACTTCAGCCCCGTTAGCGTGTAATATGTTCTTAAGAATTTGACTACAGCCCATGGAATTGTTAAGTATTTCAATTGCTTGATAATGTGCACATTCCTTTAAATAACCGAGAGCTGTACTCAAATACTCAAATTGTAAAGAATACAATGTATATATTATTATAAACCTCACAGCTATCAAGGCTGAGGTTGATCGAGAAGAACTGTTAAAAGGATTATTATAAAGACTAAGTGGGAGCAAACTGTTTTTTTTTTTTTGGTTTACTTATGAATTTAGTGACCATGTTCCACCTGACCATCCTGATGGTTGGCAAATCTCTTAGACTAGTATTGTTATTAATATACACAGTCAATAATTGATTGTAATTAGGTGTTGAAAAGCCTGTAAGGGAACACCTAAAGGCCTGTGCAAACGCACGCAACATTGTTGGACCAACATGGTTGCCCCAACATGTTGGGCCCGTTTAAACACCCTGTTGGATGATGTTTGATGAAACTCATCCAACATTTCTTTTGTTCTTGTGTTCAACAAACCGTATCGCAACAATGTTGGCCAACAATGTTGCGTGCGTTTGCTCGGACCTTAATATAGATATGTATGTATGGTCTACTTGTATTTGATGCAGAAATCTTACTTTCTTCAACAAAGAGAGAATCAGCATCAGGATGTTTCTTGACTGAGGTGATTTTACCAACACAGAAGTTAAACCTTGAAGCATCAAGTTTCTCCTCTGTGCCCTTAGAAGCTGAAGGAAACAATAGACATATAAAACTATGTTGTCGACATTAATAATTACAGGGAGGACACTGACACTTGAACTATTTTATGTAATTATTTTCTGAACATTCTACTGTTTTAGAACCTAAAATAATGGCAGTGAGTTCAAATACAATAACTATTATTTCTATTGATAATTTTCAATTTTTAAGGATGTTGCTCACAAAAAAGAAACCCACAACTCAAAGTGTTTAAGGTTAAAGTGTCCTTACTGTAATATATTTATGAAGATGATGATCAGGATGATGATGATAGTAATGAGAGTAGTGATCTTAATGATGATCTGATGACTTTTTTTTTGGAAAACATTTGATAATGTTCAGAGATGTTCAAAAATAACAGTTATGACGGCAGTAGTAATTACAATAATAACAATAAAGTACCTTGTTCTTTTGGTGCTTTTTCAGTCTTAGCCTTTTTCTCTGCTTTCTTCTTTTCTTGCTTTGGCTTTTCCTCGGCTTTGATTTCTGGCTTGGCTGCTTGGGCTGCTGGCACTGCAGCTGTTGGAGGTGCCACAGAAGTAGGAGTTGATAAAGAAGACACACTCTGTGGTAATGATACTTGTTTTACTATCAACAAAGTTAATCATAACATGTTTGTGAATATAGAAACAGTCAAACAAAATACAAAAACAGACAGACAAACAAACAAGCAGACAGACAGACAAACAAAAAAAGACAGATAGACAGACGGACAGACAGACAAAAAAATAGTATTTCCATGTACCTCCATTCCCGACTTCCCAATAAACAAGTTCTTTCTTTAGTTTGGCTGCCTCTTCTCTCAGCCGCTCATTTTCTCTTCTGAGTGACTGTACTTGAGCCTGATATGATAAGATCAAGATAGAGTCATTTTCTTTATATATTATTGATCAACAAAATAATTACAGAAATATGTGTCATCTCATCAATCCAGATTCTAGCAAGTTTGCTAGATTACTGATAAATTGAGGAAGTAATCATAATAATAAAAAGAAATTAAAAGAAAGTTAATAAATAAATAAAAAACAATTTCAAGAGATTTTCAAGTAATTATCCCATACCCCTTCTCCCCTCTACAGCACACACCACAGGCTTCCCACACTATCAATCTGTGGTTTTGGGCTTCCTGTGGTATTTAACAGCTCGTTTGAAGTTCAATATGGCCTGAACGTTCAAATATGTGTATTTTTCTTGGGTTTTGGGGGCCATTTAAGGAGATTTTTAGGAAATTCTCCATCCTCAAAACCCAAGAAAACCACACAGAAATGTTTCTAAACTTTTCTAAAACGTTCAAAAAAAATATATTACCGACTAAAGAAAAGATTTCAAACAAGATGATATTTGAACATTCAGGCCATATTGAACTTCGAACAAGCCGTTAAATACCACAGGAAGCCCAAAACCCCAGATTGATAGTGTGGCAAGCCTGTGCACACACCACACCATATATCACACATTAAAAACAAAATTTGAAGTGGGAATGAAAGGAGAAATGGTAAAATGAAAGCAAAACATATATTTGTTTTTACCTGAGAACCAGGAGATTCCTGCTTATCTGAATAAACAAAAATAATTATTCAATGAAATGATTATCAAGAATGGACTTGCTTACTTTACAGGGAGGGCCGGGGGTACTATTGCAAATAGTGGGGGCATCATTATTAATGCTCCCCAAAAGACGTAGCCTGAAATCAGGCTAAAAAAGATGGGCCGGGCTAAGAAGGAAAAAGGGCAATTTAGGAGGAGGGTTCAAAACATTTTGTGCAAGTGAAAATCAAAATGGACAAGCCCCCTGTAAATAATGGTCTGTCCCACCTATATAAAGTCTGGATGAGAACACGTCACAAGACTTCCCCTCCCCCTTCCCCTCTTGACTATGGCACAAAATTACCACGAATTATGTTTCTATTGAAGATTATTTTTCAAAAAACGATAGCTCCCAATATTAAAAACTTTATAATAAACTATAGAGGTACACGATATCAAGTTGTAACTCAATTCTTACCGACAGATTTCTGGAGACAATCGATGTGTTTTTTCAGTAATTCAATCATCTCTTCAGCCTCAACTGCCCTTTTTTCAACACGTTCAAGCACCTGGTTACTTCCTACCATGATTTGTCTGGTATTCAAGCCTCTAAATCCTAAAAAGTCCCGAGAAAAACTACGAAACACACGAGAAATCACCAAACTCGAGTTCATCAATATGACTGAGTCTGCGATACCAAGACCAGCGGTCTCATTTTGAGAAAAATTTTGTTTTAATTTTTACGTGTCAAAATGCATAAAAATCAAAATACACACTTAAAAAATCCCCCAGTGAAATTTAATTGTATTATTTTATTGTATTTTGGAAATGATAAAGAGGAGTTACATGTATATTTTTTTGATTTTTTATAGCAGTAGTTACTAGTCTCTTTACGCTTGACAAGGAACGCCTGCCTTCTATTGCTCTTTCGTCCTAAAACGTTTGCACTACCTTTGAGAAAATGAGCAATATTTTGAAATTTCTGACACTTGTTGGTAAACTAAAAGCTACAAAACGTACAGGATGGGTCGAAACTAGAGTGAAGTCACCGGAAAGCGTTTCAGACCACATGTATCGCATGTCAATAATATGTTTTCTAGTTGGAAACCAAGATGGCGACTCCGGCACTAAGCTCAATAAAGACCATTGTATAAAAGTAGCGTTAGTCCATGACCTTGCTGAATGTATAGTTGGGGACCTGACTCCTTATTGTGGAATTCCTAAAGAGGAGAAACATCAAAAGGAGAAGAAAGCAATGGAAGAGTTGTCAAAGTTAGCTGGAGGTGAAGCCGGCAAGGAGCTCTATGCATTATGGGAAGAGTATGAAAATCAGTCGACTCCAGAGGCGAAATTTGTTAAAGATGTTGATCGATTTGAGATGATTTTACAAGCATTTGAGTATGAGAGTGAAGAAAATCGTACTAAAGAACTACAACAGTTTTATGATAGTACACACGGCAAGTTTTGTCATCCACTAGTACAAGGATGGGTAGAGGAGTTGTACAAACAAAGAAACAGTACTGAAAAGTAGGACAATGGGAAAGGTCAAATGAAAAAGTGGAAGGTCAAATGAATATCTTAAGTACTGGACAATGATACTAAACTGGATATTACATTTATCCTCTTTTTAAGTTAATTTCTCTTTATACACTGATGATGATGATAATGATGATTACATCTAGGAGTGTATATAATAACTTTTTTGAACAAGCAATTTTGTTGAGGACCGACTAGTCTCTCATACGTGTATGAAAATCATATGTTTTGTATGTGAGTGATGTTAGTCCAATAATAACAAAAGATATTCAAACTGGTCATCAGGATATTACAGAGTTACAGACTGCACTCTAGATCTGTGAAACAAAACTAAATATGTATTCAGGGTTCGTACAGAATCCTCAGAGAAAATTTCCAAAACTTTTCCAAAACTTTTTCAAAGCCTATTACTCAAAATTCCAAAACCACACAAGCGAAAAGTGCCAACAGGCATTGATTGCGGCAGGCAAAAAAATCATCAGCCGTTTTTTAATTACAACGAAAACAGTTCTTTGCAAGGTAGGAGCTGGGCAACCGACAAAAAATGCATAACTTTTCCATAGCCCAGCAGGTGAAAAAGGGATTTTCCAAAACTTTCCAGGTCCTGGAAAAATGCATTACCAATTTACAAAACTTTCCAAAGCCCATATGAACCCTGTGTATTGTTTGTAGCAGAATAGTGTACCGTAGCAGAATAGTGTGACTATTATCAAAGTTTGACAAAAACTTTTAAATTTTAATTTTAATTATTAAAATAATGGACAGCTATAAGTTTTAGCAGTAATTCTTTCACAGATTTATGACATGCACTTCACCAAAGCAACTACACAACCATAACTACAGAAGTGTCGCAGCCTTATATTACTGCAGTTTTCCACTTTCTGCAAACTCAGACATTCCAACGGCTAGTTGTTATACACACATTTAGCTGCCGTCAATGAAGGATTCATGAAAAGGTTCCGACTTATTTGTTTTGATTGACAGCAGCTAAAAACGTGTTTCACAATAAGCCGTTGAAATGTCTGAGTTCGCAGAAAGTCAATAACCACAGCAACCATCACATCCTTGGGTACAGAGGGGTAAATTTCTTGTTCTTGTTTTTTTTTATAGGATATATTATTCTTTTGTATGACAGCACATCCTGTCATAATACAAGGCGTGTATCATGTTCCATTAAAATACCACAGGTTTTGTCTTTAATCTTTGTCAACATTACTTACAAACTAAGGCTGTGCAAAGAAGTTGAAACTTGTATGTTAAGGCCTATATCCTCATGTATGGGACCATTTTAAAAGAATGGCATGGTTGGCCAAGTGGTGAGGGCACCGGCCTTTCACTGCTGTGATCTGGGTTCGATTACCAGCTCGGGGCACTGGATCATGTGAATTGAGTTTGTTTGATGTGTTGTTCTCTACCATGCCACAAGGGTTTTTCTCCGGGTTATCCGGTTTTCCTCCCTCAGCAAAAATCAACATGTAAGGAGTGATGTATGAAAAATATTTAATGTAGAGGTAGTTAGTAGGAGTGCCAGCAGAAGAATAACCACTATGTGGATCTGCTGTGGAAAATATTATTATATTATTATTATAAGAATTGAAGAGACTGTTTTAAGCTTATAATATTTATTTATTTATTACATGGATACATTTTCCAAAGTACCCTGGTCTAGCTGTGTACATGACACATGTTAATGAATATGTCTTTTACAGTGATGACACTCAAATTGTGAACACTTTGAGTTTTTTGGTTACTTTTTTAACCTACATCCCATCAGCGAATAGATTAGAAATAAGATTTATTATGAACACTTAGTGTATTTGAACTCACTGCTTCATTTTTAGAGGTTTTAGAAGCAGTAGAAGGTTCAGCAAATAATAACATGAAAAAAGTCAAGTGTTCACGCTTCGAGTATCTTCACTGTAAATCCCAATAAAATAAAATAATTATTTCTAGTTATTATAATAGTAAATGGCTTCTAGAGGTGTAAACTTGTAACAGAAATCCAAGCCACACTTGTCAAAATAGAATAATATAAAGTTGTATGCCTATGAAATTATTGATACAATGGAGTTTTAGACACAGATTGACAGGCTAGGTGGAACAGCTAGGTGTCACTTTCATGTTGAATTTAAAAACTGGTCACTTTGATCTGGATCCTCCCCTGATTGTATGACAATGATATGATTGCTGCAGTTCATGATTTCACACAGTTTTTGTAAATATGGAGATCATAGGCAAATACACCGAATCGAAATATGGCGACCAATTTGAATAACTATTGTTATTGACTCACTAGGCTCTCATTCGTGTAAAAACTCCATTGTATTCCATCATGAACACGAGGCTAGTCAGTCAAGAACAATAGCAGGCTGCCATATTTTGATTTGGTCTATAATGTTGATGGTAGAACAGCTAAATATCCAACATTTTTTGCCATATTTCCTAGAGACAATACATATCACTCCCCTGGTCACCAGAGGCTTGACTAACTTATTCCCTGCTATGTATTTTGAGCGGCTCAAAATACGTGGCAGGGAGAAAGCTAGTCAAGCCTCTGGTAACCATGGTAACATATCACCAACTATAGATAAGAACATGTTCATATATTAAAAGGAAAAAACATGAGAGCATTTTAAAATTATTTCAACAAATGCAGTCATGGGTCAAATAAATTAGATGTATACTAATGTGTCAAATATACCCACATCTAAAACATTTTAATTATATTACTATCTATCTTTCTCACCAGCAAGAATGCTGCATTTAATACACAGGTTGTTGCCATGACAATACACAAGAAAAAGTGAAAATTTCAAGTGATTTTCCTTCCTTATAATTTGTAAGAACCTATGTAATAAATGTTTGCTTCTTGAATTTTTATTTTTAAATACTGAATTTTAGTGTTACTTTTAATTTATCAATGGGGGTAACTTATGCATGATTAAAAAAGAGTTTAAACTTGTGGACATTTGAGTCATTAATCCTTTGTCAGAGTATGACAAAAGAGGACAATGAACAATTTATGTCCATGACTTGTAACTCTTTTGTTGGAGTTGATAAGTGACTTTGGCTACTAGTCAAAATTGTTTCTTCTCATTATTTTTAATGATTCTTACAACTATTATGCACTAGTTGAGGAGCTTCCCGCCTGTGATTCTTGAAATGCAGAACTTGCTGCTTGCAAAATTGGACTAGAACTTCTAGAGACTGTCTTGGTTTTCTGTAAGAATTGATGTTTGGAGTCGGCCAATGCTAACTGTAGATTTAGGATATGGGACTCTATTGACTGGTTGATTTTCTTTTGAGCATCATATTTTTCTTCCACGGCCTACAATAAGAAAGCATTTATGGAAATCAGCTGGAATTAATAGAAAGAAAAACAATAAAATATATAAATATGAATAAATGAATATAAAAATAAAATAATAACAAGTACTGTATAAAATAAATGATCAAGGCTGAATGGAAAAAGAGCCAAAATGCATGGACAATTAACAATTAACAAACATAACAAAGCAGAATAAGGAGAAGGAGCAATTGAATGTCAAATGAAAAACAAGGCAAAATTATTTTTATATAATAATTAAAAGGTGTGTTTTGGCAATAGAATTCAAAGAAGACATATAAAGATCTGACGCAAATATTTAACATACCTTTAACTTTGATTTAAATATTCCATTTAAACTTTCAGAAAACTTCTTAAGTTCTTTTATCTCCATATCCTGAAAAAAGCAGTATTAGTCAGAATGATTCCCATAACATTCCCATAACTACTTCATGTAGGTTGAATCATGAATAACCATTACATGAAAGACTGCATGAAATATCAGCAATAGTCTTGCATGACTATTGTCTGAGAATACAGCATTGCTTAGTCACATTTTAGGATATAAAATTCATTTTGTAAAGAATAAAAATCTTTCAAACCTTTTTTGTTGATAACACTTCAAGGTCAGCAATCTTTGCATGTAAAGCTTCAATTTCTACTTTCTGCTTCCTAGCAGTTTGCTTGGATGCTAAGATATAAAGATACAGAAAATACTAATATTAGTGATCACTTATTGAATAATTAACAATTATTCGCCGAAGGCGAAGTGATTATCGGTGAATATTTACCGAGCGGTGAGTCTTTGAGCTGCGAGGTAAATATTCACTGATAATCACTTCGCCTGAGGTGAATAATTGTTTTAGTATAAATACAAAGGTGATAATTTCAAAAAAAAAAGAGAAGGAAACAGCATTGAAAGTGAAAATATTTTATTTTTTAAAAGCGCGACCGTTACGCGTAAAAATTGTAAACTTTGTCTCGCATATAATGACGGAAAAAAAACAACGTGAAAATTTACTATGATACCTTTAAATAGCTTGACACCAAACTTAGTCGCTTCTTTAGTCGATTTTGGGACAGCATTTTCTTTAAAGTTTTCAATTTCATCTTCGCTAACAGTGACAAAACAACTACTGGCAGCCATTTTGTCCGAAAAGGTGATTATCGACTGATAATCCGACATAGTAAACCAATCAGAGCGCGCGATTTTGTATAATCACCTTTGTATTTATACTAATAGTTTAATAGTAGTAAACATTCATGGATCAAAGTTGATAATCAACACAGAATTTTTCAAGAAAAAAAAATTGAGGATTAGAAACATCATGCTTTTCACATGGACTGCTATATGGTAGGTACAGACAGACATAGATAAAGGAGAAAGAATAAGGTAAAGGAGAGAAGGAATGGAGGGAGGGGTAGCTAGGAAATTCTAGAAATTACGAAATATTTTCCTTAAAGGAACACATTCCATCACATGGGATGAGTATCAGTTCTCAAACGGCTGGGAAGCAACACATGGGTTTCACTGGGTTTCCAAACTCATCCATCTGACCAAATCAGACATTCTGGTTTGACAATTAGCTCATGAATTATTAATATATATACAATTTCTCAAACGCATTAAAAATTCATGAACTAATTTACTAGCACTCGTTTTTGAAATATTACTTGAACAATTAAATGACTTAAATAGATTAAAAATACATCAAAATACATAAACGAATGAATAAATGGAGATATATGGGATAATTAAATCAATGATTGATTAAGTGAAGTATGAGAAAATGAATGAATGAACAAATCCAAAAGTTAGGACTTGTACAATACAATACAATATCTTAATTTACAGTGCGAATTAAAAAACCGTGGGCACCCAAAAATATTTTAGAAATCCCTTATTGTTCGTTTAGCTCAGAACTATATCACTGCAAGAAGTTTGACTGATATGTAGAATGATAATTAAACCTTTTGTCGTTAGAGTTGTTTGTGAGTTGTTCAATGAACAATAAATTATTTCTAAAATATTAATGGGTGCCCACGGTTTTTTGATTCACACTGTAAGGAGGGAGATAACCATTTACAGTTTTGTAAATTTCGACCCTCAAATAAGTGTATGAATGGATGGAAGCAAAAATGAATGAACAAACAAAGAAATGAATGAATGAATGAAAGAAAGAATACAATCAAAGTGACAGGAAAGACTGACCTGATAATTCTTTTTGACAGGAATGTAGATGTAAATTAGATTCAGGATTCTTTCCTTTATGTAGCAATGCTTTCTCAAGTAGATCCTTGTGGTGTTGGTTCACTTCTCCCATTATCAACAATTCCTGGGTAAGTCTATCTACCTCTGATTTTAATTGGTCTTTTTCCTGGACCTTTGTCTTCAAATATTCACATTCTTTTTTCAAAGAAAATATCTTTGACTGAGCCTCGTCAAATTTCTACAAATAATATTGAAATACAGGAGAATGTCAAAAAACAGATTTTAAGCGAATTTCTTAATATCCGGCATACGGTAGTTTACCAACATAATAGTTATTGGCAACATATTGATTAATATTTTCATGATCATCATCACTGGCATTATCATGATTATCATCATCACCAAAGTCTGACAAAATCATAATAAGAATAATCTTTCACAGCAGATCCACATAGTGGCTCTTTATCTACTGGCATTTACACTGTCTCGCTACCTCTATTGAAAAAACCCCTTGTGGCATGGTAGAGACAACACAAACTCAATTCACATATGATCCGGTGCCTGAGCTGGGATTCAAACCTGGATCACAGCGGTGATAGGCCGGTGCTCTCACCACTTGGCCAAACAATGCCACCCACATCATGATGATTGTTACAGTAATCAATGTATCAAATTATCCTAACTTCATGACTATGGACACAACCATCATCATCACTGCAATAAACTGTCATCATTTATATTATCATGGATCAAATTAGTTTTTGATGTTTTAGCTGGTGACAAAAGATTACGTACCATGTTCAAAGTATTGTACTCTTTCTTCTGGTTCTCTAAAGCTTCCTTTAATGTTTTCTTATCATGCTGTAGCTGAGCATTCTCATTCAATAAATTCCTGACAACACAAGAAAATAGCATTGTAAAGAAACCTTATTGTACATCTAATTAATGAACTGCACTTGAAAATTGTGATTCATAATCAATCTCCACACTTCAATCATTTGCATTCTATAAAATAATATTACTATTTAGAAATAATCTTGTCCTGCAGTTTAATACTATGTCTGACTTTGAAATATTTTCTGGGACACAATAAAAACATATGGTTATGTTAATATGTGGCAAAATAGAAAGTAATGTATAATATGATTACACTAATGTTGTAATAATTGATACCTTAATTGAGTCTGCTGCTGATTATCCCAGGCAGAAGTGATGTCCTTGAACTTCCTGTTAGAAGAAAAATAGAAATGTTAATTGTGTGGTTTATCAAAAATGACTATTATGCAGGGGATAACATGATGATATATTGAAGGTGAAGATGATAATACAATACAATACAATACTTTTATTGCTCATTCATATATATATATTTTTTACAAGATTTTTATATTATACAATTAAAGATTGAAGGAAAATTTAAATAATAAATATATAAAGATAAATAGATATGTAAATATGATTACATAAATAAGGATTAATAATTTAAGTGAAAGGATAAATATAGTATTTTACTAATTTGTATTCATAATGTGCAATCCTGAGTGCTAACTGATTAGGAATAGATATTAGTTTTTTGTTTGAGCCTGGAGGTCAAATTAACATGACGTTTTCTAGTTGACCCCCAGCTAAAAAAGATAAGATAAATAAAATAATAAGATAAATAAGATAATAAGTGAGTGAGTGATGAAAGAGTTGTTTTCATTAGCCTGTGAAACAAAAATGTGTATCAGTTAAAGCTTGATAATGAAATAACAACAAAAGAACAGAATTGGAATTGGTGCATTAAAGAGTGTTAGCTCGAAGACTTGCCGCTCAGTAAATATTTACAGATAATCACTTTGTCTTCGGCGAATAATTGTTAAATACAGTAAAAAGTGTTTTATGGGTTGATGAAAACCACTCTAACTTACTAATGAGTAGTAATGGATAATTGACATGCAATCAAGATTCACAATTTAATAGTTGTTTATAGCTAATTTTAATTTCATAATTGCCAGATATTTGGGCCATAACTATGGCCTTCATAAGTAAAATCTGAAAAGATTGTAAAGGATTCAAAAATGATGTTGCTGTAAAACATCTTTACCTATTATCTTCAGTTTGTCTGTCTAATGCATCCTTCAGCTCTCTCATCTTTTCTTCTTGCAGCTTCAAGTGATCTTTCTACAAAAACAAGGGAACAGGATAGGTAATAACAAGGTTAATGCTGATGTCAGTAAACAAAATCTAAGGAGTTTTCAAGGAGTTTTCAAGGACCAAAAAGTAATTTTTAAGCACTATTTGCAACAACTTTGTTGTATAAATGATATTCCTGAAATTGTTAACATCGCACAGAATGAGCAAATTTTATCAAAATTTACCCTACTTTAGCTAGAATTAAGGAGTTTTTAAGGAGTTTTTGCTGATTTTCTAAAATTCAAGGGCTTTTCAAGTGCCCTTAAAAACAGAAATCAATTCTAAGGAGTTTTCAAGGAGTTTAAGGAGTAGCACGAACCCTGTAATAAGTACATTTGCTGGAGTTTGCTTGATTACACTGTTAACATCAGTGATCGTCTCCGATAATATTTGGCACATCATTATTTTCAAACATTTTCTAACTTCATGAATAATATCTTTCGAATAGCTCATATCGCTTTACAATCTACTAAATAGATGTGTATATGGAGGACTTATCGGACTGCTGAAAACCAGCAGTTTACAATCATGAGAGTTGTTAGTGAATGCCTCCGGGTCGGGAATCGAACCCAGGCCAGTAAGCCCAGAATCCGAATCACTGACCACTAGACCATCACGCCTCTCTCGAATGAATGAAGGTTTTACAATTCTTTGTTTAAATCTCAGTTTGCAATATAGCTCAGTGTTCACTTGATAATAGGGTCAGTATATGCACAACAAACAACATTTAACTAGGTACAAAATAATAGGTAATATAATGATATTTGTAACACCGTAAAAAATGTGGACTTGACTTTACTGACGTTTCGAGCTTTAGCCCTTCGTCGGAGTAAAAGAGTTAGACTAAGACAGACACTGAGTTTAAATGTCAGTAAAGTTAAGTCAACATTTTTTATGGTGTTACAAATTTCATTATATTACCTATCATTTATATCAAACACCGACGCAGCCTATACTAGTTTACTCGCTAGTTTCCATTTAGGTACAAAATAGCTATGTTTTGGCTCAAAACTTTCAGAATTACAAACGTACAATAGCAAGGAGTTCTTCCTGATATTGCACAGCTTTAAATGTCTTTCCAATGAGTCTTCTGTTACGTGTAGCATGTTGGTCGCACTTGTGTCTTTCATACAGTAGCTGATAATGAAGAAGGTGAATCTGTCCTCTCAGAATTGCAATTTCATCTATTGGCGCATCACCTAAGAACAATACATGCCCTGTTATTTCTTTTTTTATTCTAGTGATATGGAATTTATGTAACACACTATGCATGTGAAATTTGCTCAATGCACTTTATATGTGTAATATCACGAAGAAAGTACTCAGGACTTGCAGTGGAGCTTACAGAGTGACTTTATTGTGAATTGACATGTTTATATATACTACAAATATTCTCATGGGAGATGTTTAGTATTATTACTTACGCTTAGTACTTTTACTATCACAATTAGTCATATTACATACGCTCAGTAGTTTTACTGTCACAATAGCTAACATACATAACAATATGTCTATTATTTTTCAGACCTTAGATGGTTTATAATGTCAGATGACTGACTGAATTAAGCAATTAATATTCAACCACTCACTCAGTCAGCAAAAAATCATCATCAAACGGTCATTAATCAGTGATCAATATTGTCAATCATCAATGAATCGATCAATCACTCAATCACTCATCAATCGATCAATCACTCATCAATCGATCAATCATAAATCAATCAGTCAATCAATCAATCAATCAATCAATCAATATGTGAGTGATTTTGTTTACCTCCAAAATGTGACCAGTCGGTTTCTGCTGAGCTCACGAGTGAGAGACTGCAATAAGCAAATATTTTGAATGAATAATAAGTATTATTTTATTATACAAATGAGTGTGTTCGCCACACTTATGGAACAATTTACCCAAACATTTATGACACTCTCTTTCCATGGATGCCTTTAGAAAGGGACTTAATTATAGATTGTCTATTTATATATGTATATCTTGCTTTCTAATATGTAAGTTTTAAGTAGAAGAGTTTTACTTTTCTCTAGGTCTATACATATCATCTTTGTAAAGGCACTGAGACCTGCTTGTGGAGCTTAGAACCGTTTATTATTATTATTATTATTGTTATGATCAACAAACTACCTGCATAACTCATTGATATGTACACCAGAACCAACTTGAATATAGCTATCGAGTATCTCCACAGGGGTCAGTTTACCAACCATATACTTCTTAAAACCATTAGTACTACCTTCCTCATCTTGCTCCTGACGATTACCATTTTGATTGATGAACAATTTCAATGGGTCCTTTTCTTGGTGCTTTTCTTGCTGTATGGCGAAAGAAGCTGAATCACTCTGTGTAGTTACACTTTTTTGTGATTGCACAGATTTGGATTCTACCTGCGACTGTTTGCCAGTAGTTTTTGCAACAAATGAAATACCTTCAGTAGAACTAGTATTGTCAGTTAAGCTTCTTTCATGGTGGTTATGAAGATGTTCATCCTCCAGATGGTTATCCTCTGGTAATTTTCTATCTAGTCCATTGCCTGCTACAAGATGCTCTGGTTTCAGATTCTTATCTGATACTAATGACACTTCAAGACTAGGAGGTGGATTATCAGGGACTATCCCCTCCCCCTCTAGGGATGTAAAACTTGATTCACTCAATATCCGTTTAATTTCTTTGGCAACATTTTCACTTGTTGTAGTAGTGTGATCACCACATGTTAACTGTTCCTCTGCTTCCCCCGGTGTAGTTTCTGTCTTAACTTGATCTCCATAGTCATAATTACATAATTTATCAATTGGCGTAACAGGTTCTGATGGCAGTGACACTTCAGACTTCAAATCTTCTAGAATTTTCTCATTCAAGCCTTCAAGGCTATGTCTTTCTGACCTCTCAGATAATGGCGTTGAAGTCTGGTTGTCTGATACATGAAGACTACTGATAGTTTTACTCAACAAGCTTAAGTCTGTGTACACAGTTTTACAAGCTGATGAGCTATCTACAGATTTATTATATGGAGTAGTTTTTCCAATGGGTCCTTGTTTAGTTTGATGTCTAATTTTGGATAAAGCTGAACTGTTAAGAACCAAGTCCCCAGCTAGTGACGACGTGGGGGATTCCCCAGGTGTCCCCATCATCACAGGAGTATTATAATGATGTGACACTGACGTATTACTTTGATGTACACTTAAGTCCTGATTACTTGTAGCTGGTGACATATGTTCTGAAGGAGGCGTCGTAAGCCCACAAACATCAGCTGGGCTCCAGGCAGTTAGGCTGTCATCCAGGGTCAAGTTTGGCACCTCGTTGGGATGGTTGCCAGTTTGTAACGACTTCCCAGTTTGAGTTGCCGAGTCGGACATTCTTCTCTCTTTGATATGGGGTATTCCATAGCCATCTTGAAAATGGTCTTCAGATCTCGTTAATGTTGGGCTGACAGACTTGTCAAAAGTGAGGGCTTCATTCCATGATGTCCATGATGTGGTGAGTCCACTGTCGGTTTGTATTCTGTCTATAGGATCCAGTGATATGTTTTGGCATTCTATGACAATATCTTGAGGTTCCTTCTTTTTCCATCTAACCAATTGAAAATATAATAATATTAGCTCAATGGATCTTTCCTAATTCACTTCACTAAACATAAACCAATAGATTGAAGTTGAGGCTGAAATGGATAAGATACAGAATAGATCCATCTACTCCACCCCAGCCTTGAATCTATTGTTTTGTGATCAGTCATGCGAATTCAGGAAAGGTCTATTGTTTAAACTATTAAACAATAATAATGGAGATGATGATAATGGTGATAATAATGATAATGATAATGCATTTATATAGCGCACTTTCTATGTGTATATATTCAAATGCGCTTTACACATTATAGTAAGCTGTTAGTAATCAGTATATATTAGTGTAAGTGTAGGCCTTTCACTGAGGATGGTCATGACCTGCGTCCTCAGTCGTTCTTTTACGTCCCCCCGATTTATGGTTAGTGTGTGAGTGGCGAGACGGGACCTCCGATTTAACGTCCTTATCTGAGAGGACGCGAAGCCTAACAATTATAAACCGAAATAAATACAAAGTTACAACATTCTCCTCAATTATTTTCGACCCTGAGTGATTGTCCGGCTAGGGTTTGAACCCCCGACCTCCAGGTTAACAGGCCGTGCTCTGAGCTAACCCAGGGCTGCAAATAAGCGCCAGTCATCGGACAAATGTCCGATAAAAAGTGAAATTTGACTGGTAAATGACCGCTTCTGGTAGGACATTTGACCGATCAAATTTTGCTTAAAATAGTATGAATAAGGTAGTTCTTTCTTTCCTTTTTATTATGTTCACTTAAAAATTAATATTTTTGTCCGACCAGACTGGGTTTTTGACAGGTCAAACTTGCCCTTGGCCTGACAAATGACCAGCTTATAGAAAAAAATTAATTGCAGCCCTGTAACCCGTTAATCGGTAATCGGTAATCGGTAATCAATATAATGATAAACAAAGTATAAAAGTTATCAAAAATGCTTCTATGAAAATGAGGTGTTTATAATAATTTATAGTGCATTTCACATACACCTTAATGTACTTTAAAATATTACCAAAATACACAACCACGACAGCCTAGTTGTTAGTATTATTATGTTAGTATGAGCAAGCCATTTCTTACCTATGTTTGCCAACCTCAGTCTGTGCTGTTTCTGTTACTAAACAAGGGTGTAGCCGTACATGTTCCAACATTGGCTAATAAAAACAAGAAAAGAATGAACAGAGCGCACACCAAAAATATGTTGTGCACTAGGAGAACGATTATTTATTGTGAAATCAAACTTTGACATCAATACTCCAGTTTCATGTTATCTAGTACCGCTATTTGACAAAAGACACATTTGCACTAGTCTCCCCGCAGCTGTGTTTAGCCTCGTCACACAGCGCTCCCTCATCACACACGGCTGCTTCAACATTTGCACAGGCTAAGCCTCAATTTGTTGTAAAAAAAATATTTGTAAGTTCCAAGCCAAGCACAGCTGCTGAACATTAGAAAATAAATTTAAATAATTTTATCTGGATCAAGATTATCTGTGCCAATGCGCCTTTTGTGAAATTGTACAGTGAAAAGGTTCCCATTTAAATCTGTACTTTCCCATTTAAATCTGTACTTATGCAAATTGTGTTGATGTGTGCTAAACACACAGATCGGCCAATCAGAGTATACTATTTCTGAAGTGAACTTCTCTGATTGGTTGATTTGTGTGTTTAGCATACATCAACAAAATTTGCATAAGTACAGATTTAAATGAGAAAGTACAGATTCAAATAGGAACCTGTTACTGGACTATTGAATACTAACAGTAGATATATTGAGATCGAGTAAAAAAATATTAAAAAAAAACGTTTACCTTGATTGTAGTCTGAAAGAGAATTTGTTTGCTTCGGCTGTGATGATGAAACCCTCTCAGGAATGTAACAAAATTGTTTGGGTACATTGCATAGATTCGATGAAAGTAATAGTATACAGCAACATGAAGGTGCAATAAATACACATCAGGAATGCTACCTGAATGAGAAAATGAGTGGATAAATAAATTAATAGATGATTGAATTGATTAATTAGTATAGGAAATTACACCGTTCGAGAAGAATTAATGAAAAATAACGCGCGTATTTGGTGAAAGTGAATTAATACCACGAGTGGTATTAATTTACTTTTATCAAATACAAGCGGTATTTTTCATTAATTCTTCGAGAACATAGGTGTAATTTCCTGTTAATATCACATCTATAAAAAATATGAGTTTCTGAGAATAAAAGTGCAGCTATTTGAAAGGTATTTAAAAGCAAAGTTCCCGGATTTGTGCAATTAATTAATTTCACGGTATTAAGAAAAAATTCACAGTTCGTCATCCAATCGGAATCGAGTATTTTTTATAGATGTGATATTAATTGAAATAATATATAAATGAGAGAATGGGCAGTTGAATGAATGAATAAACATATGGATATATGAGTTGATAGATGAATGAATGAATAGATGAATGAATTAATATATAAATGAGTGAATGGATGGATAAATGAATGAATGGATATATGGATCTATGAATGTACAGCTGAATGAATGAATAAATTAATGAATTAATATATGAATGAGTGAATGGCCAGTTGGATGAATGAATACATGAACGGATGAATGAATATATGGACAAATGATTGGATAGATAAATGAATGAATAGATGAATGAATTTATGGACATATGAGTTGATAGATGAATGAATGAATAAATTAATTGATCAATATATGAATGGTTGAATGTATGGATGAATAAATAAATGGAAGAATAAATGAATGAAAAGATGATCAAATAAATTAAAAAGTAAATTAACTGATAAATGAAAGAGTGACTGAATGGATGAATCAATAACACAGGAAACCCAACTAGTATTACTGACCTGGTCTACTGTTAAGAAATGAAGCCAGTCTTGCATAGATCTCAAAGAAATCATGTAAACAAGACTCGACATAGGTAGCAATCAATGGTAGAAGTGTTGTGATGGTCAATATACCATTGATCAACAACAGAACATCAGATTCAGTCTGAAAACATGAACAGAAAATATTGAAGATTCACACAGTAGAATAGATTGAGTAGAATAGAATAGAATAGAATAGATTGAGTAGAATAGAATAGAATAGAATAGAATAGAATAGAATAGAATAGAATAGATTGAATAGAATAGAATAGAATAGAATAGAATAGAATAGAATAGAATAGAATAGAATAGAATAGAATAGAATAGAATAGAATAGAATAGAATAGAATAGAATAGAATAGAATAAAATAGAAGCATCTTTTTAAAATAGATTTTTAATAAAATATGAAGACATAAGAAAAAGCATAAAGCTACTAGCATGTGTAATCATGGTTATAAAATTCATGAATAATTAATGAGAATTATTCGGTACATTTCATACAGATGTCGTCCTATTTGCATAAGTTTCAAATTGAATTTTCTTGGCCAGATTTACTTTTATTTATCTTGACACTTTTAGTAAAAATATAAAAGAACTAACATTGGACAAGTTTTTATAAGTACTATACAATATTCACGACCGATCTATATGCGGTATACATGCGGTATACATATATGTTTTTGACTTGCCGTTGTATATCACATACAGATCGGCTGCTCCTATTGGCCAATACCAAATTGAGTAGAGGACTGGGTACTAGTTTGTCTAATTAATGTAATTAAGAAATGAATCTCATAATTAAATAGAGCACATCAAGATATGTATGATTCCTGAGTTTGGTTGCATTTGGTTGTATTCTGACCAAGATACAGCCTCGTAAAATTGCCTAAAAATAGAAGGAAATGTATGGTTTGGAAGGACGCCTGACGCTCCAATCCATACATTTCTTTGTAATTTTGGGCAGTTTTGAATGGCTGCAACTCACTCAATATCCAACCAAAAGCATCAAATCTCAGGAATCTTGCATATCTTGATCTGCTGTTTTATATTATGAGGTTCATTTCTTAATTTAACTAGTTAGGGAAACTAGTACCCAGTCCTCTACTCGATTTGGTATTGGCCAATTGTATATATTACTAAAACAGATATCAACTTTATTTGCCAGTGGGCATAGAGTGAATGAAAACATGGCGACCTCCTGACCATGGGTCTAGAAATGTGTTCAAATGGAAATACAATTGATTTTTCACAAGTCTGGTCAGTCAAAAACAAAAGTTATTTAAAGTGGACACCATATATAATTATGTTTGTTGGTGCATACAAAAGCAATTTATAAATTCATAAATGGAAACTAACAAGTAAACTAGTATAGGCTGCGTTGGTGTTTGATATATACCTAATTCAATAATCGTTGTCGCAGCCGAAGCTACAGTCCACACTCTAAAGCCAGCAAAGGTTGTCAGTATTATGAACATAAATTGTGATTTATAACATGTTTTTTAAAGAAATATCAGTGTTTCATCATCTACTACTGTAACAGTGTTATGGTCATATAACACAAACACGTCCATCCAAAATATGCTATGAATGAATTGATAACAGATTAAAGAAGAAATACCAACATCCTTTGCAGGGTTCAGTGTGTGGACTGTAGCATTCGCTGCGACAGCGATTTTTGAAATAGATGTATATAATAAATTCATAGTTTTTAATATTTGACAAACATACCTTCAAAGATTTGATAACATTTTCAAAGAAAGAAGTTTTAACAATTTTATATAACCAGGATGGCTAGAAGAAACGAAACCATTTAATGTAAATTGTATTTCCAATAAAAATGATAAAATAATAAAATAAATATATAAAATTGTAAATGATAATATTGGCATAGAAATAATGGTGATGACAAAAAGATTATAATAACAATTATAATGATGATGAAAAAAATAATAATAGAGTAGGCACACCTAATCCGTGAAACAAATACTAATTTTTAGTACTAAATAGTGATAATAAAACAATAGAAAACAAAGAACTTTTTATGAAATAGTACTAATTAGTACTAATTATATGTCACGGATTTAGTGTGTCTACTCTAATAATGATAACAAAGATGTAATAGTAATATTAATGATATAATAATATTGATGATGAAGATAATGATAATTATAATGACAAAAATTATGTAATAGAAGTGATGATATGATGTACACAACATGTAATAATAGTGATGATAATAATGACAATGATGTAATAGTTATGACCATGATATAATTACACTGATTATTACAACAATAACTATGACAACAATGTTGTAATTATTAATGAGATTACTAAATACAGGAGCCACATTTCAACACATTTTTTATGAATAAACAACAATTACGGATCCTTACTTTCAGATGTCATATAAAATCACAAAAACCATCTCAAAGAAGTCATCACCTTTTCAGTGCAAACAGCATTGTGTAATACTTCATTGTAACACGTGTAACAGAAAAGGTCAATGGTTAAATCATGGCTTTCATATTACTGTAATATTTTATGTGCAAATTGTTAGTTTGCGAAACATCTTCGCCATCTGCTTTTCACAAAATTGCGTGATTTGTTCTGGATTCGTGAGGTGTTTATCATAACTACTAAATGAATAGAGCATTGTCTATTTACCTGCTTTCGCACGATATGTCCCAACAGAGAGAAAGTATCGATTTTACGCCGTAATCCATGGTGTTTAAGACAGTCGTTGAGTTTATCAAATAAAGTCTGCAAAAATAACAAACGATGTGATTTTATATAAGTAAAGTTCTAAACTCAAAGCGCACACAACATAAAATTTTGCAAATTAATTAAATTGGAGGGTCCAGTCACGAAATCAAAAATGCACCATAAAATCAAAACCTTTTCGACAATATATTGAGTTACAGGATTACAAACTTCATGCTTTAAAGCCTTAATAATTATAATTAAAGATTATTATTGAATTCCCCCAATAATTTTTTGACTTACATTAATGCGAGCTTCGTGGATGTTGGTCAAAATCTGCAGTGCAGTTGTCGAACGCGTGTCCAGATAGCAATCAACCAGAGCGTTCAATAAACTGGGATCGCGAGATTTATACAAATTCTCATGTATCAAAGCCTTGGTTTGTTCAACTGTCTCTGCATTATCTGAATCCAGTAAAGCAATTAGCTCTGTAGGCCTGTCCGAAACAGTCGCTTCATTACTCGAAGTAGAACTCGGCCCGCTACTCATGTTCTGAACTGGGCCAGTGGCGTTTCGTTAAATAACAATATAACCAATTCGAAAAGATAATTCCGAAGCCAATGCATCTAGGAGCGAGGCTGTGTCTTTAAATAGTAATTTCATTGAATTAGACGCAAAAGAAAGCCATGTTTTTGCAGCAATTTGTCCATCTTACGTCAAGTTCCCCTTCATCCGCCATGTTCGAACTTTGAGATAGTCACGTGCTGTCTACGCATATGAATTACGTGACACTCTGCTGACCCACTAAGTGATGATTGATTGACCTCGCATCATTATCAGTTTACTAAAATTTACTTTTCAAAATCGAAAAGAAGACAATTTACTACATCCCTTGTCGACCTGAGTGTCTTAAGGATCACAAGAATATTGAAATAACATGAGAGAAATTAGATCATGCAGAACTTCGAAGTTGGGAGTTGGGAAAACTGAATAAAAATGAAATATTTTTAAATGGTGAAATTCCAAGCCGAACATGATATGGTGATATCGGACATATAAAACCTGAGTTATTTTTTCTCGATTGCGAAAGAGTGATAATAGAAGTGACCTTTTCCTAACCGATAATGTCGATAATCATAACTATTACAATTTCCTCGAATCTGATTGGTTGACAGACTGCTCTATTTTCCACTGATTAAATCAATCTTGTTTTTGTTAGCCTGCGTGGCCGGCTCTTGGGGAGTTGGGGACAAGGAGGGGAGGGGAGGGGGTGGAGGAGGAAGGAAAGGAAAGGGAGAGCCTGCTAGCAAACCCCACTTTTTCGTGTAACCGCCTACTTCAAGACACTTCAAAACATCAAATTATTCAGCCAATCAGAGCATACAACAGAGTTTACAGGAAGTGATCTGGAAGTTGTCACTTTTACGTGTCGACCGTTGAGTTTGTAAACAAGAGCCAGCGACTTCATATTATCAAATATTTTATTATTTTAATACCTATATCATTTGAAATAAAACTATGTTATACAATGCCTCAAACCCTGCAGTTTACGTTGTGTTAGAAACTATCTGAACTCATTCTATCGCATTGATCTTTCAGCTTTTGCGGCAACCAAAACAACAGCTCAATTTTCTTCTTGATCTTTGACCTTTGAAAAAGCTTGAATACTTTTAAAATAATTAAAAATATATACGACTTTCATTACTGTGACCGTAGTGGGAAACAAAGCCAAAACATCTTTACCTTCGAGTAAATCGTCAGCAGCTTTTTTTTGTAGTCTGTTTTCAAGTCTCCGAAGAAGTCTTAGTTGAACAAGCACGCGAAGATGCTAAGTTAGTAACATTGCGTCGAATTACAAATACTATGATTGACAGCGTCATGCTTCATTTTGACCAATAGAAGCGTTCGGCCTCTGGCGGCCGCAGGTACACGAAAAAGTGGGGTTTGCTAGCAGGCTCTCCCTTCCCTTTCCTTCCACCTCCACCCCCTCCCCTCCCCTCCTCGTCCCCAATTCCCCAAGAGCCGGCCACGCAGGCTATGTTTTTGTAATCGGACAGTGTAATCGGATAGTTGGCTGTAATCGGACAGTTGTTATCGGACAGTTTTATGAGCCAATGATTTTACTGCTTCCAGATTAATCAACCAATCACTGAATTGATACAAAACACTACAGCAACAAAAATTATTCTCAAAAAATGAGTTTTTTTCAAAAATGGAGGATTTTTTCATTTTTATTAGAAACCCCACACATTTTTCTTTGAAATTGTAATAGTTATGATTAATTGGTAATCAAACTTTGTGTCGTCCAATTCTGTCTGTAATCATACTCGTGATAAACAAATCGGACTCCCGCTACGCGGTCGTCCGATTTTGTAATCACTCGTATGATTACAGACCAAATTGGACTCCACTGACTCAGTCCATTTACCATCATTAATTGCGACACTAGTTTTCGCGCGACCAAAACAGTCGTGTGACGTCACTAGTTGTGTTCGTGAGGTCGACTTCTACAGAAAGATTCTGTAAAAAGTGTTAGTAAAGGCACACTGTACAATTCTAGAAACATCACGGTCGCGGTAAGGCCCCTTTGTAGTCGCCATACGTAGCCACATCGTAGCCTCCCTTGTAGCCACTTCCGGGTCCATAGCCACTACATAGCCACTCATTTTCGTACCACTCCGTAGCAATTTCATAGCCACGTCATAGCCCGGCCAATAAGAAAATGCTGTTTAATTTTTGAAGGGAGAGGCATTTACAGTTTCAAAAGCTGCATACCCATAGTAGATAATCAGTATAAGTTACATGCACATACAAGATAGGTAATAGAATGAAATTTGTAACACCGTAAAAAATGTTGCTCGAAACGTCAATAAAGTCAACATTTTTTACGGTGTTGCAAATTTCATTATATTACCTATCGTTTATATCAACACCGACGCAGCCTTTACTAGTTTACTCGCTAGTTTCCATTTCTATGCAAATACAAGACATTTTTTTTACTTCATTTATTTTATTTTCTGATTTGATTACACATTCCACTTCAGACATTAAAATATATTCAATCAGCAATTTTATTTGCTTATTGTATACACCTAATCGCATAAATGTTGTCACTTGAAAAATAGAACATTAGTAATTTAGCTACATGGAATAGAGTACAAACACTAAAAGTGTGCAATACTTTGTACTATTTACCACTAAATAGTGTTGATTAAACAATAGAGAACAAAATAATTTGCATAATTTAGCAGTATTTATGTTGCACACTTTTAGTGTTTGTACTCTAAAAAAAGAAAGAGTTCAGCTCGAGTGATCTTCTTTTGTCATTTAATTAATTCCTTTCCCACTAAATTGCAAAAGTCAGGACAACGTTCTTGCAATGCAACTAGGTGTACATTAAATATATATAATTACAATTCCAAATAAAGATCTAAAAAAAAAAATCTCATTTAGAAGATAAGATAAGATAAGGAGCTTTTACGAGAGTTTGGTGTTTGACCACTAGTCATTTATGGTTTACTGTACATACTTCTTGGTTCAATCTGGTCTCCCTACAGATGTGGGGAGACTATAAGATATACACCATAAACTATAGGTCCACGTACCAGCCAGTGCTATAAGAACAAAGAAAATTAAAAAATATACTGTGCAAATGGTTGGCAAATTAGCATCACAATACCAACACTTGTAAACACTACGCTTACCTACATGTATATGCCAGCAAATGACCTAACAAATCATTTTGAAAAATGATTGACATATTACACAAATATATAAAGCTAGCCCCATTTAGAAGCATTGAGGTAGCAGGCACAGATTTAAAGGGGTGAATAGGTGACTCTGGAGCAGATTTTAGGGTTGCACCACTGTCCCTTTTAAGTGACATACACTCTTCAAATTTGGCAAAATAAAAACATTTGCATACAGTCTTGGTAAGGTTTTCTTTTTAGGATGAAGTTTTCTGGCTCACATTTTCTTTGATTCCTGGATCCACCCCGTGGCTAGTCACCCCCTTGTTTTGAACAGCAAAATCCTGATATTTGATTATTTTCCTGTTAATAATTTTTATTCTTGTTTTTGTGCTATATTTTGTTATCTATTGTGTTGGATTTTGAGGTGACAATGGCAAGCTCCCCTCAATTGGAAGTAGCCTGTGTAGCAAGCGTTTCTTTTGGGGGGGGGGGGGGGGGGGGGATTGGAGAAAGTTGTTTTTGGTTGTTTTGGGATAGCTGTGTTACTGATATGGCCGCGCGAAGACTAAGATGAGTACAAAAAAAAAAACGACTTAAGGTTCGAGCTGCCATATTGGTAACACAGCTATCCCAAAATAAAAGAAACGCTTGCTACACAGTCTACATTGGAAGTTGTTCACATGTGGTCATTGTACCCTCTAACAATCACTACATTTCTATTTTTTGATGAAACTAGTTGATTATTAAATATTAAATATTGATTTTTAGAATTTCTAATAAACACCATGTGCTAAACACAAACGAAAGAGAATGACATAGTTCATATCTGAACACGAACTGTAATGTTGGTACTGTAATTTTGTTCACATATAGCCATTGTTCCTTCTAACAAACACTACATTTCTACTTTTGATGAAACTAGTTGATTATTAAATATTAATTTTTAGACTATTCTAATAAAACACTGCGGTGTACTAAACACAAACGAAAGAGAATGACATAGTTCACATCTGAACACAAATTGTAATGAGTTTAAAATTCCTAATCAATGTATTCTTTCAACATTTCAACAATACAGTTGAAGAGAAGAGCATTATTAGACACTCTTTTATGAGCATGTTGATGAATATATACCATTCCAAAGTCTATATAGTAAATCATTTTGTAGACTTCATATGGAAAAGACAAAGAAATGTTAATTATAGTTGTAGATGTAAATGAATGTCGAAGAGTTTTTGTAGTGTTTTGCACTAAAATTTGCATCAAAATTAATTTACAAATAAAATATTGTTTTCGAGAATGAATTTCAGAGTGTTTTAAAAAAAGAAAGAATCTTATTAGTTTTGCTTATAACATTCTCTTTGACTCATATCAGGAGAGAATGATATCCATTCTAATTTATGGTTACGTACTAAAGGAATGATTAATACAATAGGAAAATATTATAAGAACATGACTTTAACATAAGGCAATTAGTTGTTTTATGTCAAAACATCACTTCCAATCAATAAATATTGGATAGACTTTAAGTCTGTATTCTGTCCTGTACTGTTACCCTAATTATTATTGGTAAGAATGTTATTTTCTTGTTTTTCTGTCAAAGACAGTCATGTCATCTTCATCATCATCATCTTTATCCAACGGCTGCATTTCAACATCTCCAGATGAGTAAATCATTCCATATCTATGTGAGAAGAAATAATATTGCCCTTAGAAAGTAGGTTTATCATCGCAGCAAGTCATAACATGTACATTTATAGATGCATCACACTTCATACTGCACACTAGCTAAATTGTTTTTTTTATTTATTATAAAGGGTCAAAACATGGTATTTGGAATGTTACAGAGGGGAAGACAAAACTTTTTCTTTACCTGTAGTTACTTAACTATAACTATAACTATAACTTTTACCATAATTGCATGTTAACATCAAAGATACCTACTACATGTAGTACTACAGGCACATGAGAGTAAACAAATATATAAACATCTGTATCTTGGTCACAATAACAAATGCCAAGTGTTACGGAGGGGAACAGAGAAAACAAAATACTGTGTTTTGACCCTAAAATATTTTTTCTGTGTTCTCTTTAAGAGACAATGGCTTATTGATGAAGATTGCACTACAATCATTAATAATTTACATTATTTTTGGAACTTACAAATAAAAAAAATGACAAAAAATTAAAGAAACAAAATAATTCTTATGAGAACAATACAAAGAGCAGTTACACAATTGAAAAAAGGACATGATAAACAATTTAGCTACAAAACAAAGAAAGGATTAACTTAGTATACACATACAAGTCTGATTTACCCTGTATTTACAAATAAAATATTTATTTAAGCTAAACTTGTAAGGGCAGCAAAAAGAAAAAAATAAATTAGTCACTTTTTCAATCTTCTAGCCAGTGTGTCAAGTGTCTTACTATAATTAGGGAGACTCTGACCCACACATAATTAAATACCTCTACACTAAATATTTTAGCACACAGACAGCACAGTCTGCTCACATGCTGATTTTTGCTAGTTAATTTGAAAGGATTACTTGCAGCTATTAGTACTTAGTATACACAGCTACAATAATTATTTATCCAATAATTTCAATTGAGTCTTTGATGTACATCTTTAAAAAAGCTTATAGATTATAAATAGTATATGAGAATTATCATCTTGATCATCTATATGTATAGAAATATTATTAGTGGTACACAATATAGATATCAAGCTTAGTATACATTTTACATATTTTTAATATATAGGATTTTTATATAGGATGTTTTTGAATAATTTTAAATAGACTTATTAGTCATTTATTGTTACATAAAATATGTATCTACATTTTAGCCTTTTTGTTTTGTAAAGTGCCTTGAATCCCAGACATGTGCGCTACATAAATATTTATTATATGGATAGTAGTGTTTTACCGGAAACTAAAACACTCGTATTTTCCATATTTTCACTAGTGAAGATATGAAAAAGTTATGTACCAAAAAGTCCCGGATGTGCGTACGCGTCAAATCAAAACAACTTTCCCGCCCATTTCTCGTCGCTTGTTCGCTGAATTAAACATGGCGGCTCGATTTGTAAAAGTCTCAGAGGAAGACTTGGCTAAATTTTCAAAAGAAAAGGAGAACCAAAACACAATGAAGAAAACAGAATACGACCTTCGAATATTCAGGGAATACATGGCCTCTATAAATGAAGACAGGGAGATAGAAACACTGATGTTTTCTGAGCAGCGTGCAGTGAAAGTGCAGCGAAAGCTCAGAGGCCAAAGTTATGAAAAGAAGAATAATAATCATGGAATCTTCCAGTGAGGAGAGCCAAAGTCAGTAAGCTTAAATTAAAAAAAACATTTTTTTTTATTTTTATATTAATATTTGCTGAACTTTATTCAGTTCCCGGGTCAGTTGTGCGACTTTCAGCACGTTCACTTGTAATGAATATTTCTTTACATTGAATTAAAATTCAACATTTATTCTTATTTTCTTTAATTTTTCGCTGCGCTCACTCACTAAAATATTGTTTTCACCACTCGAAAATAAAATTCATATCTTCTCGCCACCGTGTAATATCCTCTATATATTATCATTATTATTATTCAACTCACTTTTTTGATTTGCTTTTCCTTGCTTTTGTTCTTATGGTTTTCACGATAAAATACAAAGCTACAATTACACTGAAACCAATGGCCTGGAAATTAAAGGAAAACATATGAATTATTCCATAAGCAAAACAGTATAATAGGTGCTAAATAAAAAATATGAAAGAAAAAATATGAGAAAGAAGGGATTGGCCTTAAAAAGTATCAACTGAAGGTAGGAAGAAAACTAAAATAAATTATAAGGTAGCAAAAGTAGGGGGAAAAAAACAAAATGGCCTGCAGACAAGCAGAAATAAATAAAAATTATAAAAAAACATTAAGGAAAAAAATAAATAATAAGCAATAGGAATAATAAGTAAACATTAATAAAGATGAATTTCCTCATCATGTTTACATCTCATAGTTTAAGAAATCTTCTTACCACATAAAGCATGCGCTTTAACAATCCCTTATTATTTTTGTGGGATGGTGTGATATTCTGGTCACCAGAATTGGATCCATCAGCAGTAAGATTGCCATTGGAAGGTTTTTCTGTTGGTTTTGGTGTTGAAGTAATTGTAGATTTGGTTGTTTTTTTAGTTGTTGGTGATTTTGCTGTTGGTTTTGATGTGGAAGTGTCTGCTTCTTCACTATTGGATACTATAACCGGAAAAAAACATTTACATGTTAAAGTTAAAGAAATATCATTATCGTCATGTTGGGATCATTATCAATATTTGATGAATAGAATATAGAAATATGAAGCCAGGTTTAAGTAACTACTGTATTATTAATGATTAACTTATTACATTTTGCATTACTGCAGTTCCCAGTTACATGTGACCAACTATACCTATAAACACAGATCAAAAATAAAGTTTTGGTGGATGTCAATCAACTGTATTTCCAGGGCAACGCTTACAAAAATGTCCGTTTCAAATCAGTGATAAACTCGCTACTCAGAGTTTCTAACTGTAAAAATGATTAAATTGATTCCGAACTCCCTGAAATTGAGGTCAGGGAATACTGGGAAGAAAAAGGTTTGGCAAAAAGACAAATAGAAGTATCAATTCTATCAAAATTTGTTTTAATTTACATAAATTCTTTGTTCAGTGAATTTGGACAAGTTTGTCTGTGTACATTGTACCTTTGAAAATGCAGTTGATTGACATCCACCAAAACTCTATTTTTTATTTGTGTTTGAAGTTCTAGTTGGTTGTGTGTGACTGGGAACCATGGTAATGTGGAATAACATTATATGTGTGAATATAAGGCTGGTTGGTGAAGCGTTACGATTTACTTAAATTAATCACTATATTTAAAATTTGTCTATTGGAGTACAAACACTAAAAGTGTGCAATACTTTGTACTATTTACCACTAAATAGTGTTGATTAAACAATAGAGAACAAAATAATTTGCATAATTTAGCAGTATTTAGTGGTATTTATGTTGCACACTTTTAGTGTTTGTACTCTACAGTGAGGACACTCTAACCATGAATACCAAGTTTTCTTGTTACCTTTTTAGCCCACATCCAATGAGCAAATAGATTAGAAATAATATTTATTATGAACACTTATTATGAAGGTTCAGACAAGAATAACAGGAAAAAAGTCAAGTGTTCACGGTTCAATAATTATCCTCACTGTAATTATCCCTTAAAGCAATTAGATGAGATTATACTGAATCAGCAACAAATGTCATAGTGTTATTTTCTTTCTTTTTCACTTTATGGAATTTCAGCCAAGAGAATGGAAATACATGTACTTGAACAACATTCTATTAAACTAATCATATGTATAATTTTGATACGTAAAGGTAGCTTATAATTGTTAATAACTGAAAGTGTTGAATATTATGATAATAAAGTGAAAGCAAAACAACATGTGCTAATAACAAAAAGGAAATAGACTTTCATTCAACATTTCATTGAGATTGTGCAAAGTTTCATCTAAAAGAAACCCACATACAAATAAAAACATCTAAAAAATGTTATCAGAGAGTGTTAACTTTAATAAGTTAAAACCAATCCTTAAAAATGGGTATATTAAAATGAGCAATTAATTTAATCTGAAGTTAAAAAGAAAGTAATTAATCCCATGTTGTGATAAATCTTTCCAGTCAAAACTTGTAACGTATGTATGAATAAATTTACGACGATAAACGATATTTGAAATGAAATACGTTTAAAATTGTGTTTTGTTTTGATAGTACAACAGATAAAGAGCAGGTAGATTAAAATTTGAAATAAGCGGTTTAAAAATCTTTGTACACTTTCGACACAATATTTAGGAAAATTCAAAGGCAATCATAATGAAATATAAAATATAAGAACATTTGAAATCTTAATAGACGCGTCGAATGTTCAAACCTTGGAATTCGGTGTACACGGTCACAAAACGCTACACTGATAGCAATTTGACATTACTAAAGTATTCAAAAACGCTTACCTTGTAAAGATAGGACAGTTATCATTACCAAGAACCACTTGGTGGCAGGAAAAGCCATGGTCTAGAGCCGTAAGTTGTTATTTTAATCAAAAGTGTCTAACATTACGACAAATCTATTTACGCAAAGACAAGAGAAATGTAAATTTTGCAAGGCTCTACCCACGGTGCTTTGCAGCCCAGCCTTCTCGCCACAGGCTACCCGAAAGAATTATGCACAGGGAACCCAAGTCACACTAAATGGTAGTTATTAAATTTATATTTTCTTGTCAAAAAATTAACTCTTTTCCGATATAAATATTATTTCTCTTATTGTAAACCAAAACTTTGAATTGTCAAATATCCTTTTTTTGTAAATTACAATGAATTTTGATCTATTTAATAATGAAAAACTAATTAATAGATATTCATAGTCACATTACGTAATTGCCACGTCTTCAATTCCATGATCACAAGATTGAATATATTTCCGTTGGTAACATTACTACCCTCTCCATCCCCTACAGGGGGTTCGTGTTGAGTATCCAAGTATCATCCCAACTGTTCAGGGATATAAAAATTAAATGAAAAATGAGAAAGACAGTAATTGAATTAATTTTATTTTACATTGTAATCGATTTTATTTATCATAATTATTAACCATTATATTATTTACAGCCCAGGTTTTGTGTGTAAAATAGGATAAAAATTTCACTTCTTTGGTTGTATAACATGTAAATGAAATAAATACATGAATAAAATAGTACTAATTAGTACTAATTTAACAATAACAATAGATAAAGTTAACATTAAATTTTTAAAACAAATCCTATACTTCTCGTTCTAACTATACTACTCTAACTATATAGTGGGTTTCCTGTGTACTTACAGTTGTAGGAGTGACTCTACACTTAAATGATCTACTGTATAAACGAGTAAATGCAGATGCATCGATTTATTCTGTCAGTTATTTGAGTAACCACTATTCTCAGTCGCTTTTATTTTACAACGAGTAAATTCAAAGTGAGTACTGAACTGTGGAAACAACAATTTATTTGAGTAACAGTACTAAGTCGTTTTAACAGCGAGTAACTAGTGGATGCATCGATTTACAGTTATTTGAGTAACCACTACTCAATCACTTTTACAGCGAGTAACTGTGGATGCGTCGAATTGCACAGTTATTTGAGTGATTACTACTCAGTCGCTTTTACAGCGAGTAACAGTGGATGCGTCGAATTGCACAGTTATTTGAGTGATTACTACTCAGTCGCTTTTACAGCGAGTAACAGTGGATGCATCGATCGATTTACACAGTTATTTGAGTAACCACTACTCAGTCGCTTTTGCAGCGAGTAACAGTGGATGCATCGATCGATTTACACAGTTATTTGAGTAACCACTACTCAGTCGCTTTTACAGCGAGTAACAGTGGATGCATCGATCGATTTACACAGTTATTTGAGTGACCACTACTCAGTCGTTTTTACCGCGAATAACAGTGGATGCATCGATCGATTTACACAGTTATTTGTGTAAACACTACTTTACAGTAAGTAATGGTGAATAACCCAGTTTACTCACGGCAGAGTTAATAGAGTTATTATATTTCAGTAACCACTAGTCAGTCGCTTTTACAGCGAGAAACTGTGGATGTATCGATAATAATACGAATCGATAATAATCGATCTAGTCAGTCAGTTATTTGAGTAACCATTACTCAGTCTTTTGTTTTAAATGCAATAGTTTAAAATAAATACTTAGCTACGTCAATATAAACAATGAAGTCCGTTACACACGCTAAGGAACCATCTTGATATTTGATATCAGCTTTAACGTTCAATTGATGCATGCCTGGCTGTGATAATGGTTTGAAAGTAAAGACAATAGCTTGATTTCCTATCTGTTTGATACCGAATGGAGTAGACTTGTCAGGGAAGAAGTACTTGAAGTCACAGATAAGAAGCCCCGTTTGTAAGTGCGATGGATAGTATGGTATAAGGTGAAGGAGATCTTGGTTGACAGGGACGCCTAGTGATAGCTTGACAGTGTAGTAGCGAAGAGCTTGAGGCACACAGAGACCTGCTTTTCGACATGGTTGAAGACAGTATCTGGAGAGAGAACGAAGAAGTTACAAACAATGTCAACTTCATTATCATCTTCGTCACCAGGGCCGTAGCACTGGGAGGTGCAGGGGTGGGGGGAGGCCGTGATATATGATATATGAATGTATTGAATGGTAGTTATTTTCAGGGTGCTACAATCATTTTGAGGGTGCTATGGCCCTGGTCACTGACATCAAACTTACTTCCTCACAAACAATATTATGAAATTATATTTACCAAAATCACGAAAACTATCAATACAATTCTCATGATCACTACTATATCAACATCAACATCTTCACCAAAACTTCCTTTATATCACTGCAATATCATAATTATCTTCACCAAAATCACGAAAACTATCAACACAATTATCATTATCACTACTATATCAACAACATCATCATCACCAAAATTATCAATATCGCATACAACATCATCATTATCTTCACCAAAAACACGAAAACCATCAACACAATAGTCTCCTTCAATTCACAGTTCACTGCGCCATCTTGAAAGGAAAGCAGGGGGTTTGAGATTGCACTGATAGAGACATTTTAACATTTTAACATCATTGCAAGCTCTATGTTCGTCTCGCTTCAACATTTTCAATGAAAAGGCCCGGCTACTTTTCAAGATGGCGCAAGGAACTGTGAAGAGCACTATTTCAGTCCATCACCTTCACCTACAGCCAAATGAATAAAGCGCACCGTCGGCTTCCTGGGAGACCAGCTTACTTTAGTTGAAGGAACTACCGACGCTAAATATTAGTGCTTTTCTTTTTTTTACTTTTCTATCAAATATAGAGTGCCTTTTGATAAATATAAACGTACCCAGGTCCCAGTACATTGTAGTTGGTAGGACAGTCTGTCTTGAGGCACCGAAATGAACCATGGGTATTCATACAGCGAGTATTTGGTTGTTTACATATCCCAGGATTCAATGCACACTCATCGATATCTACAAAATAGAATCAATTACTGTTGGGATCATTATCTTCGTGTCATACAGTTATTATAGCAATAATCATCATTACAATCACCATCATCATCATCATCATTATAGTCAACATCATCATCATCATAATCACCATCACCAACATCATCATCATTATTTTAACCAAAATCATCATAACAATCCCCATTACAGTCATTATCGTCATCATCAATGTCAAAACTTTCAAACACCATCATTATCATCATCATTATCGCCACCAACACCATCATCATCTTAACCATCACCACCTTTAATATAACCACCATCAGCATTATAATCACTTTCAGTCATCATCATATTCAACTGAAACTAAGATCTATGTAGCCTTTTGGTTCCCCCTCCCCCTTCACACCCCCCAAAGAGCCTGCAGGTAGGCTATGATGTATACACATATCTATTCAAAACCAGTAGACGATAGACGCCGCGGCGTTTATTTAATTTTTCGTGATCCAGCTGCGGCGTTATTATTTGAGGGCGGTGTCTATTCAGGGAGTCGTCTAAACAAGTAAATACGGAACTGAAGTAAACCGTTCAAATGCCAACATTACCATTGCATCTTTTGCCGTCTGGACTAAGTAAATAACCAGTAGGACATCGACATTTGTAACTACCCATGGTGTTAATGCATTGGAATTGACATGTGTTGGTCTTGTTGGACAAACATTCGTTATTGTCTGGAACAAGCGAAAAAAAGATAGTAATTCAATCAATAAAACAAACGATCAATCAATCAATCAGTGATCAATCAATCAATCAATCAACCAATGAAACAAACAATCAATCAATCAGTGATCGATCGATCAATCAATCAACCAATTAGTGATCAATCAATCAATCAATCAGTGATCAATTTATTTATCAATCAATCAGTGATCAATTAATCAATCAATCAGTGATCAATCAATCATTCAGTGATCAATCAATTAATCATTCAGTCAATCGAACATTTATGGTTTGTTCGTTCGTTCGCTCATTTATCCACTCGTTTGTTTTCTCATTCAATCTTTAAATCATTCATTAATATATTTGTTGATTTCTTCTTTCGTTCGTACGTTGATTCATCAATTGATTCAATTACCTACCTACACAGCCTTTCTTGTCTTGATGTAATCGATATCCTTTAAAACAAGCACATCGATAACCAGACCTAGAAAAAGCACAGCGCTGTCCGCATTGGAGGTTTTGCATTACGCAGCCATCTACGCCTGTATAAGACAGATAGATATTCAATTTCTATCATCAACAATAGTCATTATTATCAATAACATCATGATTATCAACATCATATATAAATTATAAACATCATCAGCATGCAGAATATTTATCAGGAGCGGATACAGAAATTTGCCAGGGGGTATCCCAATTGCAAATGAAGGGCTCTTAAGGTTTAAGGGGGTGTCCAGTCCCTAAATGTCTTAAATAAAATAGGGGTAATTGCGGCGCTAGGGGGTGTCCGGTGCCACAAGGGGCATCCCCTAGATCCGCCCCTGTTAATTAATAAAGCGTTTTTCAAAATTACCACGATCAATACCTTCGCCATCATAACCATGTTACATCATAAGTATCATCATCATAATTACCAATAAAAATAATCATCGTCATCATCATATCATTACCAACAAAAAAAATCATCGTCATCATCATATCATTATCAATCACCACCATCAATGGCATCGATCGCCATCATAGCCACAACCGTCATCCTTATCATCATCACCATCGTCATCATCGCCATCGCCATCATCACTTTTATCATCAGCTGACTTATGAAATACCTGAACATGACCGTCCATCAGGTTTGAGGAATCCACCAGGAGGACAAACACACTTATAGCTACCTCGTGTATTGACGCACTTATACTGACAGATGCCATGGAATTGTTGACACTCGTCAAGATCTGAATAAAATAATAGCCATCGACATCTTCATTCATTGATTTATAATTGGAAATAAATATATCACAATGCATGTGGTTGGTTGGTATTATATTAGCCTGCGTAGCAAGCGTTTCTTTTTGGGGGAACGGGAGAAAGTTTTTTTTTTTTGGTTGTTTTGGGATAGCTGTGTTACCGATATGGCAGCGCAAAACCTAAGACGAGAGCAAAAAAAAAAAAAAAAAAACGAGGAAAAAAACTCTTCTTAGGTTTCACGCGGCCATATCGGTAACCCAGCTATCCCAAAACAACCCAAAACAACTTTCTTCCGTTCCCCCAAAACGAAACACTTGCTAAGCAGGCTAGAATTATATCTACCAAAAATTGTTTCTAAAACCGTTGTCGCAGCTTAAAATATAACTGCTATTCGTCACTGTCTAACAAAAGGAAAGTCAGTGTAACGAGGTATTGTTGTCTTATATCTTATGCTGTACTTGTTGAGCACACTATCTTATATTTTATACCATAATATAAGTACTGATATGCCCTATATATAAACTATGATGAAATAAAAATATCAAAACTGCCCTCTATAGGTTGACGCGTACGTACAATGATGTATTTTGTTAAGGTTTTGCCAACCAACCATTGTTATTAAAACAAAGAAAATTAAAAAATATATTGTTAAAATGGTTGGCAAACTGATTAGCATCAAAATACCATCACTTGTAAAAACTACGCTCACCTATAGACCGCTTCACCTTCCTTGTTTGTTGTCCCATTCCAGATCATGTGATACTACCCTTGGGAATTGTTTCTTTCACATGTAAATGATATAACACGTTCATCATAAAAGAACAATTCTCAAGGGAATGACACGTGGTCTGAAATGGGCAATTTGCATATGGAGGTAAAGAGGTCTATTGCAAGAACATCTAACACGATTATATATCCACGAGTTACCTTCACAAGGTCCATCAACTCTCATGGTCTTATATCCACGAGGACACAAACAGTAAAAACTTCCAATGGTATTTATACAAAGCTGGTTGAATTGACAAGTATGGCTTCCGTCTTTACATTCGTTACGATCTTTACATTTGTCGTCTAGTGTTCGCTTGTATCCTTTCTTACATGACTGTAAACAGCTGTATGAGCCCACAGTATTTGTGCACTGCATAGCACCACATAGAGTGGTGTTCTCTTTACACTCGTCAATGTCTGAGGGTTATGACAGCATAGATGTGATCATCGTAACATCATGTGATCATCGTTATCAACATCACTGAACATTCTTATCGTCATCATCAGTATTAGCATCAACATCAACCATCACTATTTTCTAAGTCAAACCATTATCATCATCATCAACCATCACTATTAATTTTCATCATCATCATCATCGGCATTGTCATCGTCGTCATCAAACATCACTATTTCCATCATCATCATCATCATCATCACAATCAGCATCATCACGACTATTCTCATCAGCATCATAATCACCATAAAGATCATCATCAACATCACTATAATTATCATAAATTACCATCTTCATCATCATCATCATCATCATCATCATTACCATCATCAATGATTTGTACATACCTTCACACATGGTTGCAGTTTTCTTTTTGAATCCCTCCAAACAGAAACACTGGAAACTACCGATTAAGTTCTTGCACCCGTGAAAACAAAGCTCTCTGACACATTCATCGATATCTGAGAGTAAACATACCTTGATTCATTATCTCTATGAACGTCATCATTAGAATAATTAGTTGACTCTCTCGTAAGCGACTACCCTAGGACCAGGAGAAAATGGTCGCTTACAAGAGATGGCCACTTACAAGAGTGGTCGTTCAAAGAGAGTCAACTGTATGTCATTATCGTCACCATAACCATCGCTATTATCATCATCATTATCATTATAACCATTGTCATCGTCATCATCATCATAATTTCATCATCACCATTCTTATCGTGTACATCATCATACCAACATCATCGTTATCATCGTCAGTATCATCAACTTTGTTTTGCATAGAATGATAAATACCTTGGCACTTTCCATTTCTCAGTTCATAGCCTTCTTTACACGAACATTTAAACGAGCCTATGGTGTTGGCACATGCTTGAGTACATGGGTCTTCGGTTACTGGCTTCCCACTGTATGTTTTGCATTCATCTATGTCTAACGACAAAAAACGATGATGGTGTTTCAATTATAAAAACAATAGAATCAACAAATGAGAATGGAAAGTTGATTGAATGGAAAAAGCAAGAATGAAGAAAAAATGAGGGAAGGAAGGAAGGAAGGAGAAAATGCACAGAGAAATACGGAAATCTGAAAAGCGGATATTAGAATGAATGAATGAATGAATGAATGAATGAATGAATGAATGAACAAATGAATGAATGAATGAATGAATGAATGAATGAATAAATGAATGAATGAAAGAATGAATGAATAAATTGATGGGTATTTGAATGAATTAATGAATGGGTAAATGAGTGAATAAATTAATGAATAAATTGATAAATTAATGAGAGAATGAATGGATGGGTAAATGAATGAATGAATGAATGAATGGGTAAATGAATGAATGAATGAATGAATGAATGAATGAATGGATGGATGGATGGATGGATGGATGGATGGATGGGTAAATGAATGGATTGATAAGTAGATGGGTGAATCAATCAATCAACATGGAACTAACCTTCGCAGTTTCCATCTGCTGTTCTAGCGTAACCAGCATCACAATCTCGTCTACAAGCATAACTTCCTTCTGTGTTCACACAATAGTTGTTTGGAGGGCATTTTGTTGTTGGTAGCGAGCATTCGTTAATATCTAGAGAAAAATAAAACATTTAAAAGACACATGCATGTATACAAAGCTTGATTTGTAATTATATTATCTTTGTACCCCATATAGCGATGAATAGTATATCCGAACCCATTTTAAAGAGGTCGTATGTCCAATGCACTTATCTAAACACGAATAATCAAGATCTTTATATATAGAATAACAAAAAAAAAAAAGACAAAAAAGGCGAGGTTGTTTATCTGATATTTTAGTGTAACTTAAAACCTTATATCAAACCCATTTTAAACACATCTTAGGTGATAGGTCCAATGCACGTATCTAAACACGAATAACCATGCAATATGTTCAACCTTTACTATTTATTATCAAGTGTAACTAGAGGGTCCTGAAGGGGTAAAATGGGAGCTGGGATTGACCTTATTTTTGACTGGGAAAATGGGAATGGATGCACTGGGACTGGGATTTACAAATAAAATAACAATAGAAAATGGGAATGGGATTGAAAACTTGAGCAAAACTGATAGGATTATGTGTTTTTTGACTGGGATTTGGTCCAAATATAAACTGGGAAATGGGATCCCCCCCCCCCCCCTGTACCCTCTAAATATGCTCTGTCTATCTGTCTATATATGGGACTTTGAAGGTCCCATTGCCTTGACAATCTTTTGATATCGGTGTGAAATTAATTAAGTGCATCTAGCAATAGATGTTGTTACCCAAAGAAAATACATGATATTAACCTAAATATATCAGTGTTACCTTTACATGACTTGCTGTCGTCTTGCAGAGCAAATCCTGACCGACAAAGGCACTTGAATGTACCAAACTTGTTCTCACATATATGGTGACACGTGTCCCTGAACAGACACTCGTTCATGTCTGATAACAAATCACATGATAACAATTTTATAAGCGGTATAAAATGCTTTCCTCGTGACCGAATGGACAGAATGGTCATGAATTATTAATGAGTTTTTTTTAACTAATAGCAACTGAATTGATACTATTGTTATACCTAACAATAGAATAATGAAGATAATGATTACGATAATGTTGTTGATGATGATAATAGTAGTAAATATGATTATAATGGAAATGATGACGATGATAAAACTATGACAATGATGACGACATGATGATGAAGATATGATAATTATGATCTGATAATGATGATAATAATGATAATGACAGCGGTGACGATGATGATGATGATAATGATGATGATGATAATAGTAGTAAATATGATTACAATGGAGATGATGACGATGATAAAACTATGATGACAATGATGACGACATGATGATGATGATCTGATAATGATGATAATAATGATAATGACAGCGGTGACGATAATGATGATCATAATAATGATGATGATGATGATGACATGATATTACAGATAATGATGGTAACGGTGATGATAATGATAACGATCACGATAACGACGAAAATACTATTGATAACAAATACGATAATGCCTGACCATGATAAAAATAATCATCGATGATAACAATGATATTGCTGATGATATTGATAATAACAATGACGACACTAATGATGATAATATACGATAATGATAATGACGATAATGATGTTGATAATAATTTTAAATATAATACAGTGGAACCCCGCCTTACGGCCACCCGCTTAATACGACCACCCCGTTATTGCGGCCAGTTTTTTAGGTAGGTCCCGACGAAATGTATGCCCATACATTTTCTACAAAATTTACTCGCTCAATGCGGCCACCCCGTTAATACGGCCACTTTGGGCTGTCCCTTCGGTGGCCGGATTAACGGAGTTCCACTGTAATAATATTCAATAATAATGCTGAAGATATAGAACAATGGTAACAAAAACGATTAGGACAATGTTAACAATTAATAACGATGATAATAACATGATACCTTCACAATATTCTCCCTTGACATCTTTAACCAAACCCTGAGGACATTCATTGGGGAATGGACCTACCATAAACAATAACGGTTACTACCGGTCAGCGGTTCATAGATGTCATGCGCACTACTACCTTACATACTTCTCTTAATAAAAGTTTTCATGGTGTAGTCAATCCCCCCAGGCCTCTCGTTGACATCGACGTCCATAATTTCCACAGTTTGAGAGAAGGTGCTAGGGGTCTGGGTCGCAGGTTTGAAGTTTACTGTATTATTGCACAAATAATAGTGTCTTTTGCCATCTACCGTGAAATACCGCTGGCCAGTAGAACTGACTTGTCCTTTCCCAGTAACCACGTACATATCCTTGTAATCGCGAATTGAGAATCTAGAATTTGGCGGGTATTTTGGCGTGTGCCCTTCCACTTGAATAACGAATACTATTTCACCACGATCGTTAACTCCTCGGGCTTGATGATCAATCAATAATACTTCGCCGCTCGGGTATGTGATGCGAGTTGAGAAATTAAATCGTCCTTGGGTTCGCTCTAGTCCGTTCTTCGCCCCAGGCTGCCCGCCACTCGCGGCCCAATAGATCGGAGAGGTGATTGGGACTATGAATTTGAACCAGTTTCTGACAGGGTCGGGTAGCCCGTCTATTTGACACGTTACTTCAGTGATGTTAGACTTGCGGCGCGTGTAGTTGGCTTTAAACGTCGCTTTAGGGATCATGACGTTATTGATGTGGCCAGTTATTTGACTAATCACAACTGAACCACTACCTAAAACAATAAAAAGGTTAATTACTGATAGAAGTATTAAACTATTATTATAAAAATGCTTTCACGTATTCGCAACTACGCCAAAACACTCGCCAAACCACTCAGATTTTCGTATTGAGCCGTGAGCTGAGCCCGACGGGGTATAATCATTAGACGCGATCATGAAATGATTGCAAGTATAGTCGCCTTCCCCTGTCGTGGTGATTGATGTCCCTATTTTTATATTCACTATACAATTCATGATTTTCTGAGAATCATCAACATCATATATAATCACCACCATCTGTCATCACCACCATCTTCGTCATCTCACCACATCCACCATCATCAACACTGCCATAATCATCATCATCACCACCACCACCGCCATCATCTTTATCACCGCCAACATCACCATCATCTGACCACCACCACCACCGCCATCATTATCATCACCATCACCGCCACCATCACCATTACCGCCAACATCATCACCATCATCATCATCACCGCCATCATCATTATCATCACCATCACCACCACCATCATCACCATCATCATCACCGCCATCATCACCGCCATCATCATTATCATCATCACCCGGCGCCATCATCATCATCACCATCACCGCCACCATCACCGCCAACATCATCACCATCATCATCACCGCCATCATCATTATCATCATCACCCGGCGTTATCATCATCATCATCATCATTATCATTATCATTATCACCATCTTTTTTCATATTTACCTGAGCATGGTTGAGTATTACAGACTGTTTTATCGAGATCACTATCTGCACAGTACCGACCGCCATTTCTAGGAGATGGTTTATCACATGATCTGTATCGTGTACGAATACCAGAACCACATGAATGGCTACAGTCACCCCATGACTGCCAGTCTCCCCACCCACCATGGACTAGAACAAACAAGTGTGTTATCATTGTTATTATCAACATCATCGTTATCAACAGGCATCCCATGAAATCGAACAGAGTTGAGAGAGTTGTACTACCCTCTATCCGCGCGCATTCAAACAAATACACCACAGGAAGCCCGCTCGCGCGGTCAAAGAATAACAAAAAACTTTTGTTCAATATGGCGCGAAGTGCGCGGTAAAAAAATATTTTAGTCGCTTTAAAAAAATCCTCAGATCGAGTGGTTGGGATGCCTGTGGGTAGAGTACAGGTAGTTATTTCATAAATCAAAAAACACAGGGTTCCCACAAGTAGATTGTAAACAGCAGACGATAAGCGGTCACGAAAAATATATCAGGAGAGAGGGGAGGGGGTAGAGTACAGGTACTTATTTCACAATCAAAAAACACAGGGTTCCCACAAGTAGATTGTAAACAGCAGACAACTCAAGCACGTACCTTGAACTGTCAAAACGGCCTGTACAGCGATAGCAATTGAATCGATACTAGCACGGCATTGATATGAACCATGGTCTTCGACCTGAACACCAGTTATCCGTAAACTATTATTAGGGAGAATTGTAAGGCGATCAATCTTGCCAGACTGTAGAACAGCACCCTTCCTTAGCCATCTTATCACAGGTGTTGGGGTTCCTGAGGCAGCGCAGTTCCATAAGAGACTGGTACCAGCATCGATAGTTGTATCGTATGGAATACTTGTAAACACTGCAATAAAACACGGATAGTGGTTATGCAAAGGTAAATTTAAAAATGAACAAATAAATAAATTTATGAAGGAATACTGAATGAAGGAATAAATAAATTAATAAATGAATAAATTCATTCATTCATAAAATCTTGATTTAAGAATGCCAAACAAACTGTAAAATTATGTATTTAATCTTTGATTAAAGATGCTGATAAAATGTTTTTAGAAAAAAAGATTATGGCATGTTGTTCAGGTTGTTTCCAATATATGATTGATCGGTAAGTGATTAAAAATATCTTACCTGGCCGTGATCCCTGGGCACTAGTGTCATCAGTGGGGCTTTCAGTCGGTGGCTCACGAGCTATACGTCATAAAAACGAAACAACAGATTAATTTCTCGATTCGCAAAATTATTCTGCCAACTACTGAAACAGAGTTGTTTTTAGTACATTTACTTTGTGGTGCTAAGCTTTCTGGGAATGGTCAACTGAGCGCGAAAAGAATCCAGGGAAGGGTCTTTCACAAAACAAAACAAAACACAAAAAAATAAAAATAAAGATTTGACTTATACTATGTTAAAAGGAGAGCTGTGCTTACTGACTTTTCGGACGTTAGCTCGTCATAGAAAATTCAAATTCAGAGAACTTACACTCAAAGAGTGATGTCCGAAATGTCAATAACAACGACGTCCAAAAACATAAAAACGTGCTTTTGCTAGAAAGCCAGAAAGTAGCGATTGAAATAGAAGCATAAAATGAAGTGTTTTAGTAGTTTCTACTTACAAAGAATCCTTACAATCGACCCTAGTCGTATCGAGCCAGCCAGATTTGTAGATGTGCATGTGTAGTTTCCTTCATGTTTACTCTTGACGGTGTTTGGGATCCGTAACGCTGATTGGTTGTAGGGTAAAACCCTACCGTTATGCGTCCATACAATTCTTGGTGGGGGGAAACCCCGCGTCACGCATTCTAAAGTCACGTTGTTGCCCTCTGGTACTGATATGTTTTGAGGAGCTTTGACGACTGTTGGTGAAGCTAAAACAAAGAACAAAGAAAAAGGGAATCTTGGATGAACGGTATGACTGCGTGGATGTGTGGTCTATGTATACTTGACTTTATTAGCAACATCATCGTCGACATGGGCATCATCATTTGAATCGTCATAATCACCGTTAATAATCATAACCAGCATCATTTGCATCATTTAAGTCATCGTCATAATCATTATCGTCATCATCGCCATTACCGACCATCGTCATAGCCATCATCATTTGTATAATTTAAGTCATCGTCATTATCATTACCGACCATCATCACAGCCATCATCATTCGGATCATTTAAGTCAACGTCATTATCATTACCGACCATCATCACAGCCATCATCATTCGGATCATTTAAGTCTTCATCATCATTACCAACATCATCATCATTATCGTTCATCATCATAGCCATCATCATTTGTTTCATTGAAACCATCATCATCATCATCATCATCGACATAATCGTCAATCATTATCATCACCACCGCCATCACCGTCAATCATAATCACCATAAATGGCGATAAGAATGATGAAACCTTCATACCTCTAACAAGCAACGTAACGTTGACAGTATCAAAGCCTTCCTGATTGGTCGCCTGACACGTATACGTTCCCATATCTTTTGGATCTAGTCCCTTAACCCGCAGATTTCCCGAGGGATCCTGAGAGTACTTCCCATCACCAAATGATAACAAGACACCATTTTTATACCATGATATCAAAGGCTTGGGATATCCTAGTGTCCTACATGGCAAGGTGACGGTTTTTTCTGGTCCACCGGAGAACGTGTCTATATCTTCACGTACAATCCTTGCGGGGCCTGAAACATACATGCATTATATTTATTATCCTCGCCATAGAGTTGATTTCGTATGACTAGAGAGATTAGAGAGATTAAGATTCACGTTTTACGGGATATTGCTTTAAAAGCTTCAAATAACTGCGCAAAAGATCTCAGTGAATAAAATGAGTATTAACACATAAAATAAGGACCTTGTTTTAGCGGAGATGTCAAATGGTAAAGAGTAAACGCAGAAAATCGGTTAGTTTTTTACGTTTGGCGTTTGGCGTAAACGTGAATCTTAATCTCTCTACTATGAAAAGCTCACGGCGTGATCGCGGTCAAGGCACAGCAAGGCAATCGAAGTTCTTGAAAACATCACGGAGCAAGCCAAGCACACCGCACAGTACTTTTCACAGTCATACGAACTCTGCTCTTATGTGAAAACGTACGCACTACTTTAATTCACAAAAAAAAATTAGTGATACTAATGATTAAAAGGCTTCCAAAAAAAAAAAAAAACAGGTTAGAGTTAGATAACAACTATTGATCCACAAATGTTTGAAGATTGCTTCAGTGTTGAAGAAAAGAGGCGTCCTCGTTTAAATAGACCTAATAGACCTAACGCGTTGCTATGTACGTTCCCACCCAATTCAAAACCTCTGGGTATAAAAACTTGTTCCAAAATTTTCCATGTGATATCGTAATACATAAGACAAACAATCTTATTCACAAAAGATTTGAGGTCAAAACGTACGTAGCAACGTGTTAGACGCTCAAATCCTAGCAAGGTGACTGACAGGGGAGGGGAGGAGTTATACAACCTACCTTTAACATTCACCACAGCAACAGCAGTAGCAACACCTGCTTCACTACTAGCAATACATCGTGACTGACAGGGGTGGGGAGGGGTTGAGTTATACAACCTACCTTTAACATTCACCATAGCAACAGCAGTAGCAACACCTGCTTCACTACTAGCTGAATACATCGTGACTGACAGGGGTGGGGAGGGGTTGAGTTATACAACCTACCTTTAACATTCACCATAGCAACAGCAGTAGCAACACCTGCTTCACCACTAGCAATACATTGTGACTGACAGGGGTGGGGAGGGGTTGAGTTATACAACCTACCTTTAACATTCACCACAGCAACAGCAGTAGCAACACCTGCTTCACTACTAGCTGAATACATCGTGACTGACAGGGGTGGGGAGGGGTTGAGTTATACAACCTACCTTTAACATTCACCATAGCAACAGCAGTAGCAACACCTGCTTCACTACTAGCTGAATACATCGTGACTGACAGGGGTGGGGAGGGGTTGAGTTATACAACCTACCTTTAACATTCACCACAGCAACAGCAGTAGCAACACCTGCTTCACCACTAGCAATACATTGTGACTGACAGGGGTGGGGAGGGGTTATACAACCTACCTTTAACATTCACCACAGCAACAGCAGTAGCAACACCTGCTTCACTACTAGCTGAATACATCGTGACTGACAGGGGTGGGGAGGGGTTGAGTTATACAACCTACCTTTAACATTCACAATAGCAACAGCAGTAGCAACACCTGCTTCACTACTAGCAATACATCGTGACTGACAGGGGTGGGGAGGGGTTGAGTTATACAACCTACCTTTAACATTCACAATAGCAACAGCAGTAGCAACACCTGCTTCACTACTAGCTGAATACATCGTGACTGACAGGGGTGGGGAGGGGTTATACAACCTACCTTTAACATTCACCACAGCAACAGCAGTAGCAACACCTGCTTCACTACTAGCAATGCATCGATACACGCCACCATTGTATACAGTCGCTTTACGTATAGTGAGACGTGATTGGCTGAAAGGTATTGTGACGTTATTGAGCTGCCATGTTATCTGAGGTAGGGGAAGACCGCTGACCCTGCAGTGTAGATAAATGACGCCATTGGTATCGACAATGACGTCACTTGGTCGTCCGGTGATTACAGGAGGGACTAGAAACAAATGCATTCAAATGTTAATATATAATTGTATATAAAAATGTGAGATCAAATAGATAGATAGATAAATAGATAAACTTTATTTAGACAGAGTATCATATCACTAAAACAATTACATGCAGTGCTCTCCCATTGAGCCGTGTTAAAAAGTATATAAATATATACATACTACATTATATATGGGTGTGGAAAATAGTTAATATATGATATACAATAAATGATTGATTTAACTGTGTATTAATTAAATGTTCTCAATAAATGACTTTATAGTTGTTGGCTGTTTTGCTTTGGTGGAAAAACTATTCCAAATTGTCGCTCCCCTGTATGTGAAGCTTTTTTAAGCGCTTCAGTTTAAGGCCTAGGGACAAAGATATTATCATGTACGCCTCCGAGGTGGTGTTGATGTACATGATTTGTCCGAAAATATCTGCTATTGTCGTTGACTCTCCAGCCTCGTGCTCATGTTGGAACATAATAATGGAGTTTACACAAGTATGATCAGTCAAAAAAAATACATTATTCAAATTTACCATTAACGACTTGACGCTGAGGAAGGCTCGTGTGAGAGCCAAAGTGTGAGAGAGAAAACAAATAGAGAACAATGATATTCAAATAAGTTGCCATATTTCGATTATGTGTGCTTTTGCCATTGAATAAATTAGCTTTACTATACTTGCTTTTCTCAATTTCTTACTCTTTTATCCTCTCTTACATGTAAAGATAATTAAGATCATATAGCATAACACAAGTTGTCTCCCTAGTTTACCTTGAATGAACAAAGCAAAGGTATGGCTATCTGAGCCTGCAGTATTCACAGCGGTACACGTATACAGTCCAGTATCCAGCTCATTTATGTCCCTGATAAACAACGTCCCTGATGAGTTGACCTTGAACTTGGGGTCCTGTGTGTCCACTGGAAAGCCTTCAAACGACCACGTGATAGTTGGTTTGGGTAGGCCCTGAGCGGGACAGGCTATTTCAAAGTCGTGGCCAGAGATAGCGGTGAGGGTGTCGTTGATGTCCTTGGAGATGGTGGGAGGAGCTGTAGGGAATGAGGAGTAGGTTAATAAACATTGATCAATCGTTAATATTATAATCAAAATAGCTATAGTCATCGTTTTCTAGATCGTTATTATTATCATTGTTGCCCTATTCATATAGTCAATATTATCATCGTTTTCTAGATCGTTATTATCATTGTTGCCCTATTCATATAGTCAATATTATGATCGTTTTCTAGATCGTTATTATTACCATTGTTGCTCTATTCATATAGTCAATATTATCATCGTTTTCTAGATCGTTATTATTATCATTGTTGCCCTATTCATATAGTCAATATTATCATCGTTTTCTAGATCGTTATTATCATTGTTGCCCTATTCATATAGTCAATATTATCATCGTTTTCTAGATCGTTATTATCATTGTTGCCCTATTCATATAGTCAATATTATCATCGTTTTCTAGATCGTTATTATCATTGTTGCCCTATTCATATAGTCAATATTATCATCGTTTTCTACTCAAGGGTGTTAAGGACTGGGTCAGACGCCATTTTAGCTAAAATCACTAATTCTAATTTTTCAACCGTTGCTTTAAACATTTTGTCATGTAACTTGACCAAATGATTAGTTTTAATGAGTTTTTGCAATTTTTGCTTGTTCAATGGCATTTGGGTGGTCACGTGACCATACATGAGGTTTAGTATTTATCAAATATTCAATGCAAAATGGGGTAAATAGAGAAACAAAATAAAACGATTAAAACTATGTCATTAGAGGACTTTCATAAATAGCTTTCGACGTAGGCTTAGATTGGATGACTTCATCTGAACAATGGGGAGATATATGGATATTTGTAAAAAAATAGTCTGGTCACGTGACCTTTTTTGTCAAATATCTCCTAAAGAACCAATGATGGACAACCAATCTAAGCCTACGTCGAAAGCTATTGATGAATGTCCTCTAATGACATAGTTTTAATCGTTTTAATTGGTTTCTCTATTCACCCCATTTTGCATTGAATATTTGATAAATACTAAACCTCATGTATGGTCACGTGACCACCCAAATGCCATTCAACAAGCAAAAATTGCAAAAACTCATTAAAACTAAACATTTGGTCAAGTTACATGAGAACATTTTTAAAGCAACGGTTGAAAAATTAGAATTAGCGATTTTGGCTAAAATGGCGTCTGACCCAGGCCTTAACACCCTTGAGTAGATCGTTATTACCATTGTTGCCCTATTCATATAGTCAATATTATCATCGTTTTCTAGATCGTTATTATTATCATTGTTGCCCTATTCATATAGTCAATATTATCATCGTTTTCTAGATCGTTATTATCATTGTTGCCCTATTCATATAGTCAATATTATCATCGTTTTCTAGATCGTTATTATTATCATTGTTGCTCTATTCATATAGTCAATATTATCATCGTTTTCTAGATCGTTATTATTATCATTGTTGCCCTATTCATATAGTCAATATTATCATCGTTTTCTAGATCGTTATTATTATCATTGTTGCCCTATTCATATAGTCAATATTATCATCGTTTTCTAGATCGTTATTATTATCATTGTTGCCCTATTCATATAGTCAATATTATCATCGTTTTCTAGATCGTTATTATTATCATTGTTGCCCTATTCATATAGTCAATATTATCATCATCATCATGTATCAACATCATCCATCTTCCTCATCATCATCATCGTCATCATCACAACTATCTCCATGATCATCATCACCATCATAATTATCACAAATATCGTCATAACCATCATCATCAACTTCACCACTACCATCATCGTCACCATCGCCATCATCGTTACAACCATCTTCATCGTCTTTATCGTTTTCAAAATCATTATCAAAATCATCGTCATCGGCATCAGCACCATCACCGTTATCACTTGATCATCACCATCATCAGTCATCACCACCATCATCAGTCATCACCACCATCATCAGTCATCATCACCATCATCAGTCATCACCACCATCATCAGTCATCACCACCATCATCAGTCATCATCACCATCATCAGTCATCACCACCATCATCAGTCATCATCACCATCATCAGTCATCACCACCATCATCAGTCATCACCACCATCATCAGTCATCACCACCATCATCAGTCATCATCACCATCATCAGTCATCACCACCATCATCAGTCATCACCACCATCATCAGTCATCACCACCATCATCAGTCATCACCACCATCATCAGTCATCACCACCATCATCAGTCATCACCACCATCATCAGTCATCACCACTATCATCAGTCATCACCACCATCATCAGTCATCACCACCATCATCAGTCATCATCACCATCATCAGTCATCACCACTATCATCAGTCATCACCACTATCATCAGTCATCACCACCATCATCAGTCATCACCACCATCATCAGTCATCACCACCATCATCAGTCATCATCACCATCATCAGTCATCACCACCATCATCAGTCATCACCACCATCATCAGTCATCACCACCATCATCAGTCATCACCACCATCATCAGTCATCATCACCATCATCAGTCATCACCACCATCATCAGTCATCATCACCATCATCAGTCATCACCACCATCATCAGTCATCACCACCATCATCAGTCATCACCACCATCATCAGTCATCACCACCATCATCAGTCATCACCACTATCATCAGTCATCACCACCATCATCAGTCATCACCACTATCATCAGTCATCACCACCATCATCAGTCATCACCACCATCATCAGTCATCATCACCATCATCAGTCATCACCACCATCATCAGTCATCACCACCATCATCAGTCATCACCACCATCATCAGTCATCACCACCATCATCAGTCATCACCACCATCATCAGTCATCACCACCATCATCAGTCATCATCACCATCATCAGTCATCACCACCATCATCAGTCATCACCACCATCATCAGTCATCATCACCATCATCAGTCATCACCACCATCATCAGTCATCACCACCATCATCAGTCATCACCACCATCATCAGTCATCATCACCATCATCAGTCATCACCACCATCATCAGTCATCACCACCATCATCAGTCATCACCACTATCATCAGTCATCACCACCATCATCAGTCATCACCACTATCATCAGTCATCACCACCATCATCAGTCATCACCACCATCATCAGTCATCACCACCATCATCAGTCATCACCACCATCATCAGTCATCACCACTATCATCAGTCATCACCACCATCATCAGTCATCACCACCATCATCAGTCATCACCACTATCATCAGTCATCACCACCATCATCAGTCATCACCACCATCATCAGTCATCACCACTATCATCAGTCATCACCACCATCATCAGTCATCACCACTATCATCAGTCATCACCACCATCATCAGTCATCATCACCATCATCAGTCATCACCACCATCATCAGTCATCACCACCATCATCAGTCATCACCACTATCATCAGTCATCACCACCATCATCAGTCATCACCACCATCATCAGTCATCACCACTATCATCAGTCATCACCACCATCATCAGTCATCACCACCATCATCAGTCATCACCACCATCATCAGTCATCACCACCATCATCAGTCATCACCACTATCATCAGTCATCACCACCATCATCAGTCATCACCACTATCATCAGTCATCACCACCATCATCAGTCATCATCACCATCATCAGTCATCACCACCATCATCAGTCATCACCACCATCATCAGTCATCACCACTATCATCAGTCATCACCACCATCATCAGTCATCACCACCATCATCAGTCATCACCACTATCATCAGTCATCACCACCATCATCAGTCATCACCACCATCATCAGTCATCACCACTATCATCAGTCATCACCACCATCATCAGTCATCACCACTATCATCAGTCATCACCACCATCATCAGTCATCACCACCATCATCAGTCATCATCACCATCATCAGTCATCACCACCATCATCAGTCATCACCACCATCATCAGTCATCACCACCATCATCAGTCATCACCACCATCATCAGTCATCACCACCATCATCAGTCATCATCACCATCATCAGTCATCACCACCATCATCAGTCATCACCACCATCATCAGTCATCATCACCATCATCAGTCATCACCACCATCATCAGTCATCACCACCATCATCAGTCATCACCACCATCATCAGTCATCATCACCATCATCAGTCATCACCACCATCATCAGTCATCACCACCATCATCAGTCATCACCACTATCATCAGTCATCACCACCATCATCAGTCATCACCACTATCATCAGTCATCACCACCATCATCAGTCATCACCACCATCATCAGTCATCATCACCATCATCAGTCATCACCACCATCATCAGTCATCACCACCATCATCAGTCATCACCACCATCATCAGTCATCACCACCATCATCAGTCATCACCACCATCATCAGTCATCACCACCATCATCAGTCATCACCACCATCATCAGTCATCACCACCATCATCAGTCATCACCACCATCATCAGTCATCACCACCATCATCAGTCATCATCACCATCATCAGTCATCACCACCATCATCAGTCATCACCACCATCATCAGTCATCACCACCATCATCAGTCATCATCACCATCATCAGTCATCACCACCATCATCAGTCATCACCACCATCATCAGTCATCACCACCATCATCAGTCATCATCACCATCATCAGTCATCACCACCATCATCAGTCATCACCACCATCATCAGTCATCACCACCATCATCAGTCATCACCACCATCATCAGTCATCATCACCATCATCAGTCATCACCACCATCATCAGTCATCATCACCATCATCAGTCATCACCACCATCATCAGTCATCACCACCATCATCAGTCATCACCACCATCATCAGTCATCACCACCATCATCAGTCATCACCACCATCATCAGTCATCATCACCATCATCAGTCATCACCACCATCATCAGTCATCATCACCATCATCAGTCATCACCACCATCATCAGTCATCACCACCATCATCAGTCATCATCACCATCATCAGTCATCACCACCATCATCAGTCATCATCACCATCATCAGTCATCATCACCATCATCAGTCATCACCACCATCATCAGTCATCATCACCATCATCAGTCATCATCACCATCATCAGTCATCACCACCATCATCAGTCATCACCACCATCATCAGTCATCATCACCATCATCAGTCATCATCACCACCATCATCATCTATGTGGTTTAATAAACGTTATACAACAATAACAAGTCTTACTTAGTCCAATCACCATCAATACAGCCGAAGCATCAGCTCGTCCAAAATCATTCTCGGCTGTACAATAGTATTTCCCAGCATCCTTCAGTTGGACGTCCCGTATGTGCAGAGTCCCTCTAGAAGAGACATCGTATCTCGGGTCCTTATCTATTGGGAAACCAAGCGATTTTCTCCACGATACTTTAGGTACGGGTACCCCAATAGCCTCGCAGTGAAACGTGACATTTTCTCCAAGTTTGACAGGTTTATCAGCAGGTGGAACCACAATACGAGGCTCGCCTGAAACAGAAGAGTAGTAACACTGTATTCGTTGAAAATATATCTTGGCTTTTTTTCGATGGTTGGTTTCAAATACACAACTACAAAGACTGCAACATAGCCTCTATGCTTACAGCTGCTGGGGCCACAATACGAGGCTCGCCTGAAACAGGAGAGAAGTAACACTGTATTCGTTTAAGATATATCTTGTTTTTTTTTCAATGGTTGGTTTCAAATACACAACTACAAAGACTGCAACATAGCCTCTATGTTTACAGCTGCTGGGGCCACAATACGAGGCTCGCCTGAAACAGGAGAGAAGTAACACTATATTCGTTTAAAATATAACAATATTATAACAATATATATTATAATATAATTTGATAAGGTCTAATAAAAGACGAAACTAGTTCCTTAAAAGAGTTCTAAAAGTTTGACTTAGTGCCTTGAAAGAGTTTTTATGAAGGTTTAGAGCCACTTGAAATGAAACTTAGTAAATCTTTTGACATCCGAGCGAAGGAAATATCAGCGTTTAAAATATATCTTGTTTTTTTTTATATGGTTTGTTTCAAATACAAAGACTACAAAATAGCCTTTATTTTTAGTCGAAATTAAAACACCGTCGAGGAAACGACTAAAAGACAGACGCACAGCAGCGCAGCAATGTAACGGAAAGAAAATACGTCTCCCCTAATTAAGCGAAAACTACGGAGTTTTCATATACAATGATGGGTCGTTTTGCAAAATTGTAGATATGGTGCGTGACACTGAGCTTACCTCCCACCGAGACTTGGACTGTGACAGTCGTCGATCCCCCAGCACTCCTTGCGGTACAACTATAATTACCAGCATCATCAGACATAGCTTTGTTAATAACAAGCTCTCCTGCGTCGTTTGCGTGCACACGGCCCCCCGGACCTAGTACCTTTTTATCTCTGTTCCACATGATAACTGGGGGAGGTATGCCGACTGCTAAACACTGTACTAGGGTACTCCCACCGGGAATAATGAACACTTGGTCCTTGTCTACTGTAACTCGGGGAGGTACTATGAACAGGAAAGAAAGTAGGATTGTTGATTGGATTACTAGGGTTGATGATTGGGCTACTGACATGTACATATCTTTTCCGTTATAACCCATTCATTGGCTGATGCATTGATTAACAGACTGATTGGCTGCCAAAACGGCTTATGGTCAGTTAGTGTGATTGACGGGGTTTTGCATTGGATCAAAGAATGACTGACAGACCGACCGACTGATTGACTGAATGATTGACTGAATGACAGACTGACGGAATGACTGACTGATTGACTGGCTGATTGATTGACTGATTGACTGACAGACCCACTGATTGTCTGACTGAATGATTGACTGACTGACTGAACTGACTGACTGACTGGACTGAATGACAGACTGACTGACTGATTGACTGACAATGAATGAATGAATGACTGACTGACTGATTGATTATTTCAGCAGACTCTTGCACCTGTGAGCGCAAAAACCGCGAATGTATTAACTTGAAACTGATCAATACCATAAAGTAACTTTGGAAACATACTCACCTTGAACACTAAAGGACACTCTTGCAGAGTCCGACCCAGCAACGTTCAAAGCTACACACGTATAAAATCCCGTATCACTACGTTGTACGGCATTGATCACCAAATGTCCTCTACTGCTTGTTGCAATTCTCCTGGAGGGTACCACAGCATACCGGCCTTTGTACCACTGTATGGTAGGAGTTGGTTGTGCATTTGCCCGGCACTCCAGGGTAATTGAATCACCTTCCCGTACAATGACGTCCTCTTCATCGACGTATACTGTTGGAGGAACTGGAACAATAAAGAACGAGAATGACATATTGTATAGCGTGTTACTTGAACCACCTTTTAGGATTTTAAAATTAGATGCATGAAATCAGAATAGTTTAAATGTCATAACACGGTTCGAACGCGAAGACAATAGAGCGTATTCGTATAACCCACTTTTAAAATGCAAATGAGAATATGTGTGAAATAACATGTTAATGAGGTGTGCGTGTAGCTATTTGCTTTAATTTTTTTCTTTGAGCTACATACCACTGTGAAAAACATTGATTAAAGTGGTTTCGAGTAAATCTAGAAACGTCTTCGTTGTCAATCATGTTTTATTTTTATTATTTGAAGCCGAGAGTGCAACTCACTGAAGCATTTTATAACACGCACACCTAATTAGCATATTATTTCACACATATTCTCATTTGCATTTTAAAAGTGGGTTATACGAATACGCTCTAATGAGGGACATCAATGAGTTTATAATCCTATTGATGACAGTGACGATGATGATGATAATAGAAGGAAATAAGTTATGATGATGATAAAGATGATAAAGATGATGATGATAACGATATGATGAAGATGATGATGATGATAACGATAATGAAGATGATGATGATAACGATATGATGAAGATGATGATGATGATGATGATGATAACGATAATGAAGATGATGATGGTGATCACTGATGATGATGATAAAAAAAAATCACTTTTTTAACGTCTCAATTCTTCTAGACTGGACACGTGTGCCCTACTAATGGGGGAGACTCAGACACACACTCACTTGCGGAGGGAGGAAAAAAACCGGAACATGGAGAAGAATCCTCGTGGCATAGGAGAGAAGAACACATCAAACAAACTCAACTCACATATAATCCATACTCGAACCTGGACCACAGCGGTGAGAAGCCAGCGCTCTCACTCACCGCTAGGCCAACCATGATAACGATGATGAAGATAAGTACAATGCTAATAAACTGATGATCATGACGACCATAATGATAACAATGATGATTAAGATGGTGACGATGATGACAAAGATGATGATCATGACAAAGATGATCATCATAAGAAGAAGAAGAACAGTGACGCTAATGTTTATGATTATGTTGATAATAATTATGATAATTAATTACGATGATGATTATAATGTTGTATGCGTCCCGTACTTACCCGTATATTGTAGATTCATCACAGCTTTGCTCTGCCCAACAACATTCGTTGCTACACATTCATATTTGCCAGCATCTGAAGGTTTAGCATTCTTGATAATAAGAACATGATCAGCTGTAATCTGGACCAAGCTGTTTGTAGTCAACCGCTTGCCGTCCTTCATCCATGAGACTGTGGGCTCAGGCAATCCTCTGACAAGACAGGCTGACTGGATTTCTTCACCTTGTTGAAAGTTCTTTGTCGAAGTATCGATGATAACAAATGGACGCTCTGAAACACAAACAAGATAAGACATCAAATTCCCTTACTCTAACGTCGTCACCAAACGTTTTGAAGGAGACACGTTGCCCGTGGAGGGAGGGACTAGGGGGTAAAAGTATCGGGTAGGCTCGAGTTGGTATCGTGTTGGGCATTAAAACTAAAATTTACATTTTCTACATCTCTTGGCTACTAGGGTATCGTAAAAGATCTATTTCCGTACACATGATTTTTTTGGTTTTATGTTTTTAATGTGGTATCACTTAGAAAGTTGAAATAGCCTTTTACAAGGACTTGTTAGGGGTGTTTTTGAAAATTCCCGTCGAGCGTGACCGATACTTTCACCCCCGTCCATCCTCCAAATAAGTCCATCCAAATAATTTCAGCTTTCTTTCGAAAATTCGCATTTTTAAAAGTTTATATTTTTGTATACAGCTATTTCAAAAAACGTTGAATTCTGAATAGTGCATACTGAATAGTGCATACTGAATAGTGCATACTGAATAGTGCATACTGAATACTGAATACTGCATACTGAATAGTGCATTCCAAGACCAAAGGGCATTATGGGTCTCATAGTTGGAACATAAAAAATAAATAAACAGCGATATTTACTCCCCATAACTAGTTCGTATGCTGCTATGAATTGAATGTACTATATAAGAATACTGAATAACTAATTATATTACTTTAAACGATATTGCATGAACCAAAATGCATTTCGGTCTTGCAATGCACTATCAATATGCAGTATTCTACGGTTTTTGAAATAGCTGTATAGCAACATCTGATAATGAATCAAATAAGTGCCATCAAGCTCACCATTCACGGTCAGTATGGTTGTCCTTGCAATTTGTCCGACTTTGCTCTTTGCTATACAGCGGTATCTCCCTGAGTCTTGCCTCCCTCTGATGTCGAGAAATAGCGATCCATTGGACTGTTGACGCGCATGCGCTGAAGCTTGAATGTGCTGACCATTCTTGTACCACGTGAATGTGACGGGGAATTTCGTGTTGGCAGCGCATCGTAAGACGATGGTGTCTCCGCTTTTGACCGTCAGTTGGACTTCGTCTTTTTCGATAAAAACTGGTCGTGGGACTAGTATTTGAAGAAAAGAACATGAATGAGTTCTTAGATATAACAAGACTAGAGTAAGAAAAGCATTGTAGGGAAGATGGAGGAACAGAGGAAGGAGGGGAAAACAAGTAATTTTAATCAGTTACATAGCCATTCCCTTCTGATCCTTTATAATCTGTTCTCGCTTTTATTTCTCTTCTCTTCCCTTCCCTTCTCTTCACTTTATTTCCCTTTTCTTCACTTTATTTCCCTTCTCTTCCCTTCTCTTCCCTTCTCTCCTTTTCCCTTCTTTTCTCTTCACTTCACTTCACTCCCTTTCCTTCTCTTCTCTTTATTTTCCTTCTCTTCCATTCTCTTCTCTTACCTTCTCTTCCATTCTCTTCCCTTATCTTTATTTTCCTTCTCTTCCATTATCTTCCCTTCCCTTCTCTTCACTTCCATTATCTTCCCTTCACTTCCATTCTCTTCCCTTCTCTTCACTTCACTTCACTCCCTTTTCTTCGCTTCTCATCTAGATAGAAAATACCTTTGACATGTAATCTTGTAGTAGCATTGCCAACACCTCCAGCATTACTAGCATAACACGTGTATAGTCCTTCATCAGCCTTTCTTACTGTTTGTATTGTATGTGTAATATTAAACACACCAGTGCGCCTTATAACTGAGGTAACGGACAGAGGGCCTTTAACCCAGTGAGCTTTACATGGTACAATACTTTCAATTTTACAGCTGAGAGTGACTCGACCACCAACGAGAACTTCGCGAACTGCGTCTGCTTTTACTGCAGGAGTCTCTATAATTGCAAGAGAATTTTAGCTGACGCTTACATTAATTAAGATATAAAGAGTCGAAGTGAATAATCAATTAAAATTTAAGGTGTTCAAATTATCCTTAGAGATTAATATCGCCCTGGGACCCCCATAGTTGCCCTATACTACATTGTCCGGCTGCGTATCCAGCGTGGTTGGTCCTTGTAGTGTAGTGGTAACACGCCGGACTAGAAAGTCGAAACCGTGGGTTCGAGTCCGCCAAGGGCAATTAATATTTTATCATGTATCTGAAATAATTAAGATACTACTGCTGATACAACATCTTACCTGGCAGGATGGCACTAATTGCTGTAGGACTACATCTATGAAACACGTTGCCTTTAAGGTCAACACCAACAATACGAATATAGAACAATCCAGAGGGAGAGTGAAAGTTCACCCAGTCAAAAGTGTACTGGTCATCTGGTCGAGGGTTGAACACAACTTCCTGGAATACTTTTCCTTGTAAGTCAAGTAACTGGACTTTGTTTACTGAACCTGGTACTACCAGACCGTGTATTCTGATTACTGCTAGGTTATTGAGACCTGGAAAAGAAGACATGTGATGACCACGAAACAATACTTGCAAGTGGATATAAGTGTATCTTAGGACAACAAGTAGAAGAACATGCAAGCAAGCACATAAGCAAGGAGGAAAAATGGAAACATGCGTGCACGCATCCAGGTTGCAAGAAAGCAGACAAGAAAACAAGCAGACAAGCATGTGAGCAGGCAAGAACGCAAGTAAGAAGGACAAAGGCAGAAATAGTATACGCAAGCAGGCTAGCAAGAAGGCAGACAAACAAAGAGAAGACGAGCAAGCAAGCAAGCAAGAAAGCAAGCAAGCAAGCAAGCAAGCAAGCAAGCAAGCAAGCAAGCAAGCAAGCAAGCAAGCAAGCAAGCAAGCAAGCAAGCAAGCAAGCAAGCAAGCAAGCAAGCAAGCAAGCAAGCAAGCAAGCAAGCAAGCAAGCAAGCAAGCAAGCAAGCAAGCAAGCAAGCAAGCAAGCAAGCAAGCAAGCAAGCAAGCAAGCAAGCAAGCAAGCAAGCAAGCAAGCAAGCAAGCAAGCAAGCAAGCAAGCAAGCAAGCAAGCAAGCAAGCAAGCAAGCAAAAAGTAGAAAGTATCACTCACCTGCAGCGGGTCTTTGTAACAAGTTATCCATATCATCAATATCAATAACGGAAAATCCATAGTTAAAATGCACGGTACTCAATCCAGAGATTCTCAACGCAAAACCTTCTTCACTGCTAACAGTTACATTCCACAATCCAGGCCTGGGCGTGCGCACAGCTACGCTAACCGCTGACTTCAAAGATAGAAGTTTCTCAAGTCCTGTTGCTTTGGTAACAATTTTTCCATCCGGGTCCCTTATGACAATTTTGGCGCCTTTGCCGCTCAATGAGAAAGTAACTCGGTCGAGCGCTACGTCTATCGGGACTAGAAACGACTTATCGCCGCCATATTGGATATCGACAGATAGTAAGTTTACTTTGTTTGCGCGAACAAACTCTTCTGCAAACCGCAGTACTTGGTTGACATCTTTTTTCTTTAAATTGAAGACCTGACCGGTGCTTGCTGCTGATATGAGTTTGTAGGTAGAAAATCCCGGGTCTGTTGTCTTGTTGTGGCAATCACCGGTAAGAACAAAGTGAACCTAGAAAATGAAGGTACAACAACTTTCGAAAAGGTTGACCATTTGTAATATTGTAATTAAAAGTGTGAATATAGAGTTTTGGCCATCACCGGTAGGAATAAAGTGAACCTAGAAAACAAGGCTACAACAACTTTCATGAAGGTTGACCATTTGAAATATTATAATTATTGTAATTAAAGAGTGAATATAGAGTTATGGTAATCACCGTTTAACAAACTGAACAAAGGGTACAACCACTTTCATGAAGGTGATCCATATATGAATATTGTTTATGTGTGTAGTCTTGAAAAATGACAGTTGTTGTTTTTGACGGTTTATAGACGACATTTTTTGTCAGGAACTTTAACTTGTTTTTATTTAACCGTATTTTGTCTTTCTGTTCGCTACAAGAGCCATTCAATAAAAGGCGTTTTATCGCCAAAAAAAACAACATTTCAATTCTTTACCTGACTCTGCTTTAACTGTACAAGACGTAAGACCTTCTCCGTTAAGTACATATCTTTGGCCTGAGCATCAGTAAACACGTAGATAAAAGATCCAGGTAAACTTATTTCCAGAGCAAGTATGATAGCAGTTAGGGACATCTCTGGACAGTCACCTCCTCCCTGGACGTACAGGTCATCGAGTTGTCGTTGAAAGAGCTTGGCGTCGGTCGTGATGGTAGCGGGACCAACATCTAATGGATGAGAAACAGTTAGTAGAAATTTATTAAGACGGACATGATGTTGATGGTAAGGGGGATGAAGATCATGGCATGATGTTGATGATGGTGATGATGATAGTGGTGATGGTGATGGTAGCTGGACCAACATCTAGGAATGATGGATGTGAAACAGTTAGTAGGAATTGATGAAGAGGGACATGATGTTGATGGTAAGGGAAATGAAGATCATGGCATGATGATGATGGTGGTGGTTGGGATGAAGATAATGATAATTGTGGTGATGATGATGGTGGTGGTAATGGCGATGATGATGATGGTGGTGGCGATGATGATGATGGTGATGATGATGATGGTGGCGGTGGCGATGATGGTGGTGGTGGTGATGATGATAATGATGGTGGTGATGATGATGATAATGATGGTGGTGGTGATGATGATAATGATGATGGTGGTGGTGGTGATGATGATGATGGTGGTGGTGAGGATGATGATGATGGTAATAATGATGATGATGATGGGTGAGGAACAGTAGGAATTGATTTATCCAACAAATAACGGCTACTTAATTTAATAATATTTAAGTAATTCAATTAGTAGTAATACCCAGACCAAAACTAACAAAGAATACAATAGGTTTCTATCGAATTACACACACTGTGTCCTCTATTGTGTCATCTAACATGAAGTAATACCCAGACCAAAACTAACAAAGAATACAAAAGGTTTCTATCGAATTAGACACACTGTGTCCTCTATTGTGTCATCTAACATGAAGTAATACCCAGACCAAAACTAACAAAGAATACAATAGGTTTCTATCGAATTACGTATACATGTCCTTTTCCATTTAAGTCCTCTACACTTATTTAATTTAATTCATTTCATATTCAGCAACATTTATACAGAGCAACTGATTAGCATAAGTAATATGTCCAAATATCTTTACCAGAACATAACCTTTTCCCCAATGAAGTTGAAACTTAAGAAGAGCCGCCCTACTTTATCAATGCCAAAGAGTTCTCCAACTAAGAGCTGGTTGAATTGTATTTGAAGGATATAGACCAGGCCAAGTGTATGTTCTGTACTAAGACCGTGCATCAATTTATACACAATGAAATAATAATAATAATAATATACATAAAAAAATTACTCGATTCTGATTGGCTGATGAACAGTGCATTTTAGAGGTAATTCAGTGCAAAAACAAGGTAATACAGTGCAAAAACAAAGTAATACAGTGCAGGTATTACGCGATGCTGATTGGCTTATAAACAATAGAAAATAAAATAAGCCAATCAGATCGCACAAGAGCAATTGTTGTGTACGTTTGCTGCTCAAACTCAAAATGGCCGCGAATTTTGAACGTTTTGAAAAAGTTACTGAAAATACAATACAACAATTGAAACAAGGTGCAAAAAAACAAAATACACTGAAAAGTACAAGGTTTTGGTTGTCTGTATGGCAGCAATGGGCCATTCACAATGGTATTCACAAGGAAATTGAAACCTTCCCACCACAAGAGTTGAATGGTATACTCGAGCGCTTTTATGCCGAGGTGAAAGCAAAAAATGGGTCAGACTACGAGCCAGAGAGCCTCAAAGTAATGCTAGCAGCTATCGACCGACATCTCAATGATAATGGCTACAAATATTCAGTCATACAAGATCGAGAATTTCATTCCTCCAAGATGGTTCTAGAGGGCAAAGCAAAACTACTGCGTGAGAATGGCCGCGGCAAGCGCCCTAACAAGGCAAGACAGTTGACAACAAATGAAGAAGAAGAGCTTTGGAAACAAGGAAAACTAGGAAAAGAAAATCCAGAGGTTCTAGTTAACACTGTTTGGTGGCTACTTACCCAGCATTTCGGCTTAAGAGGTCGCCAAGAGCACCACAACATGAAAATGGAGGATTTCCGGATCACAAAAGCTGACAACGGCCTCGAGTACGTTGAGTTTGCCGAGGGACCGACTAAAACAAGACAAGGTGGCCTGAACCAAAAATCCAGAGAATTCCAGCCACGTATGTTTGCAGTTGGAGGAAGCAGATGCCCAGTTGATACTTTCAAAGAGTACGTCCAAAGAAGACCAGTTCGTCTACGCGACAACGGGCCATTTTACTTGGCAATCAAGCACAACAAAACCGCTAATGACAACATTTGGTACAAAGCTCAGCCGATGGGAGAGAATAAAATAAACTCCATGATGAAAAACATCATAGCAGGAACAAATCTTGAGACGAGTGACAAAAGGTTTACTAATCACAGTGCTAGAAAGACCTTGGTGAGTAAGCTGAAAAGTGTAAACGTTGAACGAGCGGGAATTGTCAAGGTGACAGGCCACAGAAATTTGCAGTCGCTCGACGATTACGACGAAGCAAACGAGCAAGAACAGTGTGAGCTTTCATTGGCTATTTCCAAACGAAATAACAGTTCCAATGAGCTAGTTCCTATGCAAATCAACCGCCAGTCTTTTCAACCAACGGGAAACTCGAGCTTAAGCCTTCTTCCAGCACCACAACGACAACCTTTACAAGAAATGCCATTACAGCTATCATCATTGCCTTCAGTCTCGGGTGTTGCTATCAATCCAATGATGATGGGCTCTCAAGCACAGAATTTGATGAATACATTCAACAATTGTCAGGTAGCGTTCAACTTCAACAACAAGTCGTCGCCTGATTCAGTCTCTCGTCCTCCAAAGCGTCGATTCCACATCCTTGACAGTGACTCTGAATGAACTTTGCATGATTAAACTGAACATTTTTGCCTTATTTTGGCATTACACACATTTAGAAGCAGCTATTTGTATAAAAAAACTCTCTTCTTGACTCCATGCTTTGATGAATGTAAAGTTGTAAACTTGCAAACGGTCAACGATCTTTTTTCTATTGTTTGTTAAAACCAATCAGCAATTAAAGCTGTCACATGTGACATCTAAGTCGCGTGACTTTTGAAAACAAACACCGTCTTGTTTATTTTTTCTCAATTTTTTAATGTATATTATTAATAAGTAATCATATAGTTTCTCGTTCAATTTGGGTTAATTTGCACTCGTGTGTTTTTCAAAGAGCTAAATTGCACTCGCCTCGGAAGGCTCGTGCAATTTAGCTCTTTGAAAAACACACTCGTGCAAATTAATCCCAAATTGAACTCGAAACTATATGATTACCTATACTAATAAGTTTATTAGCACTTATCGCAGTCTTACGACTGAATTACAAGTGGTCATGGTCAGTTTGTCACACATATTACGCAAATCTAATAAATTTAACTGTTACAAAATTTTTGAGTCTATCAGTTTTGATATTTACATTCATTGCATGGAGCCGTGTTTAAAGAAACAGACATTAGTTCAAACGTCGCATCTCACATGTGCCGAATCTAATGCAAATGAATACAAACAGTAGGTTGTTTCTAAGACAGTGTATCAATTTATAAACATTGACATTCATTGCATGGAGCCGTGTTAAAAGAAACAGACATTAGTTCAAACGTCGCATCTCACATGTGCCGAATCTAATGCAAATGCAAAATCTATTGTTTGAATTCTTTTGCATTAGATTCGGCACATGTGAAATGCGATGTTCGAACTAGGCCTAGGCGAAGTATTTCAAATAAAGATGTGCACAACACTGAACGAAATTTTTGAAAATAATCCGAAAAATTAAAGAGCAATAAGTGTCTTGGAAATTAACACAATTTTTCTTGGAAAACTACAAAAGCTATTGAGCTACAAAATTCATGCTTGAAATTATCGAGTACGATGAAAAAAAAAACTTAGTGTACGGTACCCAAGGTATAAGGAATAAGGTATAACTGTATTTAGACACGGTATATTTATGAGTGGTAATCTTTATAAGTGAGTTGGGTTTGTTTGATGTGTTCTTCTCTCCTATGCCACAAGGATTATCCGGGTTATCTGGTTTTCCTCCCTCCGCAAAAATCAACATATGAGCAGAGTTGTGTGCTAAAATATTCAACGTAGAGGTAGTGAGTCCGAGTCTCCCCAATTAGCCACTGGCTAAATACATTGAGACGTTAAAAAAGTGATTTATACACCGAATCGAAATATGGCGACCAATTTGAATAACTATTGTTATTGACTCACTAGCCTCTCATTCATGTAAAAACTCCATTGTATTTCATCGTGAACACGAGGCTAGTCAGTCTAGAACTATAGCAGCCCGCCATATTTCGATTCGGTCTAATTTTTTTTTCGTTACAAAAATCTACGTGTAAAAGTTAAGTTTAAGTTTGCCCTTAATTTCCTCCCATGTATCATATAATTGATTAATACCGATGATCTACAAAGGATCTAGTGATTGATTTATGGGTTTTTGAAGACTTCTTTCCTGTTTGTCTATTAGCTGGTGAAATTTACGCCTTTGCCACCCCTGGCCTTCGTGTCAAATACAGATTCATAAATAGCATAAATAAATCATTGTTTTACATCGAGATCGATACGGCGAGTTGTTACTGAATCTCCCTAGCAAGTGGCTAACGTTTATTACTCGGGATTCCTGTGGAATCAAGAGTATAGGTCTCGGTTTCGGCGTTCTTCGTTTTCATCGCCAATTTGCCGCGCACGCGCACACGGGTATGGTCAAAGTTCAGTCACGTGGTCAAAGTAGCTACGCAAAGCTACACAGTTCACCTTGTGGCTTGTTGGCTGGTTTGATATGAAAGCTATGGATTCTACGTCTTTAAATACGCTCAAATCACTTACAAATCCACACACCATTCGCGGTATGGCCACACTAAAAGATTTCGAGCGTTTTTGGAAAGGGCATTTTGAGAGATACCGCGAATTTATCGTGAAACTTTTTGAGAGACTTATCGTGAATTTAAATCTATCCAACAAGCTACCTATCCATTCAAAAGCGACTCAGTTATATTTTAACTTATACAAACTGTAAAAGCACAAAGGATTCAACTACAGAATGTGAACGAAGCTTGACTGACGAGAAAACGAGGATTGCAAGCATTTTAAGCGAAGAAGATACAAGATTAGCGACGTCTCTTTATAGTACACCATGTGATTCTCAAAGTAAGGCCGCCTTCACAAGTATGACCATTTCTTTCAAAATAGTGCTAAGTACCTTGCTTCTTTTGTTATTTTTAATTCAAGGAAGTATTTTCTGTTTTCCCTATTTGATATTAGTAACTTTATTAGGGTACAAAACAGTCAAGTTCTTCGACTGCTACACTCAAACAAAAAGTTGTCATTTCATCGTTCAGTGATTGTGATATATTAGATAAAACTAGTTGTTTGACTGTACATGTATATAATGAAGTCACAACAAAGATTACAAATAATACCAGATCTCGTTATTCAAGGTTTGTTTATTATAATTATAGGCATGTTAAGTTAACTTGTCATCATACAGTGTTTACCACCCGTGATCGTGAGCCAAGTAGAATACCAACACGTCGACTTTTAATTAAGGCGTTTAAACACTAAAAGTAGGAAGCTTAGACGGATTGTTTATCATAGAATACGCTCAAATATACCCAGGTCTTCTAAGTTTAATATATAATTTTATTATATAACATATAGTGGTATACCGAGTGATATCAATTAGATAAAAAGCCTATCCTAGTCATAAAGATATCATTGATATCACACATGTGTGATATCACTCTCAACCAATCAACTTTCAAAATATTTTTGTTTCTTCAATCTGTTATATAATAAACAGAACATTACATGTGCGCTTGGAGATATGAATTTTATCTTCTCGTGTTGAAAAGATATCCCACTCGTTCGCTGCGCTCACTCGTGGGATATCTTATCAACACTCGAAGATAAAATTCATATCTCCGCGTGCCCATGTAATATCCTCTATATATCAACTGTGTAAAGGTTAAGTCAAATTTCAAGACGATTCTAGACTACGAGTAGTCCTTCTTTTCCCTCCAGAATCAGTAATTTAAAAAAACGAGTGTTGCGGGATTCCTGTGGAGCGCGCCGGAAATAGATCGTTGAGTAGGGAGAGGAAAAGAAGGGACTACAGACAACACTGTAAGAAACGAATTACCGCCCTTTTTTAACACATAGTTATCTTGTCAAAATCGTATCATCGGGTAATCAATGAAAATAGTTGTATGTCCACTAATTGTTGACCATAGCAGTTACTGCACAGTTTTTAAATAAATTCTCGAATTTACGGTCCGCTTAGCTTGCGGTCTATACGTCGTTACGGACCGTACCGTACATTTGTGGACACGCAATTCTCTGCTGAAGAAAACAGCACATGGAACTCTCAGATCTCAGATCAAATTTTTCGTTCACTTCGGTTGCAGTGATGCCAACATCAGTTAAATTTCGTATTTGATCGTCAATAATACTTTTCAATGGCGAAACAACAAGGACACAACAGCTTTGAGATTTTAGCTTCGCCAAAACAAATAGTTGGTAGATCAAGCTCTTGCCAAAACCGGTCGGTAGAACAGCGAAAACATCTTTGCCATCTAGCAAATTGATAACGGCCACTTTCTGTTATTCTTTTAAGGATGAAACGTTTGGAAAACTTTCCAGCAACTCGTTTAAAATAGCTTCATGGTCAGCCATAGTAAACTAAGTGACCGTGTGCTGGAATGTTTCACGATGACGCTTGACAGCTCGGCCGGCGCGTTCCGTTACAGCCGCTGACAGATCGATCGTTTTTAGCCAATCGGAATTTTCCGTTGTGAGAGCAACGGGTAATTCGTTTCTTACAGTGTTGTCTGTAGTCCCTTCTTTTCCTCTCCCTACCCAACGATCTATTTCCGGCGCGCTCCACAGGAATCCCGCAACACTCGTTTTTTTAAATTACTGATTCTGGAGGGAAAAGAAGGACTACTCGTAGTCTAAGACGATTCGTACACAAGCATGCATTTCTCAAAGAAAGCTCAAGTGTAGAGCTAGCCGATACATATCATTGCTTTCTTGTAATAGATCGATGTCTCTTTATAAGACTAAAATGATAACCTAAAACGTCAATAAATACACTTCTCGGCGAGGCGTGCCTAACTGCATGCGTGTATTTTCAGCGGAAAATGCATCAAATTTGAAGTGAAGTCGGCATGAAACCTGAAGGATATTCCTCTATCTATGAACTCCGTTTATTGATAAGTTGTTATCGTGTTGTTTATCGTATAATCCTCCGTTAAATCCACGTATTTTAGCTTTTTCAATGATTTTCGCCGTCTCTTGCCGTCTCAGTCTTTGTCAGTGATTTTTTCTCGTCATTTCCATCATATCAACTGCGCATGCGTTGTGATTCTCGACCAATCATATTGCGAGTAGGCATACATTCATCGGTATTTGTAGTAACGTTGCAATCTTCTTATTATAATTATTGATGCATCTTATATTTACTCCTGCGTTTCACAAATCTGAAATAACTAAAATCTTTTTTTAGAGAATCCCGAGTTCACGCAGTTATGCGTCTAGTTATTATACATTTTACCACATACTACCACGAATCTGATGGGCCGAGAGCATACGATGAATTTTCGATAACAAATGTAAACTTGACAGGATAATTCTATTATCCGTAGCGAATAATACATTTATTCTGTCAAGTTTCCAGGGAGTTGATGTAAAAATGGCAGAGAGATTTGCTTGTTATTGTCTCTTTTATCTGATTATAATTGTACTTTTACGTTTAAAAAATGTATAATAAAACAATTATTGAATTTGGTTTTCGTATGATATCGTAAATTATCAAGACCTCGAGTCAGTATTATCTGCCTCTGCCTGCGGCTTTGGCAGATAACACAGACCTCGGTCTTGATAATTTACGATATCATGCTCAACCTCATCCAATAATTGCTTAGTATCCGACACGCTCACTACCCCTACATTAAATATTTTAGCGCCAACAATGCTCAATGATCATGCCCCTCGTGCTTATTCATTCTACGTTTGCGGCAGTGTCGTACAAGATCCGTTTTACAATATCGTTTATTGTAGCGATTTTCAGTGCTATTGAATTAATTTTGATAATTGCCGGAAACAAGCTGCGGTTGTCCTGTGGCAAGACTACAAAAGGTGTCAACAACATTGCTATGCCTATAGAGTAATATGAGTTTGTCGGTACTTATGAACACAAACACAATCTTTAGTTATTTTTAAATCCTGATAACCCTATTCCTTGACCTCATAACCACATGCTAACATATCAAAGATCTTGCTCTTCAGGTGAACATGTATACACAGAATCGGAAAATTGCGACCATTTTGAATGACTATTATTCTTGGCTGGCTAGCTTCTCATACACTTGAAATCCAACGTTAACACGAGGCTAGCCAGTAATGAAGAACAGCAGGTCGCCATATTTCCATTCTGTCTATTAATATAGTTAGCCATATTGTTCTGGGTATCTTATAACAAAATATAAATCACTTTACATTTTGATTTTGTCACAGTATTCATTTATGTAATTGGTAAATACATCATTTTGTCGTTGTTGATGTTGTTGTTGTTGTTGTTGTTGTTGTTGTAAAGAATAAATAATGATTTCTTTGTCATTGTTTCCACATAGTTTCAACTCTACAGTCAGCTTAGGAGTACATCAACTTTCCGCTTTCAGTAATACAGCACTAGTCGAAAGCTGCGTTTTAGTACCGCTATTGTTTGGTTGATTAGGGCAATTATTTGGAAACACTCTATTGTTTTTTAAACCAATACTAAACGATGTTTAGATTTGGTGCTGATTGTCCCTCCGTTACGTTTTACAAGTTGTAGAAAAGTGCTTACAGAGATCTTAGATATGTTAAGTACAAATAATTGCACCATGGTCATAGAACCCCGAGACCATTTCCTTTGGATTTTTTTTCAATGTTTAGTCATATTACTATAAAAAAGCCCCTCGCTATCTCAGACATCTTAGAGCTTTTTGTGAATACCATTACAGGGATTACACAGACATTATAATAAGTCGAATTGAGTGACAGTGACTAAATAGTTATCGCATACAAATAGAGATAATATAATGAAATTTGTATCACCGTAAATTTGTATCACCGTAAATGCAAATAAGTGAAACCCATTTTGGAATTAATTTGCATTAGATTCAGATTCAGATGCACATGTAAGATGCGACGTTTGAAAAAGGCCTAAGCAATTTTTTTCAATACAATTTTTTCAACACTGAACGAAATCTTTGAAGATAATCAAAAAAATTAAAGAGAAATAAGTGTCTTGGAAATAAACACAATTTCTCTTGGAAAACTATATTGAAGGAATAGAAAACTAGGCAGCGTGCTCTATCGAGTCATAGAGCACGCGGGAATTTTAAGAAGACGAGAGAAGCGTTAGGAGAAGCACGACGCGTAGCGGAGTGCTTCTCAGCGCTTCTCAAGTCTTCTTAAAATTCCCGCGTGCTCTATGACTCGATAGAGCACGCTGCCTAGTTTTCTATTTCTTTTATAAAATATTCAGTAGTTAAAACCAAACGAATCGACGCTCCGTGCACTGTTGAGTTATAGAGAACGCTTCTCGGCCAATCAGAGCGCGCGATTTATACCAAATATTTCATAAAGCACAGCGAAGGAATACTACAAATAGCTCCAAAACTCGGACAAACATTGTGTTCAGTTTTTCTGTGTTGAGCAATATATGAACCGATCTTATCATTTCCTGCTGAAATTAAATAACAACGTGATTAAACAAAGATTTGCTTCGATCTGCATTGAAAACAGTCTGCTGAAAGTTAAATAAAAGTTTATTTGTCCGAGTTAGGCCTTTGTCTCCATTTTTGCAACATCATTCATGCGCTGCGCCGGATATTGAGCTACAAATTCACGCTTGAAATTATCGAGTACGATGAACAAAACCTTAGTGCACTGCACTCAAGGTATAAGGTATAACGTAAACAGTATTTATGAGTGGTAAACTCGTTACAAAAATCTACGTGTAAAAGTTAAATTTAAGTCTGCCCTTAATTTCCTCTCACGTATCATATAATTAATTTATTATGATCTACAAAGGATCTAGTGATTGATTTATGGATTTTTGAAGAATTCTTTCCTGTTTGTCTATTAGCTGGTGAAATTTACGCCTTTGCCACCCCTTAGTGTCAAATACAGATTCATCATCGGAATTTATAAATAACATAAATAAATCATTGTTTTACATCGAGATCGATACGGCGTTACCGAATCTCCCTAGCAAGTGGCTAACGTTTATTATTATACATTTTACTACATACTACCACGAATCTGATTGGCCGAGAGCATATGGTGAATTTTCGAAAACATGTGAATTTGACAGGATAATTCGATTATCCGTAGCGAATAATACATTTATTGTGTCAAGTGTCCAGGCTCCCTAAGTTCTCAGGGAGTTGATGTAAAGATGGCAGCGAGATTTGCTTGTTATTGTCTCTTTTATCTGATTATAAATGTACTTTTACGTTTAAAAATGTATAAAAAACAATTATTGAATTTGGTTTTCGTATGATATCGTAAATTATCAAGACCTCGAGTCAGTATTATCTGCCTCTGCCTGCGGCTTTGGCAGATAACACAGACCTCGGTCTTGATAATTTACGATATCATGCTCAACCTCATCCAATAATTTCTTAGTATCCGACACGCTCACTACCCCTACATTAAATATTTTAGCGCCAACAATGCTCAATGCTCATGCACCTCTTACTTATTCGTTCTACGTTTGCGGCAGTGATTTACACTCACTCACTGTTGGAGATGAAGAAGTTGGCATAAATAAATGCATTCGCTTACTGGGTGTTGACTTTGATGTCAATATCTCTTTCAAACAGCACGTGAGCACAGTCGCCAAGAAGTGTTTCTATACACTTAAGAACATGTTTAAGACCAGACGCTGCCTAGACGAATCCTCAGCAAAGGCAATGGTGCATACCATGATCACATCTAATCTCGACTATTGTAATGTCATCCTATGCGGGTTACCGGATTCAACACTAAAGCATCTTACAAGGGTACAAAGAATGTCAGCACGTTTCGTTTCACAACGTTCCAAATACGACCATATAACACCAACCATGATGCAGCTCCACTGGTTACCTATACGACATCGTATACACTACAAAGTCATACTATTAACCTACAAGTCTATGAATGGTCTGGCGCCACCCTATCTGGAAGAGTTAATGACAAAGCGACCCATGAAAAGAACTAGAGCAGATGGAAACAATGATCTAAGTGTTCCCAGAATTAAGAATACCACTTTTGGTGGAAGATCGTTTGCACACATGGGACCGATACTATGGAACAGTTTACCAAGAGAGCTGAAACTGTGTAAAGATCTGAATAACTTCAAGAAACACTTGAAAACGTACTTATCTAAAAAAGCATATGGCTTATAAAATATCCAATTACTCACGGATTGTTTTCATTTATTTTTTTAGTAACTTTAATGGACTTGACTCTCTCTATATATATTTTTATGTTATTTTTATACTTTTAATGCCTGTTAAAACATATATGTACATAATAATTTCTTTAGCTGTTAAGCGCTATAGAATGTAATTATATAGCGCTCTATAAATTTATTAAATTATTATTATTATTAAGATCCGTTTTACAATATCGTGTATTTTAGCGATTTTCAGTGCTGTTGAATTGATTTTGATAATTGCCGGAAACAAGCTGTGGTTGTCCTGTGGTAAGACTACAAAAGGTGTCAACAACATTGCTATGCCTATAGAGTAATATGAGTTTGTCGGTACTTATGAACACAAACACAATGTTTAGTTATTTTTAAATCCTGATAACCCTATTCCTTGACCTCATAACCACATGCTAACATATCAAAGATCTTGCTCTTCAGGTGAATGTATACACAGAATCGGAAAATTGCGACCATTTTGAATGACTATTATTCTTGGCTGGCTAGCTTCTCATACACTTGAAAACGTGTTTTGATTTCCAACGTTAACACGAGGCTAGCCAGTAATGAAGAACAGCAGGTCGCCATATTTCCATTCGGTCTATTAATATAGTTAGCCATGTTGTTCTGGGTATCTTATAACAAAATGTAAATCACTTTCCATTTTGATTTTGTCACTGCATTCATTTATACAATTGGTAAATACATCATTTTGTCGTCGTCGTTGTTGTTGTAAAGAATAAATTCAAATGTCTACACAACGAACATAATGATTTCTTTGTCATTGTTTCCATCTAGTTTCATCAACTACTAGCTTAGAGAGTACATCAACTTTTCGCTTTCAGTAATACAGCACAAGTCGAAAGCTGCGTTTTCGTGGGCCCCCTAATACAGTACTGCTATTGTTTGGTTAGGTTTAGGGTAATTATTTGGAAACACTCTAATGTTTTTTAAACCAATACTAAACGATGTTTAGATTTGGTGCTGATTGTCCCTCCGTAACGTTTTACAAGTTGTAGAAAAGTGCTTACAGAGATCTTAGATATGTTAAGTACAAATAATTGCACCATGGTCATAGAACCCCGAGACCATTTCCTTTGGATTTTTTTTTCAATGTTTAGTCATATTACTATAAAAAAGCCCCTCGCTATCTCAGACATCTTAGAGCTTTTTGTGAATACCATTACAGGGATTACACAGACATTATAATAAATCGAATTGAGTGACAGTGACTAAATAGTTATCGCATACAAATAGAGATAATATAATGAAATTCGTAACACCGTAAAAAATGTTGCCTTTACTGACGTTTCGAGCTTTAGCCCTTCGTCGGAGTAAAATATATCTATCTAAGTACAGTAACTAATAATTTCATGTTTAAACTGTTTACTGACGTTTCGAGCTTTAGCCCTTCGTTGGAGTAAAAGGGATACAAATATATATATCTATGAACAGTAACTAATAATTTCATATTTAATCGGTTTGCAGTGTATCAGTCAGTTCTCGTGTTTATGTCAATCCTTGAACACGACAAGCTAGCGCTGACATGGTATTAGTAATCTGGTATTATAACAAGATTGACCGATGAACACGGTTATTATTGACCAAGACACCATAAATACTTGTAGTCTCTTGTATTGACCGAGTCTATGGGCTGAATAAACATTAAGTAATGCCAAGGCTAGAGATCAAAGCTTAACAAAAACAGTCCTGAAACACTGGGAGTAGTACAAATCAAAACACTGAAGCCGCAAATTAAAGTTGTCCTTCAGTAGCATTGTGTGTAATTATAAGAGTTGATTTAAGGCCAAATACTACTGTTTTTAATTTAAATCTTAAGCTTTCGTCGGGCACCGACATCATCAGAAGAGAGCGAGTGGAAAAGATTAAAGACTAAAGCCGCAATTTTCCTTGACAAATGTTCTTTGAGGCGACCAAGAGGCGACCAACAATTTTTTTTCCTGTTAAGTTTTCTTTGGCAATTTCGATTCATTGCTCTTGAAAATGATCAGCAACTTTTCCTGTCAAGTTTACTTTGGCATTTTCATTTGCTCGTGAATACGACGAGCATTTTTTTTCGTCTTGAGAAGTTTTCTCTAGCAATTTCGATTCAGTACTCCTGAATATGATATGAATATGAATTTGATTTCTTGGACTGGCAAAGCAGTAAACTTACTCGTGCTGGCGAGTAACGACTAATGAACAATAATTAATGAATGATAAATAATTTTGCGGGTCATATTAATCGAATTACGACTAAAAGCTCCATGTCAATTTTTCTTGACAAGTTTTCTTTGACAATTGCATTGCTAGTGAAGAGGCGACCAACAGTATTTTTTTCCTGACAAGTTTTCGATGCATTACTCTTGAAAATGATTGCAAGTTTTCCTTGACAAAGAAGTATACTTGCTCGTGCTGGCGAGTAACGAATAATGGATAATAATGAATGAATGATAAATAAATTGGCGGGTCATAATAATCGAATTACAACTAAAAGCCCCATATGTCAAGTATATCTGTGTACATGTACGAGGATATTCCCCAGAAGCACGTTTCCAGTACATATGTCACACACATGGGGATATATCATTAAATATAAACTATTCTACAAACCTGGGTCATGAAATGGGATTATCGCATAATTATACAAAGGCTTCACTCGGTGTTTAAGGCTCTCGGAAAGGATCTTTGCTGCACCAGCACGAACTTGGACCAAATCATCATACATGCTGCCAGTTGTATCGAAAACAAACACTAAAGTCGCAGCTCCCTCGGGAATGCCGTTCTCAGTTCGGGAAACATTGATCAAGAAGCAGCACAAGATACAAAGAAATACTGTTGTAATGCTTGCCATGGTAATAGGGACAACCGTGGAAGACTTCAAAAGAATAGATGTCTAGGAGATAAGACGATGCCTCAGATACCCAAACAACCACAGCCACGATATTGAAGCAGGCTTAGCTAAATCCTTAGGACAAGAGATTGTGTTGCTCCAAATGCTGTTAAAGCTGGAAATCCTCCAACCGAAAGAGCAGTCTTGCGATTTTGTGGTTTGGTTCCTGACTGATTGCTGACGTTCACAAACCGTACATGGAGGCTACACAGTGATATTTCATCGGGAATCTACACCATTGATCGTCCAAGCGGTTTAGTGCTTCTTTCAAGAGTGTTGATCGAACTATAAACGAACGCTAAACAAGCCACACAGACAACTGACCGTGTTGTGTTGTTTAACCTGAGGGCTTATATATCCATGTAATACGATACGTTAGTAAGAACAGGACATTTCACTAACTCATCGATTCATGCAAGCCGATTGATAAATCAACTAGAAAATACATTGACATCGAAAAACAAATTAGCAGATGCTGAAAGAATTATTATGTGGTCTTTCTTAGAGTAAATATGATGATTCAATAGTACATTCATTAATCAAACAATCCATCATTCTAATCTAATTTATTGTGATGTATTGAGTGAGAATGAACTCTTGAATGAACTTAGCCGGGGAACTTTAATAGCTAGCCTCCGCTGCAGGCATCACTGTCATCACTGTCATAGGCTTCTACTCACGGTAAACAAAGGAAATCCAAAGGAGGGAAAAGGACTTGCCTGCGGGCCAGTAGGCTAGAATTAACTCACTCAGTACTATTTCGTTACAGTATAAATACAATGTACATATATAAGGCAACGAAGTATAGAGGTCACTTCCAATGACTTTTGCACGCTCTGGTTTACACCGAGTCACGTGCCGCATATATTGGTACTTGAAATATTCGCAAGGTAATCTTGCGTTCCGGACGAAGACTTTCGTTTTCTTAGAAACACTAGCTCAACTTGTTATTATCATTCTGCGTCTGTGTTTGGAATTCCGCGAGTTTTCACTTATCCGGATTTTTCACTTTTCACTTACATATCGCACAGTCGTCCATCGTTTTGGATTGTTGCGTGTAAAACCACTGGCTTACTATACGCAAGACTTGATAAGTTAAGAGGATAAAAGGAAGATTTTACCGACTGGATGTCAATTGACTCGTACTCGTGGCCGTCACACATGGACAGTAAGATTCACGGTTTAAATTCTTGGCTTTCACGTGACGTCATCAAAACTCTTTAAAAGTTTCCAGGACAATGCGTATCAGCTTAGTGCTGCCTCGCATGATAACAACTGACGGAAAAAGAGTTCCGTCGATAGAAAAGTAAGAAAACATCCCGGCTCTTTCTGCTTCGAGTGAGAGATTCAACGGTCATGATGTAATTGATGATATGACTGAAGGAAAAGAAGATCCCATAAGGAAAAAAGTACATATTCGTGCATGATAATCATAATTGACAAGAGAAAAGTGATTCCTACTCTGCATGGGAGCAGAGTTTTTTACCCAAATCTTCTTCCTGTCGCCGTTAGGAAAATGATACACCCAGCTTTCAGGGAATGTAATACACTGATAAAGAGAGTGATATTGATGTTTTATTGTGGATGAAAACGCCCCTAACGAATCGAAAAATGGCGACCTGCTATTGTTCTTGACAAGCTAGCCTCGTGTTCACGCTAAAAATAATTAAATAAGTTTTCACATGTGTGAGAGGGCTGGCAAGAAGAATAGTTATTCTCCATATTTCGATTCGGTGAATGAGGTGTACATGTGTTTTCTTGCTAGTGATGACTTCGAGAGGCTCTAAAGCTTACTGTTCGCGTGACCCTACCAGTGCCAATACATATCATGTGGTGATTTACATTTCCTGTTGACCCAGCACCCTACTTGGACCGTTTATACAAGTCCATCAAAACTACTAAATATCAATAGGGTGGGGTAGGGAATGCTCTTTACTTGGACCGTTACAAGTCCATCAAAACTACTAAATATCAATAGGGTGGGGTAGGGAATGCTCTTTACTTGGACCGTTACAAGTCCATCAAAACTACTAAATATCAATAGGGTGGGGTAGGGAATGCTCTTTACTTGGACCGTTACAAGTCCATCAAAACTACTAAATATCAATCGGTAGGGAAGGCTGTTTACTTGGACCTTTCAGGAGATGATCAAAACTACTAAATATCAGGAGGGTGGGGTAGGGAAGACTATTTGTTTGGACCGTTACCGAGTACTTCAAAACTAAATATCAGTAAGGTGGGGTAGAAGAGGCTATTTGCTTGGACCTTTAATTCAGGAGACCATCAAAACTACTAAATATCAGGAGGTTTTCTTATTTTCTTCTGTTTCTTGTTCTTTTTTTATTTTCTATCGAAAAATAGTCCGAACCAATCAGCTCGCGCGATTTTCTATAATCACCCTGGGACATTGGTTTCCTAATTTTTTATGAAAAGAAAAGATAATTATCATAGAATATCCTGTACAAGACGTGTACGACACAGGCTGAATCCCAGCGTGAATAGAACCCTTCAAAGTCAGTTTTAAGTGTTTTCCTGTCTAGAAGAAGCTTTTCAGTTTTTTAAAGGAATATTTGATTGAGCTACAGGGGTCTCTTGGAGAGACATATTGCTTATTGACGGATCAAGTAAAGAATTGCATGAGATGTTGATGTTGAGCTGTAGACGATGATCACGACGATAAATATATAATGATGATGATGGTGATGGTGGTGATGATGATGATGATGATGATGATGATGGTGATGATGATGATGATGATGATGATGGTAATGATGATAATGATGAGTACAATAATAATGAAGATAAAGTAAAAAAGTAAAGTAACCTTATTTAACGTCGGTATAACTCGTGACAGTCATAGACTGATAAACTTGAGGCCGACTTTTACTCCCCTCTCTCCATCAGTGCTCCGTTTTACGGGTATTTAAAGCTACTTAAAGCTACACGGAAAGGAGAGAAGTGGAAACAAGGATGCGAGGTCACTGGGAATCGAACTCGGGACCTCTCGCACAGAATGCCGCGCACTAACCAACTGTGCCATCCGTGCTCCTATGAGGATGTTGATTAAACCGGCTGCCGGTGATAATTATAATAATGATGGTGATGGTGATGATAATGATGATAATGATGATGATGATGATATATATAAATGTTTAGCTCATGGCTGTATTCACAGTCTTTGAGTGATCTCTTCAAGATCATATCTCATAACTTCCTCTCAAGAGCCCTTCTGTAGAAGCAATCTGCTGTTAGTCTCTGGGCAGCTATCACTCTCTGCTCCAATGTCTCTGTAGGCCGGCCCGTCTTTGTAAGTTTGTTGCTGTTAAAAAGTAGTTGTTTAGCTGTATTAAGGTTTTGTCGTCGAGCAACATGAGCAAGGTATCTTGCCTGTAATACTGTAATACAGCCGTGAAGTCAGTCAGATGATGATGGTGATGGTGATGGTGATGATGATGATGAGTACAATAATAAAGGGGATGTTGATTAAACCGGCTGCCGGTGATAATTATAATAATGATGATGATGGTGATGACGACGATGATGATTATAATGAAGATAGTAATGATAAGGTTTTTGACTGGCTAGCCTCGTGTTCACGTTGAAAACAAAAGAGTTTTCACATGTGTGAGAGGCTAGCCAGCTGCCGGTGATAATTCAGTAATAATGATGAAGATGATGACGATGATGATGATTACAATGAAAATGGTTATGATGAAGTACAGTGTTGCCGATGATTATTATGATGAGGATAATAATAATAATGATTAAAATGGTTAATGAAAATGGTGCTATCGCAATAATTATAAGTACCGGCTGCTGTACTGTTTTATATTTTTTGTGCAAAATTACAACACAACTGTAGACATCATTTTTCATTTCCATTGACGAAGGATAAGCGACTAAATTATTCATTAAGTTCAGACTCTTTTCAGACGCTCTATTCGAGTTATACTTTACTTTAATAACTTCAACTCAGTCTCTCCTTAGAAATTCCACCTATTTTTTTCCATTTTTCATTGTAAATGTTTCGTGTGTGTATGTGTTAAAATAAAAAATCTGTGAACCGACGTTTTCTATTTATTATCGTATTTTAGAAAACAGTACGTTCTTCTGTTTCTTATTACAATGTAGCAATATCATACAGTGTTGCGGATATACTCACACTTAACTTTCCACTCCCTACTCCTCCCCCTGAGAAGTGAAAGTAGTTTGTACATAAATCGATTCCGGAATTGTGGGTTACCTGTGTGATGAGCCCGCGATCCGCACCTTGATACGGGTTGGCGTCTAACAACAAAAGGCTTATCACAAACAAGACATAAATCTCTGAAACAAAGCTGCCTAAATCTCTAACAGCAATAATGTTGTTGATAATTGCCATCAACAGAAGGCCAAGCAAGCTAATCTAACTTTAAACGATGGATGATGGCGAGAGCGAAGAGAAGGTTGCCAAGGGTAAAAGTCGAGGCAACGACAAGTCAAAAACGCACGAGAAGGGCCCGTCAGTACCTCCTCGCAAAACTAACCCAAAAATACCTGTTTCTAGTCTTATTAGGAGAGAGAAAGTAGGTGCTTTCTCTAAGAAGAAGAAATCTCAAGCTAGCAAGCCAACGTCGTACGTTCCGAGCGTTGATACTTCGCGTTCGAAATCTTCAAGTGATGTTGTTAACATGGCCATACGGAAACTGCGATGGCGAGAGGTGGGTCATTCGAAATACTTCACATTTTAAATAGTAAAATAATAGTTATGGATGTGTTTAATAACAGGAATGGTACGCTAACACGCTGTTTTTGATTGAGTTTTCTCGTTGAAGTTGTAATTTGATGGTAAATATTTGATTCGAACAATGTTGCCATTATGATCATAGAATGTCAGTTTTTTGTCAGTCAACAAAATGAAAAAAAAATTACAACCAAATTACTATATACTGAATAATTTAATAGGAAATAACTGTGGATGTGTGAATAGGGATAGTACTTAGAATAGTAGATTTTTAATGGAGTTTTTATTCATTCAGGTTGAAGTTTTTTGGTAAATATTGATTTTGTGGAGCAACGTTGCCCCGAAAAATGTCAGTCGGACATGTACAGCTGTTAGCAACGATCATTCTGGAACGAACGATCGCACAAATTAACAATCGAACAAATTAACAACTGAACGACAAACCGGATAAACAACTGAACAAAAAAACTGACATTCTAGCAAAAGATCGAGAATATTAAATTTGGTATTAAACATTTTGGGACGTAAAAACAACCAAACGAATCGAGCAATCAAACAAAGACGCGATCAAATATTCGATTACGAGCAATCGAACGAACAATCGAGCTAAGTGATATTTTCCGGGATTACTTAAACATTTAGAAGATCAAAAATAATCCTGGGTTCGATATCAATGACTGCTAAATATATAGACATACAGGTGTGAGCTATCATCCAGACCGTGTGTGCATTATATTTGACATTGACAGTTCATTTACGACAGTTAAAGTCAGTTAGGATACCCAATTAGCATAATTGACCATACAAATTTAGGCGATTGCGCTAAAATCGATCCTTCTTTTTCTTTTAATCAAACACACTCTATTATATATATAGTGAAAGCATTTTACTGTCTAACTTTTCAGGCGCCATTAAAGAATAATATTGTATGTCAAATATACAATTGTTTTGGCGATAGATAGAAACAGGTACTTTGAAAGAAACGCCTTTGGCGTTATATCACATTAGATAGTGATATTTTTAAAATACATTTAGCTTTTTAATCAAAAGATACTTCTAGAAGAAAAGAATAATACCATAATTGAAACAATTGTATAAATGTTATGTCAAAAACCTATCCTAAAACATTGCAGTATTTTTTTTGTGCTTCTTGTCCATGATCAAATAATTGCAAAAAAAGAAAATGTTATAATCAAAGAATGATGAGCATCTTGCTTATGGATACATCTCAAGCAAAACTTGATACCTCTTTGGGTACTTTATGGTAAAGAAAAATAATTTCATAACATCACTAGTAAAACTTGTTACTGCATGGCAATGATTTATGAAAATGAAATAAAAAAATATTATTTCAAAATTTCCAAAAAGTGCTGCTACTTTAACTTCACAAGTCTTTTTGACATTTTTCTTACCATGTTGTACTCTGTGGTAAAGAGAAACAATTTTATAATATCAATTTCAGAAAATTGTTGTGTTGATTATATTTATTATTTTTCTATCCTTAAAATGTCTACCTTTCTATCCTTGGACCAACATTGCTGGATAATGTTAAAAGGGGGTTGTTCAAACGAACCCAACATGTTGCAATATGGCTTGTTGAACACACAAACATTAAAAATCATGGATACTTTCTACTTTATAATATTTCATAAGATACTTTCTTATTGTATTTCAACATTTACAAAACAAATTCTGTTTTTCAACTTCACCAATGTTTTTAACATTTTTCTTTCTTTTTTTCTTTTCTTTTTTCTTTTTTTTTTGTTGTGAAACACGATTCTATCTGCCGTCAATCAAAACTAATTAGTCGGTAACTTTTAAATCCTTGATTGACGGCAGCTAGATACACCTATTTCAATTAACGTTGTCCATCTGGAATGGTTGATCTAAGACCGATAGGAATTGTGGGAGTTCATTAAATTTCAAATACATTCATTTGTTTTAATCACACTTGAATGGTGCTGAATTACAGGTAACAGTATTTCAGAAGTAAACATTAATATTCAAGCGTGATTATAATAGTGCATTTGCAGTTTGACGAGCTCCCACAATTCCTATCGGTCTCAGATCAACCATTCCAGATGGACAACGTTAATTGAAATAGGTGTATATATTTCACAACTAGCCGTTGGTATGTCTGAGTTCACAGAAAGTCAAAAACCGCAGTAATTTTTTTACATTTTCTATACATTTTTCTTTAATTTTTCTTGTATTCCATGGTAAAGAGCTTGAGCTACAATTTTATAACATCATTTTCAGAAAATTGTTGTGTTGATCATATGTTATTTTTCAATTCTTAGTTTCTAACACTTCTTACTTCACCACAAACACATCTTTTTGTCATTTTTCTTACCTTGTTGTATTCCATGTTGTAGTTTCCATTGGGGCGTAGAAGCGGATGTGATTTCTACTGGATAGAAGGACTATTTGATGTTCCTGACTCTCTACCTGAAAAAGGAATACTGAATAAATTCCCAGGTATATTATTAATGTTTCTAATTCACCACTTCCTTGTTACCCCCGATCTATCAGGATATCCATTTAATCATTGGCTGATTGGTTTGTTCACTCAGTCATCTATACATTCAATCATTCATTAGTGACAGTGCGACTACTAAAACCGGGGCCACCCAATCAAATTTCAAAAATATATATTTTTTGAGATCAAACAAAAACCTTGTACAAGGTTCTCACAGGCTAAGATGTTTCTTATTCAATTTTGATCTATTTCGTTCACATATAATGGACATTTTTAGCATTTTAAGCAACAAAATCAAAACATTTGTAGAGATTCTATTGTTCATATGCTCAATTGTGATTGGATATTGTTTCAGTAGCCCCGGTTTCAGTAGTCATACTGTAATCTATATATTATTGATTCATTCGTCAATTTGATAATTTAATCATCGCCTCTCATTCTCCCTTTCATAGTTCATTCTTATTGATTTCATTTATTTGCTCAGCTCATATATTCATTTACGCAAATATTTTTTTAGTGAATTATTTATTCATTTCTCCATTCATTTTGTCATTTAATATTTCATTCATTCAATGATCCATTAATCAAGTACTCATGTATATTTATACATTTCATTTATACATTTACTGATTTATTACAGGGATGTCAGATGTTGCCCATAAAGTAGAACTTACTCTTCAACTCAACCGAATGAAAAAGCTTTTCCCTCAAGAATATACATTCTATCCCAGAACATGGATGCTTCCAAATGAATACCCAGAACTAATAGCAGCAGCGTCTAAAAACTCCAATAGTGTGTTTATAGTTAAACCAGACCTAGGTTCCCATGGCGATGGTATATTCCTTATGAACAATCCTTATGATGTTCACTTCAGTCCATTATTAGCAAAACCATGCATTGTACAGAGCTACATAGAAAGCCCTTATTTACTTGAGAAGCTCAAATTTGACTTAAGAATCTATGTGATTTTGAAAAGCATTGATCCCTTGGAGATTTACATCTGCCGTGAAGGAATGGCCAGGTTTTGTACTGAGCAATACAATGCTCCTACTAACAAGAACATTCATAAAAGTTACATGCATTTGACCAACTACTCGTTGAACAAAATGAGCTCTAGTTATGTACAAAGTGATGAAAATGATAAAGGAAGCAAAAGGAAAATAAGCTGTGTCTTCAAACAACTTGAGAAAAATGGGGAAGACATCGTCAAGCTGTGGTCTGACATTGATGATATCATTTGCAGAACAATTATAGCTTTTGTGCCCAATTTGAAGATTGATGAAGATAATACCACAGCTGATAAAGAGCTTAAAGTTAAGCTAAAGTGTTTCCAGATTCTTGGTTTCGATATTATAATAGATAGTGATCTCAAGCCTTTTCTACTGGAAGTCAATTCTAGTCCTAGTCTAAGGATTGACCATGAGGAAGAGACAACTTCTGGTAAAGTGGAATATTTTGTAAGTCGGACTGATGTTGAGATTAAACTTCCAGTAGTTACTGATGCTATAAGACTGGCTTATCACTATAAACAAAGGTATGGTTATATGATAACAATTGAATGATGGCACTGGTGGTGATGATGTTTCCTTTTCCACACACAACTCATTTTCCTCCTTTCGGCTTCCTTTGTATAATTGTTTTTATGATAATGACAATAACGTTGGTGGTGATGATATTGATGACAACAATAATGTTGTTGATGATAATGATGACGGAAAAAAATGTTGGTGATGATGATAATGATGACAACAATGATGTTGTTGATGATGTCAACAATAATGTTGGTGATGATAATGATGATGGCAATAATGTTGATGATGATAATAATTATGACAACAAAAATGTTGGTGATGATGATAATGATGACAACAATAATGTTGTTGATAACGATGACAGCAATAATGTTGTTGATGATGCTAATAATGTCGACAATGATAATGATGATGATGATCATGTTGATGATGATGATGCAATGATAGTAAATAGTGCTAACAATATTATTGATCATAGTGACAAAGCTATGTGTAAATTTGATTGCACATTCTTATTCTGCAAATGTTCTTGCAGTGGTTGTTCACGCTGCGAACTGCTCAGTCCATATTTCAAAATGTTTTTTTTTAATATGCTGTCTTTTACATTGAAAGTTGGATAACAATTCAGTAAAGTGTTCAAAATTAGATCAACTATAAATTTTAAAGTGGTTTAAACTTCACTTTATAAATAATCTTCTGCTTTCAAGTGCAGTTGCTATTAGAACAAAGAAAATTAAAAAATAAATTTTGAAAATGCTTGGCAAATATGCATCACACTACCAACACTTGTAAACATTATGCTCACCTATGGTATAAGACGATATAATATTATTATAGTAAGTTTCTCTAGGTTTTCAGAATGTCGGCGAACTGGTTACGGACTGTCGGCAAACTGGATTTTTAGAGTCACCGAATCAACTCGAGTGTCGGTGAATTGATTCGAGTGTCGGCGAATTGGTTGTCAGCGAACTGCCATGTCGGCGAAATGACTGGTAACCCTATAGGTTTGCTTATATCCTGTTGTTTTCCAGATTTGATGGTGATTTGGTCAAAAGTCCTGAAGAATTTGGCTGCTTAACCCAACTCTACCCTAAACGTGCCTCAGAGTTTAAGTATCTACGAATTCTTGAACGCTGCCTTCTCTTATATAAGCGGTTTGTAGGGATACGGGCAGCGCGTAGGATGGGCCCAACTTCGTTCAGGATGATGGCAAGGTAATATCCCTCCATTTGCATATTTAGTCACGTGTTAACCAGAATCCTTTGCGACATCCTTTTGCGCACATTTAGTATTATTTTCGTGTAAAAATAAAGTTGCCATTCGCGTGCCCTTTTCCATATACAGAGCAAATGCATTTAAACCATGAAATACAATCTAAGTACTAACAACTAGTGACTATTTTGTCACTATCGCTCAACCAGAATATATTGAGACAAGAGTAATAAACAAGAAACCTCATTATCCTGTTAGAATTTACTTGATATTATTTCATGGTATAACTACATTTGCTCTGGCACAACGATCCTTATTTATTATCAAAATATAAAGAGATTCACAAACGTGTGAATATCTCGATAAAAAAAATACAATACTCTGATTGTGATCACCGTTTGGCTGAAACAAACGAAAGTCAACCAAAAAATGATATGATCGGTAACAGTAAGATATTAATGGAGTAATTCTCATTAACCCGTGATACAAAGTTTATTAGCTAAGGCGTGATAGTAAAATAACAACTAAAGAACAGAATGGAATTAAGGTGCATTAAAAAAAAGCTCGAAACGCCAGTAAAGTTCAGTCAACATGTTTTTTACGGTTTTACAAATTTTATTATATTACCTATCGTTGATATCAAACACCGACGCAGCCTATACTAGTTTACACGCTATAGTTGCCATTTGCATTAAAGAGTGATACACTAAAGAGTGTTTCACGAGTTAATGAGAACCGCTCTAACTCTCAGGTCAATATTTCCTCTTATACCATGTTTTCACACCATCTTGTAGGAGATGCAAACTCACCGAGTTCAACTGTACACTAGCAGCGATGGACATTCTCTTTATCCATGTCAGTAGACGGTTCTCTGCTAGTGAGAATGGAAGAGCTTCTCTAGACTTCAATGGATTTGTAGAAATGCTACTTACAATAAGCCAAAGAGGTCTTACAATTCAAGGCAGGGAACCTATCGACAATCTACGATATATCTTAAGACACTGTGAAATGCACTTGGAAAAACCTAAATGCCGACAGCAACAGTTTAATAGATTGCCAATGTCACCTTTAGTTAGACGGACTCTTAAAAGTACGTTCAATCTGCCCACGTCACCAACAGTTTGAAGAAATTGTAAAGAATGGATGAGTGCATGGAAGGGAGGGAGGGATGGAGTAACGTTTGCCAAGGATACCTCGATAAACTACCAAACGGATAAATGCAGGAATGAATAGATAGACATCACTAACAGTTTGGATAAAATAATAGAGAATGGATGAGTGCATGGAAGAAGGGCCAGAGGGATGGAGTAACGTTTGCCAAGGGTAGCTCGATAAACTACCAAACGGATAAATGCAGGAATGAATAGATTGATATCACCAGCAGTTTGGATAAAATAATAGAGAATGGATGAATGCATGGAAGACTAGGGATGGAGTGACGTTTGCCAAGGGTAGCTCGATAAACTACCAAACGGATAAATGCAGGAATGAATAGATAGACATCACCAGCAGTTTGGATAAATAGTAAAGAATGGAAGGAAGAATTAATGGAAGAAAGAGAAGATGAAGAAACGTTTCACAAAATTAGGTCATCCCCATGTTACATCTTGATCTACCCAAATTCCAACTGAGTTTGAAGAAAGATGTAAGAAGAGAAGTGAACATATGTATGAATGAATGGACGAATAGTTGCAGGAATGAATAGACTGGCAAATGAATTAATGAATGAACAGATGGCTCAAAAAATTTAATAAGATTTAATTACGAAAGATGAACGAATGCTAAAATGAATTCATGAACGATCGAATGAGGGAATAAATGGATGGACAGATAAAAATAATTAATTAACGAATTATGAAGTACGATGTGAAATATTAGATATTTAGAATATATTGCACACAGATGAAATATATTATAATTGTATATGAACTTTACTGAAAGTTATTCAAATATAAAGAATTGCACATGAAATAATATTAAATTAAGAATAATTTTAATAACAAAAACGTTTCAAGCAGAGAAAACATTTTACAGGCTCAAACCTCGAATGTGGTTATGACTTAAAGGGGATTGTAAAATAAATAGAGGCAAAATACTCCTTCTATTTCAGTGACAAAAGGCGCATTTGCACAGGGATTATCACGATTCGGAGTAAATTGAAAAGTATTTTCTATTATTTAGCCAACCTCGATCCCAGAGCCCTCTCCCTTCGCTCATTTCCCGCCCAACCCAAAAGCGAAGGGAGAGGACTCTGGGAACGAGGTTGTTATTTAGCGGTATAATTTTCCAGTGCTTGGCTTGAATTTGTGAATATTTTTACAACATTTCGGGGCTTATCAGTATTAGCATGTGTAAATGAGTAGTATAGCTTGCACCGAATTATACCTTAGGGGAGTTGGGGAGTTATCGGGGAGTTGGGGAGTTATCGGGGAGTTATCGGGGAGTTGCCGGGGAAAAAGGGGAGTTATCGGGGAGTCGGGGAGTTATCGGGAAATCGGGGAGTTATCAGGGAGTTACTGGGGGAGTTAGCGGGGAATTATCGGGGGAGTTACCGGGGAGACAGGGGAGCTAGTTCAGAATAGCTTTAAAAGCGAAGCTTATTTCCGAACATTTTCGGGTCAAGTTGTCGATCCAAACAACGTATGGAACCTAGCACAAGAAGTCGCTTGTATGTTGGAAATCAACATCCACCCTTCATGGCGTAATTATATTACAGAACTATATAAACTTTCAAGGACAACAGTCTACTTGCACTTTTATCAAATCGACAGTTTAGCCAATCACAGCGACACAAAAGTGAATCAAATCTTAACAGTATTACAGATAAGTTTAAAGATAGAAACTAGACGAAAAACATTGACAAAAGCATCAACAATTGTTTATCCTAGAGAAAAGTTGAAAATTGAAGAAGAAAACATGGAAATTTTGTAAAAAATATTTAATACTGCAATACAATAAATCCCTTTTTATAGTTAAAAACACTTGTATTTGATTGTGTATGAATAAAATATTCTGTTTATCAATTGGTTTTTAAAGGAATGCATACTTCAAGTTTACTCTCTTATTCATTTTGGCCCGGTCGCAACGGTTACACATGATCAAAGTAGAATAAGATGAAATAAAAATTCAATGAAACAAAAACAAAAAAAATTATAAACTCATTTTAGAAAACCGAAAAAAAAAAAATTCAAATAACGATTACGGCTAACACTAACGAGTATAAGAATTATATTATAGATCATATAAATAAAATTAGATAGTAACTATTTTTATAACATGACCAATAAATAATTTCAATACATTTACAGGCTCATAGTAAGCTAGCGTAGAGCCGATTTAATTTATAAATAGATTAAAACAGTTAATCAACACTTTTAGATATAAGTTATAATATTTTCCATTTTAGTTTTCTTCTCTGTATCGTTTTTGATTCTTTCTTCCTTAACTGATTACAGTTTTGCTTTCTTGGTATGGTTTGATGATAAATGATGTCAGGTTTATGTTGTTGTTTTTGTTTTTGTTGTTGTTGTGACGTTTTGAAGCAAGCCTTTGAACTTTTTGCCGATTCATTCTCTTGATAATTCATCACTTTGACTTTTGGTTGTAATTTAGCTTCTTGTAGATATTTTCTCCTTTCATCATAATCCAATAAATGCACATCAGTAAGATGATTTGATAGTTTTACAAGATATTTTGCACCGCATCCAGGAATCGGACAATCACGGCAGACTCTGTTGACCATGTTTACAACTGGAGGTTCTAACGCAGAATAATAACTTTGTTAAAGTTTTATATTTTTATAGAAAACTTTTAAAAGGACAAAAAGGACACTGGGAAAGGACAGAAAGGACATTATAAGGACATTCAGGACATATCAAGGACATTCGGGTCAAACCGGACAACTAACTGGCATAGCTATTTTCACTCCTAAATCACCCCTAATCACATTTCAAGCTTGATAATGAATTTATTGATAAAATAAACGATTTATCGTTGATTATCGATCAAATGAAATATGCTTTGATTTTGATTTAGCATAACGAAGTTAGCATTAGTAATACCATAAAATGTCAGGTTCATGTTGTTGTTGTTTATCTTGTTATCGTATTTTAAGAGAAAGTACATTTATCTTTGATCATGCGCGAACGGGCCAAAATGAATAAGAGAGACCGAGAGAGCAAATAAAGCCCGTAAGGGCCATTGGGCCGGTTTTTACGGGCTTTATTTGCTCTCTCGGTCTCTCTTATTCATTTTGGCCCGTTCGCGCATGATCAAAGATAAATGTACTTTCTCTTAAAATACGATAACAAGATAAACAACAACAACATGAACCTGACATTTTATGGTATTACTAATGCTAACTTCGTTATGCTAAATCAAAATCAAAGCATATTTCATTTGATCGATAATCAACGATAAATCGTTTATTTTATCAATAAATTCATTATCAAGCTTGAAATGTGATTAGGGGTGATTTAGGAGTGAAAATAGCTATGCCAGTTAGTTGTCCGGTTTGACCCGAATGTCCTTGATATGTCCTGAATGTCCTTATAATGTCCTTTCTGTCCTTTCCCAGTGTCCTTTTTGTCCTTTTAAAAGTTTTCTATAAAAATATAAAACTTTAACAAAGTTATTATTCTGCGTTAGAACCTCCAGTTGTAAACATGGTCAACAGAGTCTGCCGTGATTGTCCGATTCCTGGATGCGGTGCAAAATATCTTGTAAAACTATCAAATCATCTTACTGATGTGCATTTATTGGATTATGATGAAAGGAGAAAATATCTACAAGAAGCTAAATTACAACCAAAAGTCAAAGTGATGAATTATCAAGAGAATGAATCGGCAAAAAGTTCAAAGGCTTGCTTCAAAACGTCACAACAACAACAAAAACAAAAACAACAACATAAACCTGACATCATTTATCATCAAACCATACCAAGAAAGCAAAACTGTAATCAGTTAAGGAAGAAAGAATCAAAAACGATACAGAGAAGAAAACTAAAATGGAAAATATTATAACTTATATCTAAAAGTGTTGATTAACTGTTTTAATCTATTTATAAATTAAATCGGCTCTACGCTAGCTTACTATGAGCCTGTAAATGTATTGAAATTATTTATTGGTCATGTTATAAAAATAGTTACTATCTAATTTTATTTATATGATCTATAATATAATTCTTATACTCGTTAGTGTTAGCCGTAATCGTTATTTGAATTTTTTTTTTTTCGGTTTTCTAAAATGAGTTTATAATTTTTTTTGTTTTTGTTTCATTGAATTTTTATTTCATCTTATTCTACTTTGATCATGTGTAACCGTTGCGACCGGGCCAAAATGAATAAGAGAGTAAACTTGAAGTATGCATTCCTTTAAAAACCAATTGATAAACAGAATATTTTATTCATACACAATCAAATACAAGTGTTTTTAACTATAAAAAGGGATTTATTGTATTGCAGTATTAAATATTTTTTACAAAATTTCCATGTTTTCTTCTTCAATTTTCAACTTTTCTCTAGGATAAACAATTGTTGATGCTTTTGTCAATGTTTTTCGTCTAGTTTCTATCTTTAAACTTATCTGTAATACTGTTAAGATTTGATTCACTTTTGTGTCGCTGTGATTGGCTAAACTGTCGATTTGATAAAAGTGCAAGTAGACTGTTGTCCTTGAAAGTTTATATAGTTCTGTAATATAATTACGCCATGAAGGGTGGATGTTGATTTCCAACATACAAGCGACTTCTTGTGCTAGGTTCCATACGTTGTTTGGATCGACAACTTGACCCGAAACTGTTCGGAAATAAGCTTCGCTTTTAAAGCTATTCTGAACTAGCTCCCCTGTCTCCCCGGTAACTCCCCCGATAATTCCCCGCTAACTCCCCCAGTAACTCCCTGATAACTCCCCGATTTCCCGATAACTCCCCGACTCCCCGATAACTCCCCTTTTCCCCCGGCAACTCCCCGATAACTCCCCGATAACTCCCCAACTCCCCGATAACTCCCCAACTCCCCTAAGGTATAATTCGGTGCAAGCTATACTACTTAAATGCGCCTTTTGTCAGATAGTATACAGAGGTGATAGATAACATGGAACTGGAGTATTCCAATCCAATTAAATGAAACTAATTTTCAGAATGTTTTGGCCGAAATGTTGTTTTATATTGACTAACGACAATAAAATATATATAGACTATATCTATCGCCTGGTGAAGACTATAGCAGTAGCGTTCGAAACCGTTGACATTCGACATGTCCAACTTGAATTACGAATATCCATAGACAAAATTGGCTCAAAATATACTGTCCACCGTTAATGAAATAGGCTTTAACTAAATGACTACCGACATATATATAAGAAAAAATAATTAAAATGCGAATTATTAAACCGCGGGCCGAAATATTTTAGAAATCGTTTATTGTTAATTGAACAACTCAGAAACAACTATATCACCGCAAGAAGTTTGACTGATGTGTAGTATGATAAACCTTTTGTAGTTCTAACTCTAAAGAGTTGTTTGTGAGTTTTTAAACGAACAATAAACGATTTCTGAAATATGTCTCGGTTTTTCGATTCGAACTGAGTGAACTGTAAATGACAGCCGACAATCTGTGTTGTTTTTAACCTATTACCGACGTGCAGATACCACCAGACAGACCTGCGTTGGCGTCCTTAAAAAATGATTAGAATTTTCTAGGTTACGCTTATCTTTTTTCAGAGGTCCATTAGACGAGTACCGTGTAGGAGTTAGTACTTCAACATCGATAATAGAATACTTGAAATAATAAGCAAACAACTTGAAATATATTTGGAACTCTTAAGATGTTAAAAACATCTCGAAAGACCTTTTAACAGCTCTAGCCCAGTGACCATTATTGCTTATGCTTCTTTTTCTGCATTGCAAGCTGCATTGGGGGGAGGGGGAGGGTTGTAAAAGAATAATTACTGAATATGTATGTGACCGCCCTCAGTGACAACCCTCTACTGGCAATTCAAACTTTATTTATTTGAACACGGTATTTCTCTTCAGGAAATACAAACAAAAATATATAAAATACTTGTGTATAATTATTAGCTATTTAAAACAAGACTCTCAAAAACTCAAACAAAAGAGCCTGTTTTCAGTTTCAAAAGAGCCGTATGCACTTATAGTGTGGCTTACAGGCAGCTCGAAAACTTTGAAGGGTTTTGTATTACTGCTGAACTATAACAGTACTGCTTATAGTCAATTCATGATATATTCATACATCACAAAGCTTATCTTTATTTCACCTGTATTCACAAGTAACTTAATATACACCTTTTTTCAAAAATCGTTGTCGCAAACAAAGCCACAGTCCACACTCTAAAGTCTGCAAAGGATGTCGGTATTTCTTTTCTTGCTATCGATTTATTCATAGCATATTTTGGATGGACGTGTTTGTGTTATCGTAACACTGTTACAGTGGTATAGATGATGAAACACTGATATTTCTTTAAAAAACGTGTAATAAATCACAAATTATGTTCTTAATACTGACAACCTTTACAGGCTTTAGAGTGTGGACTGTAGCTTCGGCTGCGACAACGATTTTTGAAATGGGTGTATACTGTTTAGAACAAAGCTAATCTTTATTTCACCTGTATTCACAAGTAACTTATATACCCAAACATGTTTGACTAATCAAATTTCACTTCATGCAGAGTCCAAGACAGACTAAATATTACGTGTCGCCTAAAATAGATTTGTAAAAGGGAATCAAACTTAACGAGATAGTTTGTTTTGCTTGGCGCAAACCAGGCAGAACATTGACATTGACATTGACATTGACGCGAAATGTAAAACGATAGTACATAAATTGTACTAAAAAGTGTATATTTAGTCAAATATCGCTCTTTTAAAGATCGCCCTCATAACTATTACTATAAGCAGTCCTTTTTTGAATGTTTTCGAATAAGAAAGATGATAAAATTTGAGCATTTCATGATTATAATGAAAAGATTGTTCATAAATTGTACTAAGAAGTGTCTATTTAGTCAAGTGTTCAAATATCGCTCTTTTAAAAATCGCCCAAGTCCCTTTTTGAATGCTTTCGAATAAGAAAGATGATAAAATGTGAGCATTTCATGATTATAATGAAAAGATTGTACTAAAAAGTGTCTTTTAAGTCAAGTGTTCAAATATCGCTCTTTTAAAAATCTCCCTCGCAACCATTACTATTAGCAGCTAGTCTTTTTTTAACGTTTTCGAAGAAATACGATAAAATTTGAGCATTTGAGCATAATTATAAATTTGAGCATTATACATAATTATAATGAAAAGATAGTACATAAATTGTAATATAAAATGAACTGACTATTTAGTGAATTATTCGTAGCATCTCTCTTAGATGTTCTTATCGCTCTAGATCTTAGAACAATTACTATAAGCTCTATTTTTTAAACTGTTTTCGAATACAAAATAAGGTAAATTTAAGTCTTCACATAATGATGACACGTATATTAGGGAACTATAATATCAAATGCATATAACTTCTCCATTAATCAACCATTAAAATTTGCTAGAAGTGAAATTGTTATCAGTAATTTTTAAGTCACAAGGCTTTTTTGCAAAGGTGGTCGAGACAGAATATTCGAGCTATTATGTACAGCTAATGAAAAAAAAACCCAGCTTGTTATCTAAATTTGCAATACAAACAGCACAATTTTTAAAATAGATATGACTATTTATCTGTACAGATCTGTGAAAAACCCACACTAAGCTACCTGCAGAGAGTACACAAAGTCATATATTTTTTCATTTTCTCTTTCAAAATTAACATCCCAAAATCCTAAAATCCATGAGTAATTAACCCTAAAGATGTCTCTTTTTAAATGTTCCTAGACAAAATCATAACAAATTCATATCGCTTAAAGGTTGTACTCCGCCTACTGTCTAAACCAGATGCTAATTCAGAGTACTGATATACACCTCGTGAGCTTTTGTAAGGAATCAAAATTGCTTTTGGGGGGCTTATAGGCCATTCATCTATTTGGCTGGCTATTGATCATACTTGAGGTTTTTAGATAAATTGTGCAGTAAATCAAAGTATGTTCCAGCTCGCTGGCACCAAATTGAACCAAATTGATTGATTTCAATCATATATATTTACTGTAATCAGTTCACCCTCTGTAAATCGAACCAAAATCGACTCGATTTGTTTACGCCATTTATACCATGTTAAAGTATTCGATAATTTGAACCAAATTTGATTGATCTGAATCATACATTTACTGTAATCAGTTCCAACCTCTGTTAATCGCGATCGAACTAAAATCGACTCGATATGTTTACCCCATATATATATTCCATATTATTGTATTCGATAAATTGAACCAAATTGATTTATCTAAATCATATGTATATTTACTGTAATCAGTTCACCCTCTGTAAATCGCGATCGAACCAAAATCGACTCGATATGTTTACCCCATATATTTATACCATATTATTGTATTCGATAAATTGAACCAAATTGATTTATCTAAATCATATGTATATTTACTGTAATCAGTTCACCCTCTGTAAATCGCGATCCAACTAAAATCGACTCGATATGTTTACCCCATATATTTATCATATTATTGTATTCGATAAATTGAACCAAATTTGATTGAACTGAATCATATATTTACTGTAATCAGTTCACCCTCTGTAAATCGCGATCGAACCAAAATCGACTCGATATGTTTACCCCATATATTTATACCATATTATTGTATTCGATAAATTGAACCAAATTGATTTATCTGAATCATATATATATTTACTGTAATCAGTTCACCCTCTGTAAATCGCGATCGAACCAAAATCGACTCGATATGTTTACCCCATATATTTATACCATATTATTGTATTCGATAAATTGAACCAAATTGATTTATCTAAATCATATGTATATTTACTGTAATCAGTTCACCCTCTGTAAATCGCGATCCAACTAAAATCGACTCGATATGTTTACCCCATATATTTATCATATTATTGTATTCGATAAATTGAACCAAATTTGATTGAACTGAATCATATATTTACTGTAATCAGTTCACCCTCTGTAAATCGCGATCGAACCAAAATCGACTCGATATGTTTACCCCATATATTTATACCATATTATTGTATTCGATAAATTGAACCAAATTGATTTATCTGAATCATATATATATTTACTGTAATCAGTTCACCCTCTGTAAATCGCGATCGAACCAAAATCGACTCGATATGTTTACCCCATATATTTATACCATATTATTGTATTCGATAAATTGAACAACCAAATTGATTGATCTGAATCATATATTTACTGTAATCAGTTCCAACCTCTGTTAATCGCGATCGAACCAAAATCGACTCGATATGTTTACCCCATTGTTTACCTACCGTTTTATTGTATTCGATAAATTGAACCAAAATCGATCTATTTGCGCCGAACTTTTATTGTAATTTGACCTTCCATAAATCGAACCGAAATCCATCGATCGATCGAAATCGCGATCGTCATGCAAGTATAGTGCTTTTGAACTCAAAATCGAGTCTCCTGCTTACTCGAACTAAAATATGTCGATTGATTTATGCCATACATTTTACTGTAACTGTTTCCCCTAGTGCCTCAAGCCCTCAAATTGCTAACTCGAATTGGTCGAAGTTGATCGATTTGTGCCATGCTGATTAGTTGCAATTTTACCCTGATCGGAAAATCGTTTTTCTCGAATCAATTTGCACCATATACATTATATACATTGATATATTCATTGTAATTTTATCCTCGATAAATCGAACGTCCTATAAATTGCCTTCGAGATTCGAGTTATCTGGAACCCACAACATTTTCAAAATTGAATGGGCTAGATTAGCACAAAGTATGCGCGCGCATAATCTAATGAGTTGTTATCATTTTACAGCTGACAGATAAAGTGATCATTGATCGCTGTCCATCTGAACTCAATCACAGCCTCGTAAAATCGTCGTAGAGTGAGCACAGACGTACAAACATGGACGAGGATAACTCTACAGAAACAGTGGATGAAGTAGACGACCAAACCGAGGAAGACTTATCCGACACGGAGAAGAAATATCTCGAAGATAAAGCTGAAATTGTCCGTGGATTTCTCCAGGAGAGGGAGATCCTTGAAAAGGCTCACGAAGAAGAAATTGAAGATGTACGATTCTCATTTGAAGCAGAGAAAGAAAACATGCTTCAGGCGTTTGAGGTAGAGAGGCAAGAAATGCGTAGGAATTTCGAGAAGGACAAGGAGAAGATATGTTTTGCGTTCCAGGAGGAGAAGCATGTTATGAAAATGTCGTTTGAGGACGATAAACTAAGCATTGTCAGTTTACTAGAAAAGGAGATTGACGAGCTTAGAAAAGGCTTTGACAAGGAAAGAAAAGAGCTACGGGACTCTTTTGCTAAGCAATTAAGGGAACAAGACCATCATTTTCGTCTTGAAAAAGCCGAAATCGAAGGTAAAGTTCGCCATGAGATTGAAAGAGTGCAGGAAGTCGAAGGTGAAATCAAGAGTGCTTTGCTGAAAGGTCTTGGCGATCTGGAGACTGTTTACTTTGATGAAACTGCTCTTCTTGAAGGACTCTCTAATCATGAACAACCAGAAGCCGATATGCATATTAAGGACACTTCAGAGAGCAATTCACACATCGATCGAAAGAAACTGTTTCAAACAATGGGTGAGGAAAATAACAAAATGTTTATGTATCATTCGACGAGGCAAAGCGAACTGGAGCACGAATTTTCTGGGGAGATTGTCGAGCTTCAAGAACGATTCAAAGAGCAGAAAAAGGACCTGATGAATATATTCAAAAGCGAAAAGCAAGAAATCGAGGAGAAATATCGTAGAGAGAAGGAAGACATTCGATATAAGATAGAGACTGACTTCCACCGCGTGTTGAAGCAGGAGAGGTTGAAATATGACTCTACGTTTCAGGCCTATGAGCATGACATCGCGATGTTACGATACCAAAAAGAACAGTTGGATAAATGTTACTCAATAGAAATGGAAAAATTGCAGCTTAAATTCGAACGAGACCGGCTTGAGATGGAGAAAAAGTTACAGAGGGAAAAGCGAGATTTCAAACGTTTGTTTAAAGATCACTACTCACGAAAAGCAGGGAACGAAAGGTCGAGACTAGAATGGCTACTACAGCAGTTCAATTTCAACGATTCACAATTATTACAGGACAACTCAAGATCTTCTTCTTGCAACGAGATGTTCCGTGGGTCGAACTCGAGCTTCACGTCCGGATCCAGTGAGCTTTAGAGATGCAGATAATAATAAAACAACATGGAATCATTTTGGGTTCGATAACGCAGCGGTGATATGTTTCCGTGCTTCACGGTTGAAGAGATTTTGACACTTATGGTACATGCTTTACCTTTTATAGTATAAAATAAGGAAAATACATCACTTAATTGAGAATATGGAACGGATGGAATTGATAACGCTGTCATTATTCATTATCCGAGTCAAAATATACGCCCGTCTGGATTCGAAAGCTGGATTTCTGGGCTTAAAAGATAAATGATTTTACCAAAGATTATCTTAGAAACAGACATTGTTGTCCATAAAAAATATAAAGGTTTATAGTTCTGGTTGCAGATTCGCTTTTGTATATTATATATCAATTAACACATAGAGATATTAATATAATAGATAGATATAAGAGAGCTTTATTATCAAAATATGAAAGGTTTTGTTACCTTTTAATAGGTGATATATATAACATGTACATGTATAATATAAACAGAATTGTAATTTTTGGATTACATTATATCCAAATAAACTGAAACTATCACGGATGAAATAGAGCTTAATTCATATTCATAACTGGTGGACTAAAACAGTTGTTATATAAATATTCAGTTTTTAAGTTTCAAAGTAATTGCATTAGGAAGTAAGCAGGATTAGCATCTGAATAACCCAAACAATGTTATATTTATTTTGAAAATGCTTTTTTTCTAAAATTAAAAATTACTATATAATAATACCGCTCGGTGGTATTTCTTATGACTCAGAATTTAGCTTTAGGGAATATACTGAATAATCATTTATTAATTTAAAAAGCAGACTCATTTTTGAAATTGAGATAAGAAAAAGCTTTTAAGAATCATTTTTCAACCAATGGAACTACAGTTATTTTTTCATTGGATAGTTATATGTCGATGTGGTTGTATAGTGGTAACTTTATGGCGCTATGTGGTCAAAGTAAATAGACGTATATAGGAGAGAATTAATGTATGTGAGCTTTGTACCGAAACGAATATACCCTCACTTAGAATATTATTTAGCTTTATTTTGTTTTCATGTTATTTTGTTCCGTTCCGTTCTATTCTATTCCATTGCATTCTATTCCGTTCCCGTTCTATTCTATTTTATTCCGTTCCTTTCTATTCCATTCTATTCTATTACGTTCCATTCTATTTCATTCTATGCTATTCCATTTCGTTCCATTCTATTCTTTTCTATTGCAAGATATTCCGTCTCATTCTATTTCATTCTATTATATTACATTCTGTTCCATTCTATTCTATTTGATTGCAATATATTCCGTACCAATCTATTACGTTCCATTCCATTCCACTCTATTCTATTACATTGCGTCCCATTCTATTTCATTCTATATATTCCATTCTGTTCCATTCTATTCCATTCCATTCTATTGCAGTATATTCCGTCCCATTCTATTTCATTATATCATATTACATTCTGTTCCATTCCATTCTATTGTATTCCATTCTATTCTATTGCAATAAATATTCCGTCCCATTCTATTACATTTTATTCTATTACGTTACATTCCATTCCGTCCCATTCTATTCCACTCTATTCTATTACATTACGACTCATTCTATTCCGTCCCATTCTATTCCATTCTATTCTATTACATTATGTTCCATTCTATTCTATTGTATTCCATTCTATTCTATTGCAATATATTCCGTACCATTCTATTGCATTTTATTCTATTACATTACGTCTCATTCTATTCCGTCCCATTCTATTCCATTCTATTCTATTCCATTATGTTCCATTCTATTCTATTGTATTCCATTCTATTCTATTGCAATATATTCCGTACCATTCTATTGCATTCTAGCCCATTCTTTTCCATTCCATTTTATTTTTAAGTGTCATCAAATGACATAGTTTACTGTAATACATTTACTCTCGATGGCCCTATTGTTACATTCACACTGTTACCCCTATTGTTACATTTAATTTGCGGTGGCTGTATATAGCTAGTCTGCTTCGATTCACATCCGGACTTTCAGAAAAAGATCCGGATGTGACGCAGGCTACGGTTCCCTCGTTACAACCGGATTTTCGTATTTCCTTTAATGGGCGCAAGTTACCGGAAATAAGCAGCACAGCATATAAAAGAACTTAAGGAATACAGTAGTATCTCTATTAACCGGTCACCCATTAAGTGGTCACCCTCTATTAGACGGCCACAATTGATAAAAAGTCCCAAATCTATTCCTATACCTATTCTATACCTCTATTCAGCGGCCAACCTCTATTAAGCGGCCACTTTGGAAAGTCCCAAGGGTGACCGCTTAATAGAGGTACCACTGTAGTTGTTAATTCATGGGTTAAATCCCCCAAAAATATCGATCAAGGTCTCGAACCTGAAAACAAATATCGTGCAACACTAATTACAGGCGGATAAAACCGCATCAATTAAGGGTGGAAAAAACATCGGGCAAACTTACCTCCCCCTCCCCCCATCAAATATGAAATGGTCCGAGATATTGAGTACATGGCACGAACAGAAAGTGCTCGACTATTAAATAATTAATCAACCATTGCAAAACGTGTCTTTTAGTATCTTCATTTGCCAATTTATTCGTTCATTCTTTGGTCATTTAATTCATCCGTTCATTCATTCATTTTCTATTTACTTACAATTCAATTTAAATGTGTATAAAAACGTGAAGAAACAGGTGACATTTTTTTCAGTTTCTATCAATTCAAGCGGATTAGTATCTATATAGTATCTTTATTTTTTCAATATTTCGTCAATATTTGACCTTCTTTAACACTCTATTCTTACACTTGAATGACTCATGTATACACAGTGTTATGTAAATCCTAACAAAGCCAACAAAAGGATCCAGACGACTGCATTATCACACAGGAAGACCATGTAATGTTTTTGGCGACCATGACAAACTATAGCACGTTTCTGAAATTAAATTTGTTTTTATCTATTCTTTTATCGATCCATTAATATATATTATTTAACCTCTTATTGAACTGTTTAGTTCTTAAATGTTTTACCTATTTATTATTTTGTTTCCTGAGATACACTTTAATGGTTCATGTTCATACACACAGTTTTATGAAAATCCTAACAAAACAGAAACATAAGCGTCAACACAGGGATCCCAACGTAAGACTACATTATCATACAGGAAGACCATCTAATGTTTATGAAAAGCAAAGACTACCATGACAACTACAGCAAAGGTTTCTGAAATTAAACTTGTTTTGTATGTGGTAAGCAATTAGATGAAATATGACAGTTCATCGCCACTAACCTTTGTATTCATCACTGTCGTAAGGCTACCCAATAAGATTCATGTCTGAACGAATCTTCCCTGACCTTGCCATGTACGTATCAATGCGCATGTTCATACCCCTTAAAGCAAACACAGACGTAACATTAGAAACGTAGATGATATCCCACATTTTACAGCAAAGGTTGAATCCGGGGTATAAAGCCTGAGCTGGAACAGAAGATATTGGGTCTTCAAGTCTCTAAGAGATTGGCCTACTCTTGGAGACTTGTCTGAGACCCCGGCAGAGCCTTCATCGTCCACAATATCCTCTTCTTCAGTGGCTTATGAAGGCCAGATAAGAACCCGAGGTCTAGGAGCTTGCAGGCGATCCTGTCTCTGCTGTTCTCTTTTCCTTATAGTAGTAGACTAATTTTTAAATATTGAGAGTTATATATTTTGTAAATTTCTTATTGCTATACCTTAAATCTTATACTGATGTAAAATAGGATACGTATTCTTTTTCTTATTAATAAAGACTATTATTATTATTATCATCATCATCATCATCATCATCATCATCATCATCATCATCATCATCATCATCATCATCATCATCATCATCATCATCATTATTATTATTATTATTATTATTATTATTATTAGCAATCTTTTCCACCTGATCCATCAACCGCTCAACTCGAAAGGCGTACAACTCAATTAGCACAAGAAAACAATAATGTATTTGATATAAACAACAGCCTCCCAAAATCATAGCTAATTCTAGAGAAGTCTTTCCACTTTCAAGTAGATCAAAAAAGAACTTAAGGAATACAGTAGTATCTCTATTAACCGGTCACCCATTAAGTGGTCACCCTCTATTAGACGGCCACAATTGATAAAAAGTCCCAAATCTATTCCTATACCTATTCTATACCTCTATTCATCGGCCAACCTCTTTTAAGCGGCCACTTCGGAAAGTCCCAAGGGTGACCGCTTCATAGAGGTACCACTGTAGTTGTTAATTCATGGGTTAAATCCCCCAAAAATATCGATCAAGGTCTCGAACCTGAAAACAAATATCGTGCAACACTAATTACAGGCGGATAAAACCGCATCAATTAAGGGTGGAAAAAACATCGGGCAAACTTACCTCCCCCTCCCCCCATCAAATATGAAATGGTCCGAGATATTGAGTACATGGCACGAACAGAAAGTGCTCGACTATTAAATAATTAATCAACCATTGCAAAACGTGTCTTTTAGTATCTTCATTTGCCAATTTATTCGTTCATTCTTTGGTCATTTAATTCATCCGTTCATTCATTCATTTTCTATTTACTTACAATTCAATTTAAATGTGTATAAAAACGTGAAGAAACAGGTGACATTTATTTCAGTTTCTATCAATTCAAGCGGATTAGTATCTATATAGTATCTTTATTTTTTCAATATTTCGTCAATATTCGACCTTCTTTAACACTCTATTCTTACACTTGACTGGCTCATGTATACACAGTGTTATGTAAATCCTAACAAAGCCAACAAAAGGATCCAGACGACTGCATTATCACACAGGAAGACCATGTAATGTTTTTGGCGACCATGACAAACTATAGCACGTTTCTGAAATTATACTTGTTTTTATATATTCTTTTATCGATCCATTAATATATTATTTAACCTCTTATTGAAATGTTTAGTTCTTAAATATTTTACCTATTTATTCTTTTGTTTCCTGAGATACACTTTAATGGTTCATGTTCATACACACAGTTTTATGAAAATCCTAAAACAGAAACATAAGCGTCAACACAGGGATCCCAACGTAAGACTACATTATCATACAGGAAGACCATCTAATGTTTATGAAAAGGAAAGACTACCATGACAACTACAGCAAATTTTTTCTGAAGTTAAACTTGTTTTGTATGTGGTAAACAATTAGATGAAATATGACAGTTCATCGCCACTAACCTTTGTATTCATCACTGTCGTAAGGCTACCCAATAAGATTCATGTCTGAACGAATCTTCCCTGACCTTGCCATGTACGTATCAATGCGCATGTGCATACCCCTTAAAGCAAACACAGACGTAACATTAGAAACGTAGATGATATCCCACATTTTACAGCAAAGGTTGAATCTGGGGTATAAAGCCTGAGCTGGAACAGAAGATATTGGGTCTTCAAGTCCCTAAGAGATTGGCCTTCTCTTGGAGACTTGTCTGAGACCCCGGCAGAGCCTTCATCGTCCACAATATCCTCTTCTTCAGTGGCTTATCAAGGCCAGATAAGAACCCGAGGTCTAGGAGCTTGCAGGCGATCCTGTCTCTGCTGTTCTCTTTTCCTTATAGTAGTAGACTAATTTTTAAATATTGAGAGTTATATATTTTGTAAATTTCTTATTGCTATACCTTTAAACTTATACTGATGTAAAATAGGATACGTATTTTTATCTTATTAATAAAGACTTTTATTATTTATTATTTATTATTTATTATTATTATTATTATTATTATTATTATTATTGTTGTTGTTATTATTATTATTATTATTATTATTATTATTATTATTATTATTATTATTATTATTATTATTATTATTATTATTATTTACTCAGAAGCAATCTTTTCCACCTGATCCATCAACCGCTCAACTCGAAAAGCGTACAACTCAATTAGCACAAGAAAACAATAATGTATTTGATATAAACAACAGCCTCCCAAAATCATAGCTAATTCTAGAGAAGTCTTTCCACTTTTAAGTAGATCCCACGAGAGTCAACGTTAGGAATCGAAAGAACGAATACCGAAATAAAATTAAAAATTACCATCATCTATCGTAAAAATACGATAAAACGAACATAATATACAATTTTACAGTTTTCATCAAGCAACCACAGTCTTGATAGCGTTTAATATATTCTTTAGAATTTGACTACAGCCCATGGAATTTGTAAGTGTTTCAGTTGTTTGATATTATGTACATTTCTTATATTACCGTGAGCTGTAGTCAAATTCTAAGGAATACATACCGCGCGCTATCGAGGCTGAGGTTGATCGACGAGAACTCTGAAGAGGACTATTCACTGAAGGAAATAGCTTTGTTGAATAACAAAACTCATCAAAAATCGTATTATAACCTTACTTTACTTTGCAACCTATAATTACGAAATTGAAATGCTTATTCTCGAGAAATCGACGTAATGTTTTGAGGAAACGATTGTAATGCAACCGCTTCTGATCTAGGACACACTGCACGAACGGCCGAGTAGATACACCTCACTATATTGAGTTAATCATGCATTCAGGATGACACTTTATAGTGAGTGATCCCAATCAATTTATCTATTATCAATCAATCTATTATAAATCAATAAAGTCATTTATTCTCCCTGTTATCTAACTGCTTATTAATTACTTCAATCATCTATTTATTTATGCTTTTGTAATTTTTCTTATAATTTCATATAGAAAAACACACACTGTTATGCAAATCCTAAACAGGAACAAACGAGTTAACAAAGGGATCCCAACGGACGACTACAATATCACACAGGAAGACCATCTTACTGTTTTTAGAGATGACGTTACCCTGGCAAATGTTTCTCAAGTTAAACTTTTTTTTTGTCGTAAACCATTTGATGAAATAAGACCTTTTAGTTATTCCTAAAGTCATTGCCACTAACCTTTATAGTATTCATCACTGTCGCGACCCAATAAGATTCAGTGTCTAAACGTATATCTTCCCTGACCTTGCACTGTGTCAATACGCGTGCTCAACCACTTAAAGCAAACACAGACGTAACATTAGAAACCGAGATGATATCCCACATTTAACAGCAAAGGCTAAATTTTGGGTATAAATCCTATGTTGGAATAGAATGTATAAGTTCTTTAGCAGAGCTGCCATCCTTCACGGGTGCCTCTTCTTCAGTGGCTTATCAAGGCCGGATAAGAACCCGAGGTCTAGGCTCCTGTGCGAGATGGGGTCTCTGCCAAAGAATACTGTTTTAGCCTACTCGATTAACTGTTTTATTAGAAAAGCGCACATTTCAATTTGCGTTGTTGTAAAGCGCCTGAGGTCTACGAGCTTGCGCGTGATGCTGTCTACGCTGTTCTCTTTTCCTCTTTGGTATGAAGCAATCTTTTAAACCGATAAACTGTAAAAGCGTACAGTTAGCTGCATTTGCGTTTAAAAAAATCCTTTCTGTCTTTGATATAAATAACAATCTCCGAAAATCATAGCTCATTTTCAGAGCAGTCTTAAAACCTTCAAGAAGGAGATCACACGAGAGTCAACATTGAATGGAAAGACTGAAGTACGAACTGAATGCCGAATAGCTGTTGAATTGTGTTTATTATAAACAAAGCTCAAAATTGGCTATCCTTAAAAGTATATATTTACAGTTTGAGTAGGGAAATCAAGGGTCGAGAAATCGAAAAATCTAAGCACGAAATCTTAGTACAATGCTATCTGTGACAAACCCCATCTGAAAATCGTCTATTCGACATATAAGGTAGTCGTACCTATTATCGCGCACCTCCTAATATCGTGCTTTTCGTAAAAAATAATATATATCTTCTTAAAAACTACTGCTTCAAAATTATTCTGTTGCAACAAACGTTTTTGGTCTACTTTTTGCAAATAAACTTTTACGCAGAATAGAAGATATATATTATTTGTTACGAAAAGCACGATAATAGAATGTGCGCGATAATAGGTACGACTACCTTAAATAACCTATGATACAAAGCTAATGCCGAGTTTTGGATTTCAGAACCCTTCGACAGAAATGCTATTTACTAGAATGTAACAGCCAAATAAGTATACATTGGCTAACAAAAAAACTGGAGTGAACTGCTAAATATATCGAGTGCATTTTACAGTATAATAATCCTGTCTCATAATATTCACCATTACTCCGACGAAGGGCTAAAGCTCGAAACGTCAGTTAAGTCAACATTTTTTACGGTTCTACAAACACCGACGCAGCCTATACTAGTTTACTCGCTAGTTTCCTATTAGAGAGAGAACTTAAATTAATGCTTCATATATTCCACTTATAGATGAACAGTATACTCTAGTAAATAAACCAAGGGTTCTTGTCAGGTATTTGTTCTCCTTAGTTGCTGTTTTTTTCTGCTTATTTAAATTTGTTTTTACGTATAATAAAATAATGTAACAGAGCGAACACTTTCTATGCAGTGCCAACATAAAGTAAAAACAGCTGTTTGTTCCTTTAAATGACGCTGTAATGTCCCCTTTTTATATGGGATAAATAAAAACACGTCCTGGATGTAAATTAATCACATTTTCAGTGGGCTCTAGCTATCAAAGTTTGGATACATTATCTTCTCGACCAGTTCGACCCCGAAAGAGTTATCTCGAGGTACCCTTTTGTTGACATTACAATTGTCAAATTCCGCGAAAACAAGCTAATAATAGACTACCACAGGGAGCCCAAGAAAGGCAAATGTAAATATCACACCACAGGAAAACCAAAGCATGGTAATGTGAATTCTTACAACGAATTATGTATACACCTATTTCAAAAAACGTTGTCAGAAGGAGATCTGAATCTGCAATCTGAGACCGAAATGAATTGTCCCTGTTTTTTGCACTTAGCACCTTCAGATTTATATTTTACCCGGCATATCCATATCCGAAGCCAGAAAGTGCACGCAAACAAATTTTTAATGAGGAAAAACTGCCGTACCTCAGAATTCATTTTGGTCTCAGATTGCAGATTGCAGATTCAGATCTCCTTCTGACAACGTTTTTTGAAATAGGTGTATATAGATAAATAAAGATTAGATTCAAACTCACATTATTGATTGATAGATAGCGAATTGTTTATGAATAGCGATGATGTGTATGATGATGATAATCATATTGATGATGATGATGATGTTATTGATATTGATGAAAATAATGATCATGATGGTGATAATGATTATCATATACATGATGATGTTATTAATAACGATGATGACAAATGATCATGGTGATGATGATGATGATGATGCCGATGATGATGATGATAGTAATGATCTCAAATAATTCATGAATACGAGTTAAATAAACATTGTGAAGGTTTTATATATATTCATTGGAAAGAAAGTTTTGGTCATCATTTTGTGATGACATGGTGTTGCCGCAAAACGTCGCATTCTTTACGTGCCCAGCTTTAAACCCACACCAAAAACACCGAAAAACGTAAATGTGGGCATGCGCAGAAGAAAACTGTCAAATTACAGTCACCATAACACTGACAACATTGGCAAAGAAACAACTGTTTTTCTATCCTTGAAACTTTATCCGCGCTTATTACTGCCAATGCAAATAACATTAGCCTTCGTATTATAAAACTGGCATTGAGGGGGAAAGATTTGTTATACGTCCAACATTGAGAAGTGTATACTGCAGAATTGTTCACGGACGTGCGTTAACTAAGGTGAGTTATAATGCAAGATATAATCCCACCGCAATTTAAAAACTTGAATAGCAATTAAAAAGTACTGAATATTGGAATGATATAAGTTTGGACGAGTTGATAAATCAGTGATTGGCAACAAAGAACTGCAGTAGTTAAGGATAGATATTTGAAATGATTAAGTTAATTTGAACGCTGCGTAACGCATTTATATATATACTCTTTCTCCAAGTTTATATTCATTTTGAATGTAGCATCTTAGCGAGTATTCAAAATATGTTACTTCAGCCATATTATAAAATCTCGGCAGTTGCCAAACGAGAAAGTGAAGATCGATATTTTAAGTTATTTCTTACTACTAAAATGCCTCAATTTGAAGACCGCAGTTCATTTTTTCAAAGCTTGTCTTTCTTAGAGATTTTACTATTTATCTTATCTTTTTTTTTTCTTCACAAAAATACACGTAAGGTTAGATACTTTAAAACTTTAGCAGTTGCCAAAAATGAAATTTAAATAAACTAGCTTCAAGAACTGAATTAAAACTCTAAAAATTGTAGCACAACTTGAAACTGCACCGAATTTAATTGTCCTTTTTGGAAGCTTCAACATATTTGCTATATTTTCTAAGCAACGCCTTCGACACACCTTTGCAGAAATATCCTCTACCTTCTTAATGTACACAGAAAAATTGCATTTTACTTCGCATTTTGAATGTCAAAATGCAGGTACGGCTCGTTAATGTTTTGCATACTAAGTGTTGTTGTTCCAAACTTGTTGATGATTTCACTCTCAATTAGATTCCAAATTTGCTAGAATTTGATAAAACGACAGAAAAAATCCTTTAAAAATAAAATGCAATGTTCATAAGGAGAAGAAAAATTAACATTGAAGATTCAAATGAGCGAAAGAAAAGTAAAAAGTCTGTTTGTAGTTATAAACAAATCTTTGTATTTACATAAATCCTTCACAAATTCTGGTGGGAATTTTAATTATTAATAGCATCGTAGTAACAACTCAAAAATAAGCGTCTGCAAAACACTAAAAAAGGCTAGACACGATTTAAAGTGCTATTCCCTGCCTCTGAAAGAGCTTTTGTGTAATTTTAAGCTCAGCGACGTGTCCGGTAGTGTTTTTCGTATCATTATGGACGGTTTAGAACCTACGATTGATAAGGACGAGTTAGCAAAAGCAATACAAGAACTTAAAACATTGGAGAAAGAAAGAGAAGATATTGTGTTAGGTTTTATCAAGGAAAAGGAAATAACGGAGAAAATTCATAGCGAAGAGCTACAAGAACTAAGGAAGCAATACGATGAAGAAATAGAGGCTGTACGCGAAGAGTTCATGAATGAAAAGGAGAAAGTTTTACGCGAAACTCAGTCACTGCAGGTGGAACACAATACTCGTGAAACAGAAAAAGGCAAAGAAAACGAGAAACAGTTTGTCAACAAATCGGAACATGAATTAAAGAAGACAGAAGAAAGTTTTAAAATCGAAAAACGAAAACTTCGCGAAGAATATGAGTCTCTTATCACGCAAAAGACCAATGAAATCGAGGAGCTTTATCGTGAAAATTGCATTCTGCGATCCAAATCCGACCCGGAATCATTTGAAGACGCAAGTAAAGAAGCTGAAATTTATAAAAACAAACTGAAGGGCGAAATGGCTGCATTAAAAGAAAATTACACCGATCAGATTCAGAAGCTTAAAACAGATTTCGATTTCGAAAGGTCCGAACTTGAACGAAATCACGTTCGCGAAAAAGCTGAATTTGTGAAAAACATGAATGTGAAATTTGATGAACAGCAGGAAAATAATGAAATCGAGAAAAATAAGCATCAGAGAAAGTTCCATAATGAGTTGAAGGCGAAAATTACTATAGTTGAGCAACTATGGGAAGATCGTTGCACGGAAGAACGAAATAGAATGAACACTCGGTTTGAAAATGAGTTTTCACAGTTGAAAACCAATTTTTCGGAAGATCTTGAAGAAAAACTTGCAGAGAGGGAAGGAACTATCGATAACTTAGAGATAGAGAAGGACCAGTTGTTAAATGCTATTCATGTCGAGAGATTTGAATTGGCGAAGTTTTATAATCGAGAACTTTCTCTTCTCAACAGGTCGGACTCTACAAAGGAAGATATTGAAGTAGCACTTATCGACGAAGTTGCAAAACTACGCGATGAACAGCAAAAAGTAATACGCAACATGGAAAAAAGACACAAGAGAAAGCTGAATGACTTGAAAGAGAAGCAAAAACCGCTGGAAGAAATCTTAGAGCAGCACAAGAATGATATCGATGGCCTTAAAAGTCATTATGAGAAAGAAAGAGAGGAATTTGAAGCAACACTACGCAACGAACAACTTACTCTCTTAAAGAGCTTTGAGTTTGAGAAAAATGACATTGAAAGGTACTACAAACAAGTTATTGACGATCGTGAAAATGAGTTTAAAGAGAAAATCGAAAACATTCAAAAGAAGCATGAGAAAGAAACTGAAAGGATGGGAAAGCTAGAAAAAGAAAATGTCAAGCTTAAAGAAAAACTTTCACAGATGAACGACAAGAATGACGAACTGACTGATAAATTACAGGAGATTGAAAGCCACAATTCTCGGCTTAAAGAGGAACTGGAGAGAGAAAATCGAGGCAAAAGAGAACAACCTGATGGACTGAAGGGACTCGAGTCTTCCTCAGATTTACAGAAAACCACAGAACAACTTAGCAAGTCTAACATCCAACTTGCAAACCAGCTAGCACACGAGCAAACCAAATGCGAAGAACTTTTAAAACGTACTCTCGAACTTGAGAAACTACACCAGGAAGCCTTGAGTGCAGCTGAGGAAGACGATATCAAAGAAAATGTAGCTGACGAAGTGGCATCAACTCCTACTGTGGGAGATACGAAGCTACAGATCAGCAACGGAACCAGTGAGTTCAATAATTTTGTTGGTGATGAACATACCCCAGTAGGAGAAGAAGAGCGCAGAATTTCGCCATCGGAAGGAACAAGAGTAATGGAAAAGGAAAAAGAACGTAAGGATCAGAAGAGAGGAAACGAACTCACAGGTTCCAAATTACGCGAAGCAACATCAAAGCAAAAGGAGCATGAACTTCAGGATAATCTACAGCAATATCTTCTTGAACTAAAATCTATTCAAGGGTCGATGGATTCTAAAGAAATGGAACTGAGACAAATGAAAGAAGAATATGAACAAGAAAATAATCGATTAAAGCAAAGTATGCAAGATCTGAAGCAAGCCATAAAGCATGCTCTAGATGGTGATAACGCTGAGGAGGAAAATATGGACACCCTGAAGTCACGACACAAAGAAGTGAAAGACTTAATCAACCAAGGACGGAAAGACGACACAACCGAAAGACATCAAGCAGGACAAAACACGGCAGTCGATAAGGATCCAAGCAAGAATGATTTTAGAGCTGAGGTAGACGCTCTGGATGAGTTGACGGAGGAAGACTTTGATCATAACGAAAGTGCAAAACAAGACAAGGAAAACGTGAATGAGAAGCTGAAAGCTATCAAAGCTAAAATCTTGAGATCGCATGATCTAGAATTACTTGAATGTCAGCAAAAGCACGAACAAGAGAAGAACATATATCTTAAAGAATTAACCGACGAGAAAGAAGCAGAAATTGATATTTCTAAGAAAGTATGGGAAGCTGTTTGTGAGAAACTTGGAATCGAAGGAAACAAAAGTAAAGAAAAACTTCAAGAACTTTTACAGAAAGAAGATCCAGTAAAAAACGAAAACAGTAAATATCAAAGTGAAGAGAAGGACCATAGCGAAGATACAGAAGAACACATGGACAAGGATGAAGTAGAGAAACTGAAACACGAGAAAGAGGGACTTGAACAATCACTTGTCGAACTTGAGAAGCACTTCAACAAAGAGAAGAAGAAGTTGTTGAAAAAGATGGAAACACAACATAAAGAGTTCGTTCTTTCCCCAGAAGCAGAAGTCATCGAGGCGCTAACAAAAGAGAAAACTTTACTCGAAGAAGCATCCAACATCGAGAGATTTAATCTTGGTCGTATTTATTACATGGAGATGCAGGATGAATTAGAAGAACTTATGGCAGAGAAAATGGACGACTTAGAAAAAGAAAAGACACAAGTTATCCTTAAGTTTAATGAAGATATTGCTGACTTGCTTAAGATAATAGCAGACAAAGATCAAAATGAAGTAGACATTTTGAAAGACAAGAACGCTATGGCGAGAAAGATGCTTTCGCTGCAGAAAAAAACTGAAGATGATAATAAACTTGATGAAAGTGAAGTTGACGAACTTAAATCGGAGGCTGAAAAGTTAGAAGCCATCATACCACTGAAGAAAGAAATAGCTGAACTACAACGGAAAAGACAAGAAGAACATGGGACAAATGCTGAGAATCTCGGAAAGGCTGTTGATGTAATAAAAGACCTACTCGCTGAGAAATCTAAAGAAAAACAAGAAGAAAAACGACGAAATAGTTTTGGAAGTACTTGGAGCAATTATGGTAGTACTCTTGGAGCCGAAGAAAAACTCAGCGGAACGACCTCAAATATTTCAGAACATGGGGGGATTACACCATCAGAGAGTCGCATCTCTTCACGACCAGGAAAAAGCAAGAAATCTAGAGAACCGACGCCTTTAGAGACGAATGAACAAACTCTGTCTCCTTCAAGATGCACTTCTTTGCGATCTTCTAGAAATGATGTATCATCGCAAGGTAGACAACAAGAAACAAAAGCTGAAAAAGCCAATCAAGCAGATACGACCAATGTAAATGCTGAATCAGGCAACCAAACGTCATCACCAAGGCCAAATGAATGCCAAGATGAAATCAACTCCAAAGAAGACCTCCTTAAAGCCTTAGAAAGTCTTATTGATAACGCATTTGCAGATGATAAAACTTACGAGTCCGACAATTCTTCTGGGGCAATATCAGACTTTGATTCTGAACCCGGCAGCCCAATATCTGAGAGAGAAGATGGAGTAAGTGATTCCGGAGCAGAATCCATTGATAATGAGTGCCTTTCAATAAAGAAGTCTGAACTTGAACAAGCTCTACATATGGAGAGAATTGGTCTTGGCAGAGTGTATTACAATGAGTACAAAGATTGCTTGCAAGAGGCATTCCAAAAACTGGCCAAGGCGAAAGGTAAAACTGAAGCCCTAGAAAATCTGCTGTCTGAAGGTGCAAAAGAACTTGTTAACAGAGCAAGCTTTAGTAACATGTCAGCATCGTTCATCGAAGCAGAAACGCAAACTAGTGATGACGAGGTAGTTGATGAACTTTCCACTATGAAAAACAAAGACGCTAGAAGTGATATAAAAGAAGATGCTAAGCAGGAAAGCATGAAAGACTCAAGCAAAAACAAGAAAGATCCAAAGCAAAAACCTCAAGCTACAACCGTTGAAAATGACACAACAAAAGAGAACAACCAAGAAAGCTTAACAGAACCAAACGAAGAGAACAAAGACCGGGATGATGATAATTTAGGTGTAAAGGGAGACCAAGAGCCAACAGATAAAGCATCAACTGTTGAAGAAAGCAGTCCTACATCTGACTCAAACAAGACGAAAGACACACAAAATGCTGAACCGCAGACAGAAGATCATGCAGAGAATAAAGAAGAACCACACGTTGATACACCACCTACTGATCAGTCGAAGATTGAACAAGAGCCATACTCCAAAGTGCCTGATGAATACAAAGAAGGTGAAGGTGTACCTCCTGATCAGACGAAGATTGAACAAGAGCCAAAAACTAAACTGCCTGATGAAGACAAAGCAGGCGAAGGTGTACATGAGCAAAGGCCAAAAGAACCAGTCAAAGAAGATATAGTAGAGGAATGTCTACGAACCATAGAGAGGATGCCGTCGCTTGGCTCAGCAATGCCCGACAATGATGACCATTTCCAGGAAGATGAGTCGAAAGATGAAGAAGCAGAAAATGTCACGCCAAGCGAGAAAGATATCGCTGTGACTAAAGCTTTAGAAGACTCCCCATCTGAAATCGATGAGACCTCGAAACCTCAAGATGAAACTGAAAACAAAGGTGAGCATAATGAGCCGCAAAAGAAAGATGGAAAGAAAACAGAATCTGTATCTGAGAAAACACAACCTGAAGATGAGCCAAAGGATGAAGATGTTAAGACCACGAAAAGTCCAAAAAATGGTTCAAACCATATGCCTCAAAATGCAGATGACAGTGCAAACAAGGCGAATGATGCCAGCATTAAAGAAATCCTTGATGACGAAACTAAAGATCTTGCAAAGGAATACAAGAAGTTAAAAGACCATTATAACATACTTAAAGCATTGGTTGGTAAAGGCTTTGTGGACAAGATACCAGAATTGAACGACCAAAGAGAAAATGAACAAAACAGTGATGACATTGATGAAAATGATTTAAAGGAGCTACAGGAAGAGGAAAAGAGCATTGCCGAGGAGATAAAGGCATTAGACAAGCAAATCGACGCTCTTAAAAACATGAGTGACTCTAATGTCAGAGAAGAAGAAAAGAAATTGAACGACCAAGAACTCGATGTTTTGAAACAACTAGAGAAAATAAACGACGCACTGAAGATAGAAGAAGACAAGGATTTGATAGAACATCTTAAGAACGAGAAAGCTGAAATTGAAAAGAAACTCGAGGAACTTGAAAGAGATTTAGAAGACAAACGAGCCCAGATTGAAAGTGAAGAGCAAAACTTTTTTGATTTGATGAAAAAGAAGTTAGACTTAGAAGGAGAAGTTGCCAAGAAAGCTCAAAAACTTGATAAACACCACAAGAACCTCGCGCAGCTGAAACAGGATGACGAAACTCAAGACATCGAAAAGGAGATAGAAAACTTGAAAAAGCATGAGGAAGTGCTACGAGACATCATTGATTCTCATTTGCCACATCCATCTTCTGCAAATGAAGAAACAGAAGCCAAAGATTCATTGAGCGACAAAGATGACCAAGCTTCTACTGAAATAGCAACTGATTCCTTAATCCCAGAAGATAAAGGAAAAGTAACAGGCATTAACGACAAGGACAGTGAAGCAATTAAGCCGTTACAAGCAGAGGCACTGGGACCAAAAGTTGAAGAGATTGCTAAGCAAGTCAAAGATAACGACCGTGGGTCAACTAAGGCAGCCAAAAAATTGAAACAAGCACAACGAGATAGAGACAGGTACATCAGAATGGCTGAAGACCAAGCGAACAGGTTAAAACCGTTCCTTAAAAAGCAACAAAGATTGATAGATGCGCTGGGTATGACTAAAGATGACGAAGAAGACATCAAACCATCAATCAATAAAAATGATCCCTTGCCTTCAGGAGAAAAAGAAACGCAAATGACAACAGGTGAAGAACAAGGAAGTGAATCTTCTGCCTTCAAAGATGAAGACACAAAAGATGAGAAGAACGGTTTTGGAAAAAGAGCTGTTAAGAGTTCAAATAAAACTACTAATGCTGATCCAGATAAGCTTAAAAATAGTACCGATGTTGTCGAGAAAAAGTTGAATGACAAAGATAACGATGAGCAACTACCTAACTTAAAAAACAAAGATAGAAAAGATGTGGAAATGCATCTTGATGGAGATGGTAATGCAAGTTCAAATCAAGTTGCAAACTTTGACCCAGAAACATTGAGAAATAACAGTAATACTATAAAGAATAAGCTGAATGAAGTAGAAGATCAAATTGCTCTTCTTAGTGATAAAGTCAAAGAAGCAAAATATGATCCAATTACAGAATCGTTAGTAAACCATATACAAGCCTTGAAAGATGAGGTAGAAGAAGCCAATGCAAAAATGTCTGCAACTCAAGCAACACTTGGGAGTATGGAGACGGGTAACGAAGAAGAAATCAGTAACCTTCTTGAAGCAAAAGCTGAACAAGGATCTGAGTTGTCAGACATGCTTGCCGTCTTACCAGTAGGTTTTGACACCTTATCCGAAGATATTCAGAAGGTGATTGAGCTAGCTTGCCAGAAAAATGATCTCGAGCAAATAATAGCGAAACTAGGACAAGATATTGACAAAGAGGAAACGTGTTTTCAAGAAGCAGTTCAATATCAGCGGGAAGGAGCATTGGACGAAAGTTATTCCCAATTTGGAGAGGCCGTCAATATCAAAGAAAACTTAATGAAAGAACTCAGTGCTCTTTCCATGGAAATAGCAGACACATTAGACCAAGAAGAAAAACCAGGACTTCTAGATGATAAAATGCAAAAGAAAAAGGAGTTGGAGGAGGTTGTAGAGAAACTTCAAGACGAGATTGAGCATGAGCCTGCACGAGCTGCAAACCATTTAAGTGAATTGATCAAGACTAAACATGAAAAAGAAGACGATCTAGCAAATGCTGTAGAGCAACTACCACCTGTCAAACATCTTGACCTAAGTGATGTTCCAGAGCCAATTCTAAGTGTAATTTCCTTACAGAAAGATGATATGAACGACTTTGAAACATATCCTTTGGAAATTAAAGAGCTCGAGAAAGACATCCAGGAAAATGCATCAGAAGTCAGTAGTTTGTATCATCAGCAGAAGAACCCTGAAAGCGAAGAAGACAACCTTGTACAATTGATCAAGAAACACAAATCACTACATGAGGAATCACCAATGAAGGACGAAGACAGTCTTAGTAGTTGCAGCAACATACCCCCAGCTTCTGTTATTGCAGAAATGCGCAAAATTACGGAGGATCTTCAAGAAACAGAATCAAAATTAAATGCAATCAAGGATAAATGTAACGATGATGAGATCGCGCAGATGCAAGAATTAGAAGCTTTAATCAATGAAAAGCATGATCTCGACAGAGAAAAAGAACTCTTAGAAAACCTTTGCGACCTTCTTGATAAAAAGAACAAACTGGAAAAGGAATTAGAAGAAAACAAAACAAAACAAGGGCTTATGGGAGTTAATAAGATAATCCAGGAGAAAGAGAAGGAAATAAAGAGACTCGAAGATAATGTAGAAGACATCGAAGCTAGTTTGGAGAACCTAATGAACGAAATGAACAACAATGTTGCAGACGAGACCGGCATCGAGAAAACGATCAAAGAAACTCTTGCAGAGATTCACAGACAGGTTGGAGAAGCTGAGAAGGAAAAAGAAAAGCGTGACAAGACACAACAGAAGGCTGAGAGCAGACTAAATGAAGCTGTATCCAATTTAGAAGATGAGCTCGAAGAAAGCAGAGAAGAGCTGGACTTTGTGGAAAATGAGCTGGAAAATCTACAAGGTGATCCCGAGAAAGAAGGTGCTCTTTCATCAGAACTGATTGATCTGACAGCGCTGCTGAATACAAAGAAAAGTCTTGAAGATTATCTACTTGAAATTGACACAAAGCTTGATAACTCTGATGAAAGTAAGAAAGAACCACTCAGCCAAAATGAGATTGATACTCTGCGAGCCAAAAAACGTGAAGCAGAAAATGAATTGGCAGAAATCCAAGAGGAAAAATCTAAATTTGAGGTGGAATTACAAGACGATGAAATACAAGAAACCTTTGATGCTCTTTGCGAAGAAAAGAAACAACTTGAAGAGCAGAAGAATGTCTTGATGGGAAAAATACACGGTGCAAATATTTTCAGTCGAATGGCAGACGAGATACAAGATGAGAAGCCAGGCGATGAAGACAAATCGTACTACACTCATGCGCTAAATGAAATGATATCAGGCCCAAAGACATTGATTCAACTTGCCGAAGAGAACGAAAGACTGAAAGACATTGCTTGTAATCAACGACGACTTATGGAGGAAATGAACGAAAGCTTAGAAGCATCTCTTGGTGATAAACTAGCAAACGCTTTGACAACACCATCAACTGATATAGATGAGAAGGATATTCATAAACCTATAATAGACAGGTTAGCCAATCAAGAAACAGTTGAAGAAATTGTCAACGATCTCAGTAATGAAAACAAAGAGCTAAGAGATATGAACGACGAACTGTCAAATGATCTTGAAAGTCTTAAAGAGAAAATTGGCGACAAGCTCACAAAGTCTCTGATAAACCCAAACGAGGAAACAAACAAGGCAGCCTTGGGACCCCTCTATGATTTTATTGCAGAAGATGGCACCATTCAAGAGCTTCTAGAAGAGCAGCATAATGGCATGGGAAGAATAGAAGACGTACTAGGCAAGAACCTTGCAAACGTTTTAATCAGCCCAGATGAAGAGCGTAGTGTTGATGATGACTTCAGTGACCTCCCAAAAGCAGCAATAATAATGAAAGACAAAGATGAAGATCTCGAAACTGTGCTTGCTGCTTATGAAGATAAGCTTGAGCTTCTTGGAAGAGAGAACGATGCGTTAAAAAGTATGCTTGGTAATGATCTTGCACAAGCACTACTAGATTTAGGCCAAAGTACAAATAGAGAACTATGGCCAGTCCCAGCCGAGTCAAATATACAAAAGGTCGACAAAAGATCTAAAGCTGAAAAAGATGCCACTAAAGATAAAGACCATGCAAGCGGACCAGATGATCAGAAATCGACAAAGGAAAAGACTGACGAGCCATCAACACAAGAAGTTCCAACTTCGCAAGATATCAAAATGGATATAAGCAAGAGTGACAAAGGTAATGCACCAAAGCGTCCTATGCGGAAATTTGAGAAAAACAAACAAAACGAGCTACAGTCCTCAACTGCTATGGACAAAGCTCAGGATCAAGATGCAGATTCGAATATGCAACAATCAAAAAACGAAAGCAAGGAAAACATGGATAATGGCATCGCTTCTGAAAACGATAGAGCCGATAAAGCTCAGCAGTTGTCTGCCCAAAATACCCAAGATCCCCACAAAATGTCTAAGAAAGAAGGAGAAATACATAGTGCCAAAGCCAGTGAAGATGAAGACAAACACGAGGAATTACCCAAAGACGGCCAAAAGCTTTTGAGTGGTGAAACTGATATAACACCATCAACTGTACGTACTACGTCAGTCACACCAGAGTCAGAGGCCATAGCATTGTGCGGGATTGAAGCACCAATTCACATGGCTAAGGAGAGCAAAACTCTTGGCGAAGTTATCAAAGGATATGAAAACGATTTAGATACATTGAAATCCAGACTAGGACCCCGATTATTTGACTCCATTATAGCTACAGGAAGACCACAAGTAGCTGCGAAAGACCCTGCTAGTAATAATATCTCAGACGAAGATCGTCATGTGCAAAAGGGCAAAGAACCTGAAAGAGTTGTAGGCAGTGACAAAGACGTACACGACGAAGAAAAACCTCACGAGAGCATACGTGACTCAGACGACACGAGGAGTGAATCAAAAGAAAGAGACAGTGATGATGTGGTGCAGCCATTAAACGAGGATGTGACAAACCAGAGAATAAAATCCAGGGCTCCTAGGAGACGGCCATTGGTGAATAGCCCTACAGAAATAGTTACTAATAAAGATGCCCGAAAGCCTTCAAAAGACGGTCCTTCTAGTGAGCTTGATAAACTTAGTTCAGGGGCATATGAAGATGAAGAAACCCCTAAACTACCTAAGGAAATGTACCCAACACCAAGCAACATGGAAGGAAAAGATGTATTATTTGTGTTGCCACAACAAAAGATGATCGATGAGAATAAGACGCTTGAAGATGTTATAGAGGACTTTGCTGAAGAACTACAAACTATAAAATCGCAAATTGGACCCGAGCTTTACAAATGCTTATTGGCCACAGGAAGACAAGGTAAAGATGGAAATCACAAAGAAGATCCCAAAAGAAAAACTATGGGAACAAAGGACTCCAACGCTACTCTTGATATTTATGATAAACCATTGGATGACAAAAAACACAAAGGAAAAGCAAGCAATAAAGCAACCGACAGAGATTTCGTTACAGACAGAAGTGAAGAAGATACAGGGCTTGCAGATAGCCAAACGCCAAGCAGAAGCAACCTAACAGATGATGGTACAAAACGTTTAGACGAAACGGGAAGCAGAGATATAGCCCCAGGAAAAGACCTGCAAAAATCAAGAACTAAAAGCAAAGAAACAAAGGATAATGGCATCGCTTCTGAAAACAATAGAAACGATAAAGCTCAGCTGTCGTCTGCAAAAAGAACCCAAGATCCCGAAGGAATTTCTAAGAAATACGGAGAAGTGTATAGTGGCAAAGTCGGTGAAGGTGAAGACAAACACGAGGAATTACCCAAAGACGAACAAAAGCTTTTGAGTGGTGAAACTGATATAACACCATCATCTGGACGTACTACTTCAATCACACCAGAATCAGAGGCCATAGCATCGTGCGGGATTGAAGCACCAATTCACATGGCTAAGGAGAGCAAAACCCTGGGCGAAGTTATCAAAGGATATGAAAACGATTTAGATACATTGAAATCCAGACTAGGTCCCCGATTATTTGACTCCATTTTAGCTACAGCAAGACCACAAGTAACTGAGAAAGATCCTGCTAGTATTTGTGTCTCAGACGAAGATCGTCATGTACAAAAGGGCAAAGAGCCTGAAAGAGTTGAAGGCAGTAACGAAAAAGTACAGGAAGAAGAAAAACCTCACAAGAGCATACCTGACTCAGACGACATGAGGAGTGAATTAAAAGAAAAATACAGTGATGATGTGGTGCAGCCATTAAACGAAGATGTGACAAACGAAAGAATAAAACCCAGGGCTACTAGGAAACGGCCATTGGTGAATAGCCTTCTAACAGAAATAGCTAGTAATGAAGATCCCCGAAAGCCCTCAAGAGACAGTGCTTCTAGTGACCTTGATAAACTTATTGCACGTACACATGAAGATGAAGAAACCTCTAAACTACCTAAAGAGATGTACACAACACCAAGCAACATGGAAGGAAAAGACGTATTCTATGAGTTGCCACAACAAAAGATGATCGATGAGAATAAGACGCTTGAAGATGTTATGCATGACTATGCTGAAGAGCTACAGACTATAAAATCACAAATCGGACCAGAGCTATACAAATGCTTATTGGCTACAGGAAGACAAGGTGAAGATGGAAACCAGAAAGATGATCCGAAACGAAAACCCATGGGAACAAAGGACTCCAAAGCTACTCCTGATATTTATGATAAACCTTCGGATGACATAAAACACCAAGAAAAAGCAAGCGATAAACCAACTGACAGAGATTTCCTTATAGACTCAAATGAAGAAGATACAGGGCATGCAGACGGTCAAACGCCAAGCAAAATCAACTCAACAGATGATGAAACAAAACGTTTAGACGAAACAGGAAGCAGAGATATAGCCCCAGGAAAAGACCTGGAGGCAAGAAGAGCCAGATCGCGAAAAGATAACAAAGACTCTATACTAGCCGGAAAACCCGATGCTCGAGAGCCGGGAGAGGTTTATTTGGATAACTTGACGAAGTATGGTGACATGCAAGTAAGGATGGGAGACAATGATGGAACTGAATCAATAGAATCAGGAGAAATCATCGATTTGGAAGTTAGTATGGAAAGCAGTCCTCAATATGATGGAGATATGTTGGCTCCACTTCAAATGAAAGAACAAAACCAAACACTAGAAGAAGTGTTGAAAAGCTATGAAAATGATTTGCAAACGTTGAAGGATAAATTAGGACCAGAACTCTATGAAAGTATTCTTGATGCAAGTCAACAAAAAGAGAAATTCGAACAACCAGAAGTATCATCACAGAAAGGCAATGATGGTTATACCCCCGAAGAAGAAGAGACCAGTTTTTCTGACGAAAAACAACCACAAAAGAAAGCTTGCAAGAAGCCTGCTTCTGGAAAAACAGCAGCGGCGGACGACATTGAAACTGATGTGGAATTAGAAAAAGCTGCACAACAGGCAGCTGAAAATTCTGACATTGAGCCAAGTAGGCCAGTCCTAGATGATGACAACAGTGAAGTTAACGTATATGATTCCGGAGGTAACAAAGATGAACGTAACGATGAGAACATACAGCCATCAAAAAGAAGAGATGAAGTAGGAGAGAAGGGCCATCTTAAAGCTTCAAGACTGCTGAGAGAACCAGATACAACTGTGCAAGATATCATAAAAGAATACGAAAATGCACTAGACGTTTTGAATTCCAAACTGGGACCAAATCTTTTAAAGGCCATCCTTGACTCAGAAAAAAAGAAAAGTGCCAGTAGAAATGAAGCAGATCGATCGTTAAACGACAACAGCGAAGAGGGTAGTGATGACCCTGAAAATACTAATGAATTGTTGACTGAGGTTACTCCTAAGGACGAAGAGGCCAGACCGTATCTACACTACCAAAACGATGATCAAGAGGAAAGCGAGAAGAACATACATCACGTAGATACACAACCTGACACTCATAAGGAAGCTAAACCTATTTCCAAAGAACCTGGTACAGCGAACGAGTTTGACAGAGAAACATTCACGAAAGGCATCACAGACGAAAGGTTGAAAAAAAAGAAGACTGAAGACATGGATGAACCAGTGACGCTCTCAGACAACGCTATACAACAATTAAATAAAGGCCGTACACTAGAAGATTTCATAAAGGAATTAGAACAAGAATCTGATAAACTAAAAGCAAAACTCGGTCCTAACTTAACAGTATTCCTTCTGGAAGACGAGGATAGCAAAGAAGATCTCGCAGAGCGTGAAAAACATGAAGAGGCTTCTGACTACCAACAAGAAGACAATATGGACATCTTATCAGGTTCTGTTTCTAAAGGAGATTATCCAGATCTCTCAAAAGTATCCAAGCAAAGAGAATCGAACGATGCTGGTAAACAAGATGAAAATGATGACCTGCCATTAAACGATAAACAAAGGGACGAAATGAAAATGGGCAAGAAAAAGTATCATATAAATGCACAACAAGATGAACAAAGCGACAAATCTACAACAGCTGATGTTGGTGAAAGTAAACAATACATGACATACATGCCAACCGTTACGTCGAGTGATATTAACATTGGTAAAAGAGATGAAAAGGGTTCGCTTTCAAACGATGCGAAGGAACTTTTGAAGAAAGACATGACTTTGGAGGATATCATTGACAAACTACAACAAGACTCAAATGAACTAAAAACAAAACTTGGACCTAGTTTAACGAAACTTCTTTTGGAGGATGGTGAGGATATAAAAGCGAACGTCATAGAAAATGACAAGGAAACATCTTTAGATCACCAAGACGATGAACAACAAGCACGCTCCACTGAAGAGATAGATGAGCAAAAGGGCTCTCTCAAAGCGATTGCATCAAAAGCCTCTTTACCAGTAAATGCTGAAGAATCCAAGAAAATAGACTCAAAGGAAAATTTTGAGAAAAACCTAAAGAGTTTACCAGGTGACCATGAACAACAAATACCAGCTATTCAGCAAGGAGATGGTACAACAGACGAATATTTTAAACAAACAGAAAACGAGGGAGAACAAGAGGAAATATGCGATACTGAAAGTCCGGCTCAACCATCCGATAAACAGCAACTTAATGATGGTACACCAGTGAAACGAATATTGGCAGCTGAGATTATGAAAGACCAGAATGCCGCTCTTGAGGACGTGATCCAAGGCTATGAGAATGACCTTTCAGTTCTAAAGAGTGCACTTGGTCCTAACCTGGTGGATTTGATATTGAACAAGAACAAAGGGGATGATGAGATCAAACATGAAGATAAACAAATGGGTGTTCTTGGTGACAAACAAGAACAGGATCAATCAGATCCAAAGTCAGCTGTACAGGGCGAAGTATCAATAGGTAGAAAAAAGGATCGACAAGCAGGAAACGACAAGGAAAATGAAAACTATAATATAGATGCACAACAAGAGACACAAGGGGACAAATCTAAAACAGCTGATGCTGCTGATAGTAAAGCATACAAGCCAACCATTGCGTCGAGCGAAAAGGGCATTGGCAAAAGAGATGAAAAAGGTTCGCTTTCAAACGATGCAAAGGAACTATTGGAGAAAGACATGACTTTGGAGGATATCATTGACAAACTACAACAAGACTCAAATGAACTGAAAACAAAACTTGGACCTAGTTTAACGAAACTTCTTTTGGAGGATGGTAAGGATATAAAAGCGAACGTCATAGAAAATGACAAGGAAACATCTTTAGATCACCAAGACGATGAACAACAAGCAAGTTCCACTGAAGAGATAGATGAGCAAAAGGGCTCTCACAAAGCGATTGCATCAAAAGCCTCTTTACCAGTAAATGCTGAAGAATCCAAGAAAATAGACTCAAAGGAAAATTTTGAGAAAAACCTAAAGAGTTTACCAGGTGACCATGAACAACAAATACCAGCTATTCAGCAAGGAGATGGTACAACAGACGAATATTTTAAACAAACAGAAAACGAGGGAGAACAAGAGGAAATATGCGATACTGAAAGTCCGGCTCAACCATCCGATAAACAGCAACTTAATGATGGTACACCAGTGAAACGAATATTGGCAGCTGAGATTATGAAAGACCAGAATGCCGCTCTTGAGGACGTGATCCAAGGCTATGAGAATGACCTTTCAGTTCTAAAGAGTGCACTTGGTCCTAACCTGGTGGATTTGATATTGAACAAGAACAAAGGGGATGATGAGATCAAACATGAAGATAAACAAATGGGTGTTCTTGGTGACAAACAAGAACAGGATCAATCAGATCCAAAGTCAGCTGTACAGGGCGAAGTATCAATAGGTAGAAAAAAGGATCGACAAGCAGGAAACGACAAGGAAAATGAAAACTATAATATAGATGCACAACAAGAGACACAAGGGGACAAATCTAAAACAGCTGATGCTGCTGATAGTAAAGCATACAAGCCAACCATTGCGTCGAGCGAAAAGGGCATTGGCAAAAGAGATGAAAAAGGTTCGCTTTCAAACGATGCAAAGGAACTATTGGAGAAAGACATGACCTTGGAGGATATCATTGACAAACTACAACAAGACTCAAATGAACTGAAAACAAAACTTGGACCTAGTTTAACGAAACTTCTTTTGGAGGATGGTGAGGATATAAAAGCAAACGTCAGAGAAAATGGCAAGGAAACATCTTTAGATCACCAAGACGATGAACAACAAGCAAGTTCCACTGAAGAGATAGATGAGCAAAAGAGCCCTGTCAAAGCGACTGCCTCAAAAACCTCTTTACCAGTTACTGCTGAAGAATCCAAGAAAATAGACTCAAAGGAAAATTTAGAGAAAACCCTAGAGAGTTTACCAGGTGAAAATAAACATCAACTTGGAAAACTACAAGCTATTCAGCGAGGAGATGGTACAGCAGACGATCTTAAGCAAACAGTAAATGAAGGAGGACAAGAGGAGATATGCGATACTGAAAGTCCAGTTCAACCATCGGATAAGCAGCATGCTAATGATGATACACCAGTGAAACGAATATTGGCAGCTGCGATTATGAAAGACCAGAATGCCGCTCTTGAGGACGTGATCCAAGACTACGAGAATGACCTTTCAGTTCTAAAGAGTGCACTTGGGCCTAACCTGGTGGATCTGATATTGAACAAGAACAAAGGAAATAAGGAAATCAAACATGAAGGTAAAAAAATGCGTAATCTTGCTGACAAAGAAGAACATGATGATCAATCAGATCCAAAGTCAGCTGAACAGGGCGATGTAAAAATGGATACAATAACGGATCGACAAGCAACAAATGACCCTGGAAAAGTGCTTGACAAGAAGATGCATGAAGTTGAACAAAAACTTGAAGATAGCGATGAGAAGACGAAAGAGAAAGACAAAATACTAAATGCTGAAATGATATTGAAAGATCAAATATTGGATGGAGACAGGTTTAGTGAAAATGAAACAATTCTTGATGATAAGGATTTACCAATGAAGGAAGAAATGAAAAGAGACCTAACACAGAAAGCCTCAGACTCATTACAAGACATCCTATTGCCACTGTTGTCTGAAGATAACGGTAGAACCATTGAAGATGTCATGCAGGATCTTTTTGAAGACCTGAATAAACTTAACGACAGACTTGGTCCTAATCTCTCAGAGAGTCTTCTCCGAATGAAACGAGATCAGCAGAAAGCCTTAACAGACTCTAAGCAGAAGACAGAAACAACATCTAGCAAGGAAGGTAGTGCACTGGATAGTGAGGACAGGAACCGCTTGGGAGAAAATAAATCAATAGAAAATGAAAATGAAAATAGATTAGAAAGTGACAAAGAGACAACAAAAAGTAAGAAAACGGACGATACAATTGGATTTCACGACGAAAGTCCTGAACTTGCTGATGAGAATGATGATGCACAGGATACTAAATATGGTCTTGACAGAGCAGGAACGGCCAGCGGTTCGAAACAGAATGATGCAGAAAGAAGTACTGATATGGTTGGTGAACTTGATGCGCTTTCACGTATGTCAGAAAAAGATCAAACACTTGAGGAGATAATCAAGAAATATGAAGATACGATTGATAGATATGAAACTGCACTGGGCCCTCATCTATCAACAGCAATACTATCAAATCCTCCTAAATCTGAAATTCCTAGTGAAGGCGAACAAGAACAAGAAAAAGCTCAGTCCAATAATGGAAAAGGTGAGCAAGAAGATAAAGATATTGCCGAAAATGAAGCGTTAGCCGCCAAGAAAGCAATTTCAGAAGTTGATGCTGAGCAAGAAAAAAGTCAGAAACGTAAGGAATCAAAACCTGGACAAATATCTGATAATCTGGACACCAGCAAGCAAGACCAAGAGCAAGTTAATAAGGATTTTTCCGAAAAAGAAATGTTAGCATCCAAGAAAGATAATTCAGAAGAATCTATACCCAAGAGTAAGAGCGATAACAGGAAATACATGCTGCTCGGAGAAGACATGCCATTGGAAACAGGAAATGAACAACTGAAAGAGCCAGTTAAGTTAATTCATCAGGGTAAAACACTTGAGGATATGCTCGTTGATTACGAAAAAGACCTCGAAATTTTAAAGAATATTCAAGGTGATGATGGAGCTCCAATCTCAATTGATGATGTTACAGCAGCCTACAAGAAGCAGATACAAGATCTTGAAAATACAAACAATGAAATGCACAACGATCTTGATACTTTAGAAGCCAAACTCGGACCAACCCTATTCAAAAAGCTAACAGATTCTGAGGAATCAAACGATGTTGAAGAAAGGCCAGCAAAGAACGACACTGATTCCGAGGCTTTGAAAAGTAAGTTGGAACTAACATTAGACGAACAGCTCAAAGAATCAGATAAATTAGCAAATGACGCTTCTGATGATGTAGAAGAAACGCCAGCGAAGAGCGACACTGATGCGCATACTAAACATTCATTAAACAGAGAAGCAGGTAAATCGGAAAGATCAGAAAAAGAGCAAGCCAACATAAAACCACAAACAGAGGATGCTGATGATCAATCTAACCAAAAACACAAGATACTTGAGGAACCAATGAAAGTTATAGATCAGGGCAAGACAGTTGAGGATATGCTGATTGACTATGAAAAAGAACGCGAAGTACTCAATTCCATACAAAGCGACGATGGAGCGCCGATTTCAATCGGTGATATCACTGATGCTTATAAGAAGAAGATAGATAAGTTAGAGGACGATACTGCTGCAATGCGCAAAGATTTGGACACTTTGGAAAACAAACTCGGCCCAATATTATACAAAGAGCTAAAAGGTTTTGAGGGAACAGAACATGAGCGTCATGATGCTGTAGATGATGCTGAAGAAACGCCAGCAAAGAACGACACTGATTTCGAGGCTAAATTAGAAGCAACATTAGATGAAAAGCTCAAAGAATCAGATGAATTAGCACATGGCGTTTGTGATGATGTCGAAGAAACGCCAGCGAAGAGCGACACTGAAATGCATGCTAAACATCCAAAAGACAGAAAACCAAGTATACCGGAAAGATCAATGAGAGAGCACATCAACCAAAAACCACTAACAGAGGGTACTGATGACAAGGCAAACCTTAAACACAAGATACTTGAGGAGCCAATGAAAGTAATAAATAAGGGCAAAACTGTAGAAGACATGTTAATAGACTATGGAAAAGACCGCGAAGTACTCAATTCTATACAAAGCGACGATGGAGCACCAATTTCGATCGATGACATCACCGAAGCCTATAAGAAGAAAATAGAACAATTACAGGACGATAACGCTGAAATGCGTAATGATCTAGACATTCTTGATACCAAACTTGGAACAAGACTATCCAACCAGCTTAGGGGAAGACCAATCCATACCACAAAGAAAGAACAAATGGGCGGAGGGGAGTTCAAAGACTTGACACAAGGTACTGAACAAATGAACGGAGCTATTGCTGCAACAGACGACTATGCTGGAAAATCAACAAAGAAAAGTGAAGATTTACCAAATGAAACTAAGGCAATCATGGGCAAAGCTGCAGCAATAACAAACCAAGTTATTGACCAGTCAACAGGAGACAAAGACGCGGCACAGGACTCAACTAGGGCAAACATAGATAAACAAAGAAAGGAAACTGAAAGCTCAGACTCGAGAGATCAGTTAAGCGATGATAATCAAATAGAAGAAAGCCAGAATATCGAAAGTGAAAGTATGGAGAGCTGTCTATTAGAAGCTCCAATCATCATGGAACAATACAATCAGACTCTAGAAGAAGTTATCGATGATTATGAAACACAGCTTAAAGAAATGTTGGCAAATCAAGAAGCACTAAAAGCAGAGCTGGACACTCTAGAACAAGGTCTTGGACCGAAACTTTATAAAGAGCTTTGTGAGTTAAGTAATGATGACGAGAATGATATTGAGAAAGGAACAAAAGAAGAGCAAGAAAAAGAGAACAAAAGCAAAGATGAATCCAAAAGTGATGGGCAGTTGGACGAAAATGATGATAATCCAAAGAAAGGTCATAGCAAGTCCGATTTCGAAGCCATCAATAAAATGACAGAAGAAGAAAAACCACTAGCAAGTGTTTTGGAGGATTATCAGGACAAATGCGCTCTATTCGAGAGAGAAAATGAATCATTGAAGAAAGCATTGAGTAGCGTCTCTGGTGACGTCGACGTAGGCGGAATGATCTCCGATTATGAAAACAAGATCCAAATGCTTGAAAATGAGAACAAAGAAGCTGAGAAGGAGTACGAGGAGAAACATAATGAACTACAGAATGAAATCAAAGATCTCCGCGATATTCTAGAAAAACTAGCGCAGACATTACGCCAAGACTTCTTGGATGATCTTATGAAACAGCAAGATACGGCAAACAGCATTGAAGCTTTACAAAAGATGGAAAAGGAAAAGAAGACGCTAGCAGAAGTTGTTGAAGAATATGAAGATGATATGAAAAGGCTAGAAAGGGAGAAAGCGGTCTTGGAGCAATTAACAGGGCAGAGTGAAGATGGAGCCTCTATGCTTGACACTATTAATGATTACGAAGACTCTATTAAAAGTCTTAAAGATGTCAACAAGATGTTAAATCAGCGAATAGATGCTTTAAGCAGAAAACTAGGGCCTACGTTAGCAAACCAACTAACAGATCTTTGTGAGAAAACAGATGAGGGGAGCGAAAAGGTGAAAACTAAAGAATGGCTTCCTTCTGTAAAGAAAATGAAAGACAACAATGCAACTTTGGAAAAGGTTTTGCAACAGTATGAAGATCAAGAATTGGGACATCATAATGATGAAGATGAAGATACGCAAGAAGAAACTTTGGAGAACTTGAAAAAGAAAATCGGAGAGAGTTTAATAAACGACCTCAATGACCTGGACAATAGATCGATCGAAGAGCTGCAAAACGAGGACAAACGACCAGTGGCATTATGCATAATGAAAAAACGTAACAATAACCTTTCAGATGTTATTAAACTCTATGAAGATTATCTTTTACAATACGGTGTACTTGATACTCTCCAGGGCGAATCTCTGGCTTCAGAACTTGAGGATGCTCTTGAAGGTATTTCAATTGATATACACAACGAACCATTAGTGAGTGAAGTTGCATACAGAGAGCCACCAAGTTCAGAATATGGTACTTTGGTTGAAGACGATTTCATAATAACAGGGGCCGTGCCTAACGAAAATGGAGTTAACGACAGCAGTATTGAGAAAGAGAAGCAGCTGGCTGACCTTCAGAAGCAGCTTGAAGAAGAGAAGGAACTAAAGGAAAAGTACCAAAAAGATGTCGAGGATCTTCTTAATGATATAGTTAAGCTGAAATTAAAAAATGCAGGTGACGATGAAGACAAGGACGAACTAGAGAGACAGATAAAAGAAGAGTATGAAATCAAACAGGAAAACGAAACACTGAAAAACGAATTATCCAAAGCGAAGGATAAAAACAAGGAGCTGGAAAAAGACGGCGAAGACTTGAAGAGTGAAATGAAAAATATGGAGAAGGAAATTCAGAGGCTAGAAAACGCTTTGGAGGAAATGCAAAAAGGTTTAAAAAGAAACTTGAAAGATGATGATGACAATGACATGGCGAAGAAACTAGAAGAGTTACAGGAGAAAAATGAGGAATTGGAAAAAGAGATCGAAGATCTAAAATGTCAACTTAAAGAGAAAGAAGAAAACTTCCAAACTGAAAAGAACAATCTAATGGAACACAAAGACCAGGAAAAGAAAGATACAATGAAGGACTTACTTGAAGCAAAGGCTGAAGTTGAGCTACAACTACAAGAACAACTTTCCTCGTATCATGAATTAGAAGAAAGGTTGAAAGAAACGGAGGAAGGATCAGACAAAGACGAAGATGAGAAGTTAAAGCAGTTGAAAATGAGGAATGAGTCACTCAAAGAGCAGTTAGATCATTCCGAAGAAGCCATGAAGCAGGCCTTGGAAAAATACCAAGAACAGATCAAACAACTTGAAGTTGAAAATGCAAAAACTGAGGAGGAGAAAAAGCACGAAATTGAACTACTAAACAACAAGCTAGAACTGGAGAAGAATGCGCATGGGAAGTTGAAGGAAGAATACGATGAAATGTTAAAGAAGAAAAAACAACAAATGCATGAAGATTTTGAAGATGATCTTGAGAGAGAGAAACGAAAGACGAAAAAAGATCTTGAAGAACAAATGGACGACTTGGAAAGATTAAGAAGGAAGCACGAACAAGAACTTAATGACTTGAACAACAAATCAAAGAAAGAGAAAAATGATTTGAACAACTTGTTTGAGGAAGAAAAACAAAAACTCCAGAAAAACTTCGATGAAAAGATGAGTGACAAAGAGGAAGAATATGAAAGAGAACTTGAAAAACTTAGAGAAGAACTGGAAGACAAATTGATTTCTGAGAAAGCAGAACTTAGTGTTCAGTTCAACCAAGAAAAAGCCGCACTGCAAGCTGAAATAGAAAAGAATATTTACGGAGATGAAATACAGAAGAACATAGATCTTGAAAGCGACTTTCAAGGAACTTTGAGCAAAGTCTTGGAAGAACACGCAAGTGAAATAGAGGACATCGACCGCGAAATGAAACAAGCAGACAAAGAATTACAAGAACAAAAGCATGAGCTTTATAAGGAGCTCGAGAAAGAGAGAGAAAAAGATAAAAGAGACCAAGACAAGCTTCGACAAGAAATGGAGTCAAATATAGAAAGCATGTTAAAAGAAATTATAAAACTGAAACATCAGCGTAAAGAAATGAGACACCACCATCGAATAGAGAAACAAAACATGGAAGAACTCTTTGAAAATGAAAGAAACGAAATCCAAGCAAGTATCGAGCGAAGTAAGGATGAGCTACTGGCAAAACTAAAAGAAGAACATGAGAAGAAAGTTGAGCATGAGAGAGAAAAGTATGAAGAGATAATCAAGGAGTTACAAGAGGCTCTTGACAAAGCTGAAGCAAAGAGAAAAGAGTTTGAAGAGAAATTGCGTAATGAGGAAAGAAAAGCTGAAGAAAGTAGACTTAATAACGAAACAGAAGAGAGACCAGTTGAGCTTCAGAAAGAAATCAAAGTTATCAAACGAAGTTTTGAAGTTGAGTATGAGAAAAAGTTGAGCGTTGAAAAGCAACGCTTTGAAGAAACGCTACAAGGTTTAAGACGAGAAGTAGGCAGTCTCCAAGAGAAGAGGAAAATAATCCAGGAACGAGTTTACAACCAAGAAGGAAGCTACTCAGCAGAGAAACATGTCATAGAAAAAAGCATAGCAAACTACAAATTGGAGGTCCTGGCGAAATTAGAAGGAGAAATGGGTCAGAGATTAAATCGAGAGAGAAAGCCCTTGGAAGAAGAGATAAAAGAGCTACAGACTGAAAACGAAGAACTAAAACGAGAGAGGTGGGAAATGAAGATTCAGTATCGACGAGAGAAGACGATTATTGAAGAGAAATATGAGAAAGAGAAAGAAACTATGGAACAGAGCTTCAACAAGGAAAGAGAAGAAATGCGTAAACGACTAGAAGCAACTCTACAGAAGCAAGAGAAAGTAAATCGCATCGGTGGAACATCATTGAATGGGGTTAGTAATGTATAGCTTTGCTATTTTGTTGTTGCTGTTGTTGTTATATTGTTTCTCCTAGTTGTCTTTGTCGTTGTTGCTGTTGCTGTTGTTGTTGCTGCTGCTGTTGTTAAAACTGTTGCTGCTAGTAATCGTTGTCGTTGTTTTTTTGGTTTTGTTTGTGGTCTTTGTCGTCGTTGCTGTTGTTGTTACTGTTGTTGTTGTTATTGTTGCTGCTAGTAATCGTTGTCGTTGTTATTGTTTTATTGTTGATGTTGTTGCTATTGCTACACTGCAAAAACGGCTCAGTAGGTACAACACAGTATATTGCGTTAACCATGCATTCAGGATAACACTTTATAGTGAGTAAACCCAACTCATTTTTGAGAGTAAACATAGATGAAGACGCACCATTGAGTACAATGTACTCAATATATTGAGTTTAACCTCACTTTTACTCAATAATGAGTTGGGTTTACTCACAATAGAGTTGGGTTTACTCACTATAAAGTGTTATCCTGAATGCATGGTTAACGCAATATACTGTGTTGTACCTACTCAGACGTTTTTGCAGTGTATAGTTGTTATTACTGTTGTTGCTCTGCCTACATATACATGTACTAACTACAAGCAGAGCACGTTAACATTGATTCTTATATATGGAAACCGATTTACACCTATGGGTTCATTTATTTTAGTTTAATTCAATCCCAACAACCAATCGCAACCAATCACTATCGTACATGTGTAAACAAAATATCCTTACACTTTTACACTTTTATTAGGAACCATTATCCAGTCCACGTATCGACAACACAGTTCGTATGCTGCAACAGGAAAACCTGTCCCTGGTGACTCAAAACGCGAGACTAGAAGCAGATGTGGGAAAACTTAATGATAAACTGGAGTCAATAGAAGGGAACTTTAAAGAAATGGTTCAATATGAAAAAACAAAGGTACGTATCTATGTGCTGGGGTTTTTTTTCACTGCTTTGAGAAACATAGTTAAACGACACAAATCAAATGGTTTCGAACAATAAATAAAATAGGTCAGGAAAGATAGATGTCTTGTCTCCTATTCTTAATTATATATTTAAGATATTTTACCTACTATTGTATTTACGTAATTAGTTACGGTACCATACATATTTTCAAGAAATCTCAGGCTCATTATTGTAAATTTATATAGTTGTACAATTTTTATAATAAAGTGTGATTTCTCATAGGTTGAGAGGGTGAAGCAAATTCAACAAGAAATACCGAAAAAAGTAAGTTTTATACATTCTGCAAGCAACAACGCTGCACACACACACTAGTTTAAACACTAGATGTCGATACTTTTAACTCCACCTTCTTTTAATAAACCGACATAATGCATACTCTAGATTCAATACAGGTTTACGCTGGGTACCAGAGGTTATTTTTATAAAATTGCTTTGGCGTTTGTTAATCTGACGGTTTGTATGTAAGCAACAAGAAATAGTTTGACGGTCAGAAATACGTATCAAAGATATGCATATTGTTCTGTTGAAATCTCAAACCGTTAAAAAAAATAAAAAAATCTCGCGCGCTAATCCAAGTCTTTTGTAAATTCTCACCTACAATACCATATATGGTAATGGCATTGTTTTCAAGATTGCATACGGTATTTCTGATATGTATAAACGCTAAATACGAACTCTAAATCAAAATAATATTCTGGTTTCCAGGATACTACTAGTTTACCGTCATGATAACAATATTTCTTACCATATACATTGCTAACTTCTATCCATCTTCTATTCAGGTCATGTTCAAGGAGTTGCACGATCGTCCCGTACCAGACTATACACCACCATCCACCAGTAGTACGCAAGACGATGGGGTATTTGAGACACTACAGGAGAAAGACCAACAAATCCAACAGCTCCTGCAAGCAAAGAGATATTATGAAACAGTATTAGGCGAACTGTGTGACGAGGCAGGACTTTTTGAGCTAGATCGCAATGAAGTAGTTTAAAAATCCATGTTCACTTATAAGCATGCGCCGCGCGAAATACTGAAATTTTGATATATTTTACGATGTGAGTGGGTATTTACGCTCTTAATAAATCGTTTAGCGTTTTGTTTCATTTACTTTCTCGTAATACGACAATAAACAACGCAAAGCATGCCGGTAATCGACCATAGGTCTTTTTAAACTACTATAATCAATTCATGAAAATTTAAACATGAATTCTAAAAACATGCAAATAGTAATATATTGAATGCTTATAACACACAATGCAATAAAGAAAAAAACAATGAAAAAAAATACTTTAGTCAAATGAGTGCGTAAAGTTATATAGCAAATGTATTTCAACGTAAGATCTTTATGTAAACGCACCTATTTAATATTAAAATTACGTTGTAGTATAGTGTATGTAATAATTTGTAGCATTCTGTTAAAATACTACTTTATTTCAGTAATAACCAATTCAGATAAAAAAATGAAAATTTAAAAACGCCAAAACATATTAGTTAATTATGAGACTTATAAAATTGTTATACGTAAAAAATATTATTAAAAAACTAAAATATTACATGTTATATCGAAACGTTTTGTTGCCATAGAAAATTGTAGTTATTTTGATTATAAAATTAAGTAGAATGCGCTTATACACGATGAGCAAAAAAAGCAAATAAAAGCATTTTAAAACTTATGTGATGGTTATTCGTGTCTTGTTTTCTAAATACGCACAATGTGAAGTAGAATAGGTACTTTGGGCTCCCTGTGCCTCGAGAAATTAACAAGAAATCATTGCGCGCGATCACCGACACATTTACACAGGAAACCCAAAACTCCCCTCCTAAAAAGAATAAAATAATATCATTTTATCGAACTCAAGCTGTGTAATGTGGTGATAACATTCAGTTTGTGCGGTCATGAAGATAGAAGTGCGCCCCATATTACTCACAGTCAACTTAAAATCACAAAGCATGTTTCTTTATCATGTAAGTTTCGTTTCTTGTTAAAGTACCAAAATATTTTCCGATATTCTTACATCTTGCGATATTAATCCGGCTATTAATCCGGCTAGAGTAGTGAGTGTAAAATAAATATACTTAAATGGTAAATAAAAACTTGCAATCGTTACTGATTCATTTAATCCGCGGGACAAATTTATAAATTAAGGAAATAAAAAAGCAGTGTTAAATTTTTGAGCACTTGAACACATAAAAAAAGGAAAAAGAATATATGTAAAATAAAAGGTTCATACTAACATATTGTCCAATATATATTTACAGTGAGCATACTCGAACCGTGAACACTTGACTTTTTTCATGTTATTATTTTCTGAACCTTCTACTGCTTCATAACCTTTAAAAATGAAGCAGTGAGTTTCATTACACTGAGTGTTCATAATAAATCTTATTGTTAATCTATTCGCTCATGAGATGTGGGTTAAAAAAGTAGCTAAAAAACTCAAAGTGTTCACGGTTCGAGTATCCTAACTGTAAATAGTTAGGGAACTCTCCTGGACGTTTTACTAAAGTTTAACTTTCAATTCAAGTAATCACAAATATTAATAAATAGACTAAGTAAACTGTCAGACCACTGAGGGTTCTAACATTGTACGTTTGAAATAGTGACAATGCAAATTGCAATTGGATATAGCTAGTCAGCATGTGGATAGTCAGCAAAGGACGCTTTTTAATAATTAAACAGCGTCTAGTTAAAGCCACGAAGGTTAATAATATCACATTGACCTACTGCAGGCTATATAATTATTATCCATATTGGCATCAAATACGTTTAAAGCCGCGTAGAAATGTAAGTCTTCAATCTCGATAATTTAAAGTTGCAATCTTATGGCATCAAATACAGAAATTAGTCGCTTTCACCTGTCGGCAGCAAGAAACAACAAAAATATGAAAACAATATAATATATATTAATATTCTATTATCCATATTTATCATATGAAACATATAAACCTAATCAGATTAAAAAACAAATCCTGTAAAACAAATCCTTGCTTTATAGCTATTATTTTGTATTATAAATAGTATTAAATGCATTGTATATATTAAATCCACGAGTTCCAGAAAATACTGTTCGCTTCTACTAAAATTAAATTGGAAACAGACAGCCTTACTAATTTGAATTAAAAAATGCAATAGTTTGAAAAACAAATTGTTTCCAATGTTAAATACATAGCATTTTATTGCACATTTGTGAATAAAGATAATTTCTTGTGAATAAATATATTTTGTTCTCCAAGGTGGCATAAAAACACTTAGATATGGCAATACCTTTTCTAGTGTCAGAAACTGACATGAATACTTGGCAAAAATTGTTCAATTTTGCAGAAAAATACAAATTTTAATACTTATTCCAGTGCTACTGCCAAAAAGAGTGAAAACAAATGAAATCTTATTTCTATGCAAAATCGTATAATAAGAATAAAATAATGAACATTCCCTTTTTTTCTCTTTTTGCTTAATACGCATGATTTAGTTTACAGTTATTACACAATGTACGGAGATCACCACTATAGATAGTTTTGTTGCGAATATCACGGAATGAAAATAGCTTGAGTAGAGCATGTTTAGCAATTGTTGATACAGTGCTATACATATGTTATCACAAGAGCGCGTTTGAGTGTGGGCACCTGAAAACTTACTTTTCTCACCTAGTATAAAAGAAAACCTAAAAATATTCAATAAGTTTAAGCGTTCTTGTATGTAAAGCAATAGAATAATTGGCTTCAATCCATGTTAGAATTAAAAACTAGAACTCTAGAAAGCTTCATCTTTGGTGTGAAAAATATCTGTTGGGTAAACGATTCTGATTGGCTGGTTAGCCATCGATGGATAAACTAAAGCTTGATAGGGTTTACAGAACCACATATTCCTAAACAAAGCTACGAAGGCAGTCTGCCAGTCTGGCTAACCATAGAATCAAGAAGCGTTTAATTTAAGTAGAAACTCTCCAAAACGAAACGAGTGAAGGAGGACAGACAACCATATACCTATCGCCATTATGGCGGAGGAAATTGAGATTACAACCATTGCACTGGATGTGTCTCCAGAAGGAATGATAGGCATGGACGGGGAGATAGTTGAAGGAGAAATTGAAATGGTGGATGGAGTTGTGGAGCTCACCATCGATGGTAGCTTCACAATGGAAGATGGAGGCTCGGTACAAATGATAACACAAGAAATGCCTTTTGATATGCAGCAAATGCAGAATGGAATGGTTGAGATGAAATCCCAGCAGATGTCATTCCAAATGCAGTCACAAATAATGATAATCGAGTCATTATTCTTCTTAGATGGGCAGACCTACCAAATCATCAACGGAGAGAATGTGCTTATTACCGAAGGGCAAATGTTTCAGTATGGTGGAAGCCAAGTATTCCTTATGCAAGGTGGATTCATGCAAGCGTTCAGCGGAGAGATAACAGCTGATATGGAAATAATCGCTGGCAATATGGTTCAAATCATCGGTGGACAAGCCTACCAGATGATCGACGGCCAACAAATGTTAATCGCAGATGGGAAATTATTTTATTTCAACTCTAGTCAAGTCTTCCAGATTCGCGGTGGAGTAATCGAGATGGCTACTTTTGGATCCCAAAGCCAAGTCATTAGCAATGTCTTTATTGAATTCATTAACGGTCAAGCATATCAGTCAATTAATGGTCAAAATATGCAAATATCAGATGGACAGGTCTTTCAAATTGGAGGCGGACAGGTTTTCAAAATGGAAGGTGGAATGATAATGTCTATATCACAAGACGCCATAACTCAAGATATGATATCCCAAGCGATTAGTGGAGGAGGCATTCAGATCATCAGTGGACAATTCTACAAAACTGTAGACGGACAGAACATTCAGTTAGCAGATGGAGAGCTTTTCATGTTGGATGGACTGGTTTTTCAAATGCAAGGCGGTGCTATAGAGATGGTATCACAGGATATAACGCAATCATTAGGAATGTCACACATTAGCAATGTTTTTATTGAATTCATTAACGGTCAAGCGTATCAGTCGATTAATGGTCAAAATATGCAAATATCAGATGGACAGGTCTTCCAAATTGGAGGCGGACAGGTTTTCAAAATGGAAGGTGGAATGATAATGTCTATATCACAAGACGCCATAACTCAAGATATGATATCCCAAGCGATTAGTGGAGGAGGCATTCAGATCATCAGTGGACAGTTCTACAAAACTGTAGACGGACAGAACATTCAGTTAGCAGATGGAGAGCTTTTCATGTTGGATGGACTGGTTTTTCAAATGCAAGGCGGTGCTATAGAGATGGTATCACAGGATATAACGCAATCATTAGGAATGTCACACATTAGCAATGTTTTTATTGAATTCATTAACGGTCAAGCGTATCAGTCGATTAATGGTCAAAATATGCAAATATCAGATGGACAGGTCTTCCAAATTGGAGGCGGACAGGTTTTCAAAATGGAAGGTGGTATGATAATGTCTATATCACAAGACGCCATAACACAAGATATGATATCCCAAGCGATTAGTGGAGGAGGCATTCAGATCATCAGTGGACAGTTCTACAAAACTATAGACGGACAGAACATTCAGTTAGCAGATGGAGAGCTTTTCATGTTGGATGGACTGGTATTTCAAATGCAAGGCGGTGCTATAGAAATGGTTTCACAAGAGATGATGCAATCTTTAGGTGGCGGGGTAGGTAGTCAAATAATCCATGAAATGTCTGTGCAAGAAATGCCATTAGATGGAGGGCAATTCCAAGGCGGCTCCGGAGAGGTGGTGTCAATTCAGGAGATACCACTCGAAATGACATCCGAAGAGATATTGATCGAGGAATCGTCCCTACAAATGACGTCAGAAGAACTGATCATCGAAGAAACACCTCTTGAAATGACTTCGGAAGAATTAATCATCGAAGAAACACCTCTAGAAATGACGTCAGAAGAATTAATCCTCGAAGAAACATCTCTTGAAATGACGTCAGAAGAATTAATCATCGAAGAAACACCTCTTGAAATGACGCCAGAGGAACTTATCATCGAAGAAACACCTCTTGAAATGACGTCGGAAGAATTAATCATCGAAGAAACACCTCTAGAAATGACGTCAGAAGAATTAATCATCGAAGAAACACCTCTTGAAATGACGTCAGAAGAATTAGTCATCGAAGAAACACCTCTTGAAATGACGTCAGAGGAACTCATCATCGAAGAAACACCTCTTGAAATGACGTCAGAAGAATTAATCATCGAAGAAACACCGTTAGAAATGACGTCAGAGGAACTGATCATCGAAGAAATACCTTTAGAAATGACGTCAGAGGAACTGATCATCGAAGAAACGCCTTTAGAAATGACGTCAGAAGAATTAATCATCGAAGAAACGCCTCTTGAAATGACGTCAGAGGAACTGATCATCGAAGAAACACCTCTTGAAATGACAGAAGAATTAATCATCGAAGAAACACCGTTAGAAATGACGTCAGAGGAACTGATCATCGAAGAAACTCCTTTAGAAATGACGTCAGAGGAACTGATCATCGAAGAAACGCCTCTTGAAATGACGTCGGAGGAACTGATCATCGAAGAAACACCTCTTGAAATGACAGAAGAATTCATCATCGAAGAAACACCGTTAGAAATGACGTCAGAGGAACTGATCATCGAAGAAACTCCTTTAGAAATGACGTCAGAGGAACTGATCATCGAAGAAACACCTCTAGAAATGACGTCACAGGAACTGATCATTGAAGAAATACCTCTTGAAATGACAGAAGAATTAATCATCGAAGAAACACCTCTTGAAATGACGTCAGAAGAACTGATCATTGAAGAAACACCGTTAGAAATGACGTCAGAAGAACTCCTAATTGAAGAAACGCCGTTAGAAATGACGTCAGATGAACTGGTCATCGAAGAAACGCCGTTAGAAATGACGTCAGAGGAACTAATCATGGAAGAAACACCATTAGAAATGACGTCAGAAGAACTCATCGAAGAAGCACCGTTAGAAATGACGTCAGATGAACTGGTCATCGAAGAAACGCCGTTAGAAATGACGTCAGAGGAACTGGTCATCGAAGAAACACCATTAGAAATGACGTCAGAGGAACTGATCATCGAAGAAACACCATTAGAAATGACGTCAGAAGAAATCATCGAAGAAACGCCGTTAGAAATGACGTCAGATGAACTGGTCATCGAAGAAACGCCGTTAGAAATGACGTCAGAGGAACTGGTCATCGAGGAAAGTGAGATTACAGAAATTCCATTTGAGCAAGAAAAAAGGCAACCAATCGAAAAATCGTTGGAAGAAGAAATTACAACAGAGCCCCTACAAGAAGAAAAGGAAGAACCTGTCAAAATAACAGAGGAACCAAAAGAGCAGCCGCAATCTAAAGTAGAGGAACAGCAAGAAGAGCTAATAAATGAAGTCCTTGAACAACCGGTACAGGACGAAAAAATTGTTGAATCAATTCCAGTTGAAAAGCCACAAACCAAAGAAAAACAGAAGCCAAAAGAGCCAGTAAAGGAAGAGGATATTTATGATATTGAACAGGAAGAACAACAAAGTACGTACTCTCAAAATAGCGATACATCGTGTAGATGTAATGCAACACCAAGATACGAAGAAACATGCCATCACAAATTTATACTTGAAGAATTCAGAGAAAAGATAGTAAGAATTGAAAAAGAAAAGGAATACTTAGAAGGAAAGTACGACGAGTTACGCAGAGATAGGCCTTTGATTGATTCTTATCGTCAGAACATTGAGTATTCGAGTGGTCAGGTTAACAACCAGACGAACAGTGACACGATGCATACTCCTCGTTCAGAGTGCCATCACTGTGAAAGCTTGAACCATACATGTAATAGGATGGACTCAACTCGTCAGAGCTCAGAATCAGACTACTACAAGCTTAAATGTGATCTAATCAAAAAAGAAAAAGAAAATTTAGAAATGGCCTACGAAAGAGAACGACGACAAAAAGAAGACATGGAGAGAGAGTATGAAACTGAGAAAACCGAGAAGCAACACATAGGAAGACGCTATGAGGCAATGTTGCACTCCATTTCAAGATTTGAAGACACAATTCGTGAGCTACGACACGAGAATCAGAGCTTACAGTCGAACTTAAATGAGTGGACAAACGCACACAAAGCTCAAAACCTTGCAATGGCAAGTAAAAGCGATGATATGGTGGATCTTGCTTTTTCAGACGACTCTACTTCAGACTTATACGAGTATAAACGAAGTCTTGAGGTACTCGAGCGAGAGAACAAAGAATTTCGAGAAATTCTGGAAGTACTTAGTAGGAAGAATGAAAGCCAAGAAAACTTAAAAGGTATCGAGCTAGGTCTTGTAAGGGAAAAAGAGTACCTTGACATAAAAAGAGAAAGGTCAAAGTGCGAAGACATCATGCGAGAGCAGAAACGAACAATTACACACCAGCAAGACCGTATTGAAGAAATACGACGTGAGCACGATGATGAGATCTGGAGCATTAAAGAGGCAAACAGAAAGAACGAGAGAAAACTGAAGGAACTTCAAAAGTCTTTAGATGAGAAGGACAGAGAAATTGACGACATCAAGCGTGTTCACGTAGAAGAGGCTCATATGCTTGAAATTAAACTCCAGTCCGAGTCGTCAAGGAGATCGCAATATGAAGGCAAAATGAATGAGCTTGAAATGAAGATACAAAGACTAGAAAGCGAAAAAGTTCGGCTTAGCGAGAGGATAAATTCAAGTGTAACAGAGCAATCATACATCGACGAAAACTACTCTGGTGACATCTCAGTGTTCAGACAAAAGTATGAAGATGAGCAGCGCTCCAAAGTAAAGCTGGCTAACGATATCAAATATCTTCTTCAAGACATTATCGAGCTGAAAGACAGGAATAAAAGAATGGAGGAGGACGTTAACAGAGAAAGAGTGGAAATCAAAAACATGCTAGAAAAACAAGCCAACGAAATCACTCAAGTTTACTTGACTCAAATAACAAAGCTTCAAGGAGCTCTATCGGACGAAATGAGACGAAGAGAAATGATTGAAAACGGAATGAATCCAGCTGGTAGTATAACAATGGGGTTTGCTCAGCAATCCTATCAGCAGCCTGTCAACAGCGGTAGTACACAGTCCGCCATGCGCACTGACGGGCCTACGAGTACAATGACGCGACCGAATAATGGTAACATGGACACGAGTCTCAGAGAAGAGATAAGAAAAAGAGAAGCACTGGAGGTTGAAAACAAGAACTTGTTATATGAAATGAATAAAATACTTGGTGGATTAGGCGGCGAGGATACAACTGTTGAAAGCACCCAACGAACAGATAGAGAAACGTCACATACTGCATACAAAACTCCAAGCGGACAGAATGGGCTCCAGAGAAAGAACAAAGAACTGATGAATGAGTTGGAAGAAATGAAAGATACCTTAGAAGATATGGAAACTCTGGTCAAAAAGAACAAGAACTATAAAAATAAAATCGAAGATCTTCAAGAAGAGCTAGACCATGTGACACGTAAACGCGACGACCTGGCTGCTCTTCATCGAAACATGAAGAGAGACGTTGAACAACTATCAACTACACTAGAAGATGTCCAGCGTAAAAACCGTCAGTACACAGATGAATGTGATCGACTGATTAAACGAATCCAAGAACTCGAAGACAGCTTCAAGTTTGAGAAAAGCAAATTAGTAAGAAACCACGAAATTGAACTGGAAAAGATCTTAGATGAGAGCGAGAAAAATAATGAAGAGTTGCAGAGACAAGTGGATGAGCAAGCGAGTGTGATTGATCTGCTTAAAGAGAAAGCAACAGAGGCTGGATGTGATGTTGATGATATCGTTGAAATGGGTGACTGTTCAGACAGCGATAATAGGTATTCAAGTCAAATAGCTGATAATCGCCGTGGCTCAAGTAAGAATGGTAGGTCAAGCTCCCCTAAGAATGACCCGCACCTCAATTCCTTAAAAAAGCAAGTTGAGAAGCTAGAAAATAAACTCAAGGCATCCAATAAAAGACACGATGAAGAGATTCGAGGAGTAGAGAAACAGAAGAAGGAAATGAGAGCAGAATTCGAGAAAGAAAAGCAAACACTAAAGCAGTATTTCAACCAGGAAAAGGTTATGCTGGAAAGACGATTCCAACAACCTGGAATGCAGGAGAACTTCCCACAAGCAGCTATGGCACTGAACGCAATACCAGTCAATGGATACAACAACACAGGAATTCCAAACCAAATCGCACCAGAAGAGGCTTTGGTAACAGCTCAAGAAAACTTTTCGTTTGAAACAATCCCTTCAACTTTATCAAGCCCTGGTATTATGGCAGGTGTAACGGGTCAAGGACAGCCAATGGCGACGGGTTATGGTGTTGGATCACCAGGACTTACACAAATGGCTGGAACTCAGCAATACCCACAAGTTGGTCAAGTGTCAACAAATAGTGCTAACGGATACGCAGCGCAACAACAGCCCAGAGACAATAACGGTTTTACTCGAGGAACACAACCCATGCCATCTCATCAGCCAATCAGCTACAGTAATGCTGCTCCATTAATGAATCAGCCAATGACAGGACAACAGGTTGGCTATGGGAACCAACCACCTCTGCATCCTGGCATGACGTCTCAAGGCACAGTTCCTGCTAGTAATCAAGCGTTTGGCGGACAGCAGCAACCATACAATATACCAGGAACTGCATTGGGATACCAGGACGTCAGAGGAAATGGTGTACTTGGTGATTCTTATTGTGGAAGTGACTTTGAAAGACAGGTACGCGACGTGGAAGAAAAATTTGTACAAGACAAGCATGACATACTACAAAAATCTGCAGAAGAGAAACGAAAACTTCAACAGGATATAGACAAGCAAAGAGAACAACAAGAAAACGTAGCGAGAAACACATACAGTGAAAAAGGCTTTCCAAGTCCACAGTACCCATCAAGCATACAACCCAGTCCACGCATTGGAATAAACACTGACCATGCAGCCTCGCAAAGGACTCAGCAACAACTACAAAAGGCACAAAATGATATTCAAAAGCTTCAAAGGCAGATTCAAAAGCAACGACGTGATTACGAAGAGCAAACCAAGAAGTTTATAATAGAAAAACAAGACCTTAACCAAGCCCTCAAGTCAATGACGAAAGAGATCTCCGTGCTGAAGTGTGAGAGGAGAAATATCAGATGCTCCACTAAGAGTGAAATTGAAAAAGTAGAAAGAAAGCATGAAATTCAGAAGACGGAAATAAGAGAAAAGTACGAACGCAGCAAAAGAGATGAGGTTTCTAGGATAAGAGTCGAATATGAAGAGCGCATAACAAAGGAAAGAAACCGTTTCCAGAAATCTTCAGAAGAACTACGACAAAAGGTGTCTGAGTTAGAAACAAAACTGCGTGAAATTGAAGTCCTGCTTCAAAATGAGAGGCATAAGTTTGAGAGAGATCGAATGGAATTCCAAAGAACTCTTTCTCGTACCCAGGAAGAGTATAAGGTACTTATGGAAACTGAATACAAGAAAAGACTCTCACACGAGAAACAGAAGTTCGAGAAAACACTTCGCGATCTACGCACACAGATTTCGTCACTTCAAGAGCAAAGAAAGCAAATCCAGCAAAAACTTGCGAGCAAAGAGAGTGTTAGCTCAGAACGGATTTCCCATGAAAGGTTGATACTTCACATAGAGCAGGAATTCCTGGAAAAGCTGGACAAGGAAAAGAAACCCCTTGAGGAAAAGATCAATGACTTGAGAGAGGAACTTTCTAAGATGAAGCGAGAAAGAAATACCATGAAAACATCCATGGAAAAAGAAAAGGAAGATCTACAGGATGAAGTGGAGCGCGTCAAAGACAATATGAAAGATAAATTACAAAGAGCAAAGAGCGAGATGGAACGAAGAAGTGACATGATTAGCCGCAGTGTAGTGACAAACAGGAATATGACAGTAAGTTTTAACAGATTATAATAATAAGTGAAACAAAATCCACCCACACATTTTCAAATTAACATTAATTTAATTAAAATGACAAATCAAACCTAAATGTCTACAATTCAGCTGTTTTCGCAAAATATATAACATTTTTTAACATTATTGTTGTATTCTTTCCTAGATGTTCACTGACATAGAGACTCACAACCAAGCACAATCCAATCTTAAACATTATCAAGAACAACTGAATCTGATGGAGCAGAGAAACATGACCTTGCAATCTAAGAATGAGAGATTGGAGAGAGAAGTAAGAGTTCTCAATGGCAGAGTGACAAACTTGGAGACAAGAAACAGGGATCTTCTGGCAAACGCTTCAGCAGTAAGTACATCATTTTACACAGTAATGTTGTAATAGACCTTTTCACGGTTCTGGTCGATCAACCTCAGCCTCGATAACGTGTAATATATTCTTTAGAATTTGACTACAACTCGCGGTAATTTAAGGAATGTACACATCAAACAATTAAAACAGTTATAATTCCACGGGCTGTAGTCAAATTCTTAAGAATGCATTACACGCTATCGAAGCTGAGGTTGATCGACGATAACCGTGAAATACTCTATTATGAAGTTTCTGTCCCTGTATATAAATACGCCCAAATTGAACATGATTTTTTGTTGCAATTATGCAGCAAAAAAAGAGCAACTGTAATCAATGATATCTTACATTTATCACGTATCTTTAAACAAACATTTTATCGTTGTATTTTAGTCTTATACCTACGAAACAACGTCTCCCAGAACTCGAAGTGTCAAGATTGACCTTAGTTCTATTGGCCATTCAAACAACAGCCAAAGCAGTTCATCTTACGCAAGACAGACACAAATACAAGACTCTTCTTCGATGCAAAGTGGAGACGCTTACAGCAATATATTAGAACGTGTAAGGCAGACAATGTTTACAGCAGGAGATCTAGGAACGCAAGATCGTTTAGGAATGACAGGCTCTTTTGGTGGCGTGTCTGGTGTCGGGGGTCTATCAAGTGCCGGACGCCTATCCTCTATGGGGGGCCATTCTGGTATGGGCAGCTTATCTAATGCAGGGGTGCATGGACAAGCTCTTAACAGTCGGGTGCTAAGTGGAGCCGGTTATAATGGTCAGGCAGGAGGCTTGTCTAGTCATGGTGGAATGCCGGGTGCTCGAGTAATGCCTAACTTTAATGGGATGACAGGAATGTCCGGTTCTCAGAGAATGTCGGGTGGCCACAATATGTCCGGTACAGGAATCATGTCGGGTGCTAATCAGATATCCGGTAGTGGGATGATGGCCAGTAATGGTGGAATGTCCAGTTCCCAGATACTGTCGGGTGGTCACAGTATGTCCGGTACTGGGATAATGTCCGATGCTGCTCATATGTCCGGTAGTGGGGTGATAGGTTGTAATGGTGGAATGTCCAGTTCTCAGATACTGTCGGGTGGTCATGGTATGTCCGGTACTGTGTCGGGTGGTAACGGTATGTCCGGTACTGGGATAATGTCCGATGCTACTCAGATGTCCGGTAATGGAGTGATGGCCAGTAATGGTGGGATGTCCGGTGCCCAGATGTCAAGTGCTCGGGTATCCGATTCTAATGGTATGGCTGATAACGTCCAAAGTACTCACATAAGTAATGGAGACGGGTCAGTAACCATAGACGGACAAGTAGCTTCAAACGAGCATTCTCACTTGGCAGCCAATGGGGAGATATCTAATGATACAGCAATGTTCAGCCAAAACGGTGATGTCGAAGGAATTAACCAAGACGTGTATGACAACTTTACAGTGAATGATAATACAGACATGAACGAAACGAACGAAGTTTCAAATGATACATAAGCTGTGCAACTTAAGGTGAAAGCAGACAGAACAGCTCATAATAAAATAAGGCACACTTATAATATAATAAGGTACACTCAAACATCAGTGCATTAGTAGATATAAAGTTTATCCTACTATTCGATCGTTTAGCAGCTAGAGTGATTTTCATTTGACCGTGAAAGAAAAAGCGACTATTTAGTTCGTTCTTGTTGGTAAAGAACAAAAGAAAACAACAGATTCAGAGTGTAGTAACAACTATTAGTTTGCCAATTCTTTCACGGTCATTTGAAAATACACAAATCTTTGTATCAAAGTAGATTTTCTTTCCAGTTTGATTGTTTTCTATCCCTTTTGATCGAAATCTTAAAAACAAATTTAATTTGGAATAACCTAATCTTAAAACTTGTTTAGTTAAAATGAACCCTAGAAACACTTCTTATTGCACTCGTTTTCCATGACTCGCAAAGCTTTGTATCAAAGTAGACTTTTTGATTTTTTAATGTTTGATCAATTTTAGTGTTTGATCGATACAATACAATAACTATTTTGGAGGAGGGAGACTCAATCACCTAGTTGTTGCAGTTTTCTTACTCGACCCTCAAAAAAACATTGCTCTCGTCAACAAAACCTTGTTTAGTTAGAGTGAAGCCCATATGCACAGCTGCACCATCTTAACGAATTTCCTGGAAATGGGTTGGATACGGTTCATATATTGGCTCCAATTAAAAATATATATATGTTAGTTATTTTAGAAATGTTGGGTGTATTTATAGAGGATAGAGAACATCAATATTTGATGCAATCAATCGATAATTTATATGTCGAAATGTATGCTAATCATCACTATAGTATAGTTTATTATTTTATTAAGTTTGATTGATATGAATAATTCATTTCTAAGGAAAGGGGTATGGCTATTGTAATGCACTATATTAATATTATTTACGGGTGTTTCTTGTAATCGAAATATTGAATAACTGTTTATTGATTTTTAAAAACTAAATACATTGATTAACATTTAATTTCAAGTCTCTTTAGTGTAATAAGGGTTATCGAAAAATTCACATTTGAGATGTGCATGATCACAAAAACAAAATATGTTTATTTGAACGGGGTTTTGGTGGTTTTGATTTGGATCTCATAAGTTTGTATATATGATTTAACAAAGAAAAACATAATTTGAATAACATTTTACAATTTTATTAGCTAGGTTATTTAAGTAGCGAAATAGTCTCCTTCACAGTTCATTGCAAGCTCAATGTTCGTCTCGCTTCGTTGCAAAGGCCCGGTTATCTTTCAAAATTGGGCAGGACACTGTGAAGGGAACTATTATTACCTAGGTGATGTTTAACAATAGTTAAATAAGGGATTGTATTGATAGAAACTTGTAAAAATGTAAACTCTACGAAGATGGAATAACAATAAATAGATATGTAATTTTTAATATACAGGGGATAGTAAACATAAATATATATGAAATCAAAATTTATAAATTAAAAATGTAATTATGGTCAATTGTAATTTGAATCAAATAAAACATTCAATGTTTATTACACATGCTTTGTTGTGAGTATTAAATAGAATAATCGATCTAAAACATTTCAATCCTTTCAACTAATGCATGAAAGACCAATAACGCGAGAGATAAGTACCTTTATTATCCAACTAGTCATAGGAGTAGGACTGGATCGAGTAAAAATATCCAGTGATATTTTTACTCGTCTATGACTAGCTCTCAAGTAAAACAATATTTGCTTTATAAAAGAACAAAAACCTTTTGATTGGATAATAAATAATTTATAAGACAGTTTGATGTGAAATATGGCTGGATATTTTACGAGCCTCTGTTTATTCATCTCGTAGGGGCGGGGAAAAGGTGTCAAAACGTTGCAGGATTATTACCTTCGGTTTTGGCAAAGTCTAATATTCAAACGAACTAAGGAGGGCAACAATTGAATTAAGAACTTTAAAAAATGCACTGACTTCGCTAGTATACATCTTAAAGCCATAAAAAAACGTCTAAATTATAACCATTTCTAATAAATCGATAAAATACCAATAGGAATAAACCTTCAAAACATGACAAAAAACGACCATGAAGAACTCATTAAAGTTACAATCATTGTCTCTGTTTGGTATACACCTATTTCAAAAATCTTTGTCGCAATCAAATCTATTGTCTACACTCTGAAGCTTGCTAAGTATGTGGGTAATTCTTCTTATATTATCGATTTATTCATAGAATATTTGGGTTGTATGTGTTTATGTTATATTACCATCACAAGTTGTTGCAGTGGTAGATGATGAAACGAATATTTATTGAAAAAAACGTGTAATAAATTACAAATTATGTTCATATTACCGACATCCTTTGCAGGCTTTAGAGTGTGGACTGTACCTTCGGCTGCGTCAACGAATTTTGAAATAGGTTTATAAAAAAGTGGCCCTCCGCTACCTACTGTGTTAGATTTTCTGAAAACAGGATAAACTAGTAGGGGCTCTACAATGCTGGAGAACTTCCTTTATATATAAACAGCTATTTTGGGCTTCCACTTATCAAACTGAGACTCTTGTCATAACAAAACAAGATACCAGTGACAAAAACAAAGCATTAAAAACCCACTACCCGTTGTTTAGACTTTGGAAGATATTAATTTTGATTTTTGTTATATATATTATTACCCGCGACAATAACAACATAGAAAAAATATATATCCAAATCTTTATGATTCTAAATACTCATGGTTCACTGAGATGTGTCGTGCTTGTTCAATGATAAAATAATCTCTTGAAAAAAATAAAATGTGTCAAAATACATTAAAATCAAAAGCTTAAAATCAAGCTTGGAACTGATTACTGACATTACTGAAACTATTTATAACGAATTTGAAACCTTACGAACATTGAGCATTGTTCTCAAGTTTAAAAAGAGATTTCCCTTATGAAACGCACTGTTGAAAAGTCGTTGAAAATCCTATAGAATTTCCAAGCAGAAATTAAAACTATTTGTCCCGGAATTTTTACGTTTCCACAAGATTGTCGACAAGCGCGTCTACGGGGGTGGACCACAGGGACCTGTTTCACCACTAAAAACAAGTAACGTGACCGACGTAAAACCAAGAATTTCTTACTTGTAACATGATTGGCTAGTTTAATGCCCATTGCGCTTGCTAGTGTTGAGACTAATAATCCGATATTTCACTTTCTTAATCACATACCAATTAGCTGTATTCACATGAAGTGGACTGATGTTCAACATCTAGTTCTGAGCTAACCTGGAAAAAGAAATGTTATTAGAAATTATTATTTATAAAGCAAGGAGCAATCACAAGACAATAAACACAAGAACCAGCTTCATAGCTCGGTGAGATAAGGTAGGAATATTGTTTATAGTAGTATTCATGGTCAATTACATAGAAACATTTCATATATAACAATACAAATTGACTCAAGATATCATACGCTTTTTTCTCATGTAAATGTTTTTAGTTAACTAAATTGTTACAACTGTAAATAAACTTTTTATATATGTATATATATATGGAATATATATATTTTCATATAAACATTTTTCGTTTATTATATTGTTATAACTGTAAATAAACTTTCTATATAATTTTTTTATGTATACATATCTGGAACGCCTATATAAGATATCTAATAAAAAACGATTTGCAAAAGGTCGAAGCTCCAAAGTGAATCATAGCAAATTCATGACAAAAAATGTTACTATTAGACTTTACTACCAATTAATATTGTTTTTGTTTACATAATATTTGTTTTATATAACATTTTTATGAGATGTCTTTTAAGCCACAACAAAATTGTTGATATTTTGTCGTTTTCTCGGAAAAGGGTTTGTTCAGGTACACGTACTAGCGTCAAATTAAAAAAAATTAAGTTAGTAATACATGACATCTATTTTATATAACATTTTTATCAGATGTCTTTTAAGCCACAACAAAATTGTTGATATTTTGTTGTTTTCTTGGAAAAGGCTTTGTTCAGGTACACGTACTGGCGTCAAATTAAAAAAATAATAAGTTAGTAATACATGACATCTATTTTATATAACATTTTTATCAGATGTCTTCTAAGTCATAACAAAATTGTTGATGATATTTTGTTGTTTTTGAAACAGACTTCCTACAAATGGCATCAAATTCGCAGAAGGAACAAACGTCAGTTCCAAGAAATGATGACATTTGTCAGATTCAAGAGGTACCAGTTACAACAGAAACGATAACCGCTGGACAGCAACCATCGGTTTGTTTTATTGAAACACCAATAACTGCTGACCAACAACAACTTTGCGGGATGTCTTCGATTCCCCCTAACCAACAACAAATTTGGACAATTGGTCCTACAGGACAGAACCAAACAGTGATGATGACAACAGCACATAAATTGCCTCTTGACCAGCAACAGATATCTGGTCTTGATAATCTTACAATGACCACCGACCAGCAAAGAGTAGTTGGTCTTACTATCCCTACAATGACCACTGACCAGCAACAGATAATTGGTATTAGTGCTACACCAATAACCACTGACCAGCAACAAATAGTTGGTCTTGCTAACCCTACAATGACCACTGACCAGCAACATATAGTTGGCCTTGCTAACCCTACAATGACAACTGACCAGCAACAGATAATTGGTCTTGCTAACCCTACAATGACCACTGACCAGCAACAGATAGTTGGTCTTGCTAACCCTACAATGACCACTGACCAGCAACTGATAATTGGTCTTGCTAACCCTACAATGACCACTGACCAGCAACAGATAATTGGTATTAGTGCTATACCAATGACCACTGACCAGCAAAGAGTAGTTGGTCTTGCTAACCCTACAATGACCACTGACCAGCAAATAGTAGTTGGTCTTGCTAACCCTACAATGACAACTGACCAGCAACAGATAATTGGTATTAGTGCTACACCAATGCCCACTGACCAGCATAGAGTAGATGGTCTTCCTAACCCTACAATGACCACTGACCAGCAACAGATAGTTGGTATTAGTGCTACACCAATGACCACTGACCAGCAACAGATAGTTGGTCTTGCTAACCCTACAATGACCACTGACCAGCAACAGATAATTGGCATTAGTGCTACACCAATGAGTTCTGACCAGCAAAGAGTGGTTGGTCTTGCTAACCCTACAATGACCACTGACCAGCAACAGATATTTGGTATTAGTGCTACACCAATAACCACTGACCAGCAACAGATAGTTGGTCTTGCTAACCCTACAATGACCACTGACCAGCAACATATAGTTGGCCTTGCTAACCCTACAATGACCACTGACCAGCAACAGATAGTTGGTCTTGCTAACCCTACAATGACCACTGACCAGCAACTGATAATTGGTCTTGCTAACCCTACAATGACCACTGACCAGCAACAGATAATTGGTATTAGTGCTATACCAATGACCACTGACCAGCAAAGAGTAGTTGGTCTTGCTAACCCTACAATGACCACTGACCAGCAAATAGTAGTTGGTCTTGCTAACCCTACAATGACAACTGACCAGCAACAGATAATTGGTATTAGTGCTACACCAATGCCCACTGACCAGCATAGAGTAGATGGTCTTCCTAACCCTACAATGACCACTGACCAGCAACAGATAGTTGGTATTAGTGCTACACCAATGACCACTGACCAGCAACAGATAGTTGGTCTTGCTAACCCTACAATGACCACTGACCAGCAACAGATAATTGGCATTAGTGCTACACCAATGACCTCTGACCAGCAAAGAGTGGTTGGTCTTGCTAACCCTACAATGACCACTGACCAGCAACAGATATTTGGTATTAGTGCTACACCAATAACAACTGACCAGCAACAGATAGTTGGTCTTGCTAACCCTACAATGACCACTGACCAGCAACATATAGTTGGCCTTGCTAACCCTACAATGACCACTGACCAGCAACAGATAATTGGTCTTGCTAACCCTACAATGACCACTGACCAGCAACAGATAGTTGGTCTTGCTAACCCTACAATGACCACTGACCAGCAACATATAGTTGGCCTTGCTAACCCTACAATGACCACTGACCAGCAACAGATAATTGGTCTTGCTAACCCTACAATGACCACTGACCAGCAACAGATATTTGGTATTAGTGCTACACCAATAACCACTGACCAGCAACATATAGTTGGCCTTGCTAACCCTACAATGACCACTGACCAGCAACAGATAATTGGTCTTGCTAACCCTACAATGACCACTGACCAGCAACAGATAGTTGGTCTTGCTAACCCTACAATGACCACTGACCAGCAACAGATAATTGGTCTTGCTAACCCTACAATGACCACTGACCAGCAACAGATAATTGGTATTAGTGCTACACCAATGACCAATGACCAGCAAAGAGTAGTTGGTCTTCCTAACCCTATAATGATCACTGACCAGCAAAGAGTAATTGGTCTTGCTAACCCTACAATAAACACTGACCAGCAACAGATAATTGGTATTAGTGCTACACCAATGCCCACTGACCAGCATAGAGTAGATGGTCTTGCTAACCCTACAATGACCACTGACCAGCAAAGAGTAGTTGGTCTTGCTAACATTACAATGACCATTGACCAGCATAAAGTAGATGGTCTTGCTAACCCTACCATGACCACTGACCAGCAACAGATAGTTGGTATTAGTGCTACACCAATGCCCACTGACCAGCATAGAGTAGTTGGTCTTGCTAACCCTACAATGACCACTGACCAGCAAATAGTAGTTGGTCTTGCTAACCCTACAATGACAACTGACCAGCAACAGATAATTGGTATTAGTGCTACACCAATGCCCACTGAGCAGCATAGAGTAGTTGGTCTTGCTAACCCTACAATGACCACTGACCAGCAAAGAGTACTTGATCTTAATAACCCTACAATGACCACTCACCAGCAACAGATAATTGGCATTAGTGCTACACCAATGACCAATGACCAGCAAAGAGTAGTTGGACTTCCTAACCCTACAATGATCACTGACCAGCAAAGAGTAATTGGTCTTGCTAACCCTACAATAAACACTGACCAGCGACAGATAATTGGTATTAGTGCTACACCAATGCCCACTGACCAGCATAGAGTAGATGGTCTTGCTAACCCTACAATGACCACTGACCAGCAACAGATAATTGGCATTAGTGCTACACCAATGACCACTGACCAGCAAAGAGTAGTTGGTCTTGCTAACCCTACAATGACCACTGACCAGCAAAGAGTAGTTGGTCTTGCTAACCCTACAATGACCATTGACCAGCATAGAGTAGATGGTCTTGCTAACCCTACAATGACCACTGACCAGCAACAGATAGTTGGTATTAGTGCTACACCAATGCCAACTGACCAGCATAGAGTAGATGGTCTTGCTAACCCTACAATGACCACTGACCAGCAACAGATAATTGGTATTAGTGCTACACCAATGCCCACTGAGCAGCATAGAGTAGTTGGTCTTGCTAACCCTACAATGACCACTGACCAGCAAAGAGTACTTGATCTTAATGACCCTACAATGACCACTCACCAGCAACAGATAATTGGCATTAGTGCTACACCAATGACCAATGACCAGCAAAGAGTAGTTGGTCTTCCTAACCCTACAATGATCACTGACCAGCAAAGAGTAATTGGTCTTGCTAACCCTACAATAAACACTGACCAGCGACAGATAATTGGTATTAGTGCTACACCAATGCCCACTGACCAGCATAGAGTAGATGGTCTTGCTAACCCTACAATGACCACTGACCAGCAACAGATAATTGGTATTAGTGCTACACCAATGCCCACTGACCAGCATAGAGTAGATGGTCTTCCTAACCCTACAATGACCACTGACCAGCAACATATAGTTGGCCTTGCTAACCCTACAATGACAACTGACCAGCAACAGATAATTGGTCTTGCTAACCCTACAATGACCACTGACCAGCAACAGATAGTTGGTCTTGCTAACCCTACAATGACCACTGACCAGCAACTGATAATTGGTCTTGCTAACCCTACAATGACCACTGACCAGCAACAGATAATTGGTATTAGTGCTATACCAATGACCACTGACCAGCAAAGAGTAGTTGGTCTTGCTAACCCTACAATGACCACTGACCAGCAAATAGTAGTTGGTCTTGCTAACCCTACAATGACAACTGACCAGCAACAGATAATTGGTATTAGTGCTACACCAATGCCCACTGACCAGCATAGAGTAGATGGTCTTCCTAACCCTACAATGACCACTGACCAGCAACAGATAGTTGGTATTAGTGCTACACCAATGACCACTGACCAGCAACAGATAGTTGGTCTTGCTAACCCTACAATGACCACTGACCAGCAACAGATATTTGGTATTAGTGCTACACCAATAACCACTGACCAGCAACAGATAGTTGGTCTTGCTAACCCTACAATGACCACTGACCAGCAACATATAGTTGGCCTTGCTAACCCTACAATGACCACTGACCAGCAACAGATAGTTGGTCTTGCTAACCCTACAATGACCACTGACCAGCAACTGATAATTGGTCTTGCTAACCCTACAATGACCACTGACCAGCAACAGATAATTGGTATTAGTGCTATACCAATGACCACTGACCAGCAAAGAGTAGTTGGTCTTGCTAACCCTACAATGACCACTGACCAGCAAATAGTAGTTGGTCTTGCTAACCCTACAATGACAACTGACCAGCAACAGATAATTGGTATTAGTGCTACACCAATGCCCACTGACCAGCATAGAGTAGATGGTCTTCCTAACCCTACAATGACCACTGACCAGCAACAGATAGTTGGTATTAGTGCTACACCAATGACCACTGACCAGCAACAGATAGATGGTCTTCCTAACCCTACAATGACCACTGACCAGCAACAGATAGTTGGTATTAGTGCTACACCAATGACCACTGACCAGCAACAGATAGTTGGTCTTGCTAACCCTACAATGACCACTGACCAGCAACAGATATTTGGTATTAGTGCTACACCAATAACCACTGACCAGCAACAGATAGTTGGTCTTGCTAACCCTACAATGACCACTGACCAGCAACATATAGTTGGCCTTGCTAACCCTACAATGACCACTGACCAGCAACAGATAGTTGGTCTTGCTAACCCTACAATGACCACTGACCAGCAACTGATAATTGGTCTTGCTAACCCTACAATGACCACTGACCAGCAACAGATAATTGGTATTAGTGCTATACCAATGACCACTGACCAGCAAAGAGTAGTTGGTCTTGCTAACCCTACAATGACCACTGACCAGCAAATAGTAGTTGGTCTTGTTAACCCTACAATGACAACTGACCAGCAACAGATAATTGGTATTAGTGCTACACCAATGCCCACTGACCAGCATAGAGTAGATGGTCTTCCTAACCCTACAATGACCACTGACCAGCAACAGATAGTTGGTATTAGTGCTACACCAATGACCACTGACCAGCAACAGATAGTTGGTCTTGCTAACCCTACAATGACCACTGACCAGCAACAGATAATTGGCATTAGTGCTACACCAATGACCTCTGACCAGCAAAGAGTGGTTGGTCTTGCTAACCCTACAATGACCACTGACCAGCAACAGATATTTGGTATTAGTGCTACACCAATAACCACTGACCAGCAACAGATAGTTGGTCTTGCTAACCCTACAATGACCACTGACCAGCAACATATAGTTGGCCTTGCTAACCCTACAATGACCACTGACCAGCAACAGATAATTGGTCTTGCTAACCCTACAATGACCACTGACCAGCAACAGATAGTTGGTCTTGCTAACCCTACAATGACCACTGACCAGCAACATATAGTTGGCCTTGCTAACCCTACAATGACCACTGACCAGCAACAGATAATTGGTCTTGCTAACCCTACAATGACCACTGACCAGCAACAGATATTTGGTATTAGTGCTACACCAATAACCACTGACCAGCAACATATAGTTGGCCTTGCTAACCCTACAATGACCACTGACCAGCAACAGATAATTGGTCTTGCTAACCCTACAATGACCACTGACCAGCAACAGATAGTTGGTCTTGCTAACCCTACAATGACCACTGACCAGCAACAGATAATTGGTCTTGCTAACCCTACAATGACCACTGACCAGCAACAGATAATTGGTATTAGTGCTACACCAATGACCAATGACCAGCAAAGAGTAGTTGGTCTTCCTAACCCTATAATGATCACTGACCAGCAAAGAGTAATTGGTCTTGCTAACCCTACAATAAACACTGACCAGCAACAGATAATTGGTATTAGTGCTACACCAATGCCCACTGACCAGCATAGAGTAGATGGTCTTGCTAACCCTACAATGACCACTGACCAGCAAAGAGTAGTTAGTCTTGCTAACCCTACAATGACCATTGACCAGCATAAAGTAGATGGTCTTGCTAACCCTACCATGACCACTGACCAGCAACAGATAGTTGGTATTAGTGCTACACCAATGCCCACTGACCAGCATAGAGTAGTTGGTCTTGCTAACCCTACAATGACCACTGACCAGCAAATAGTAGTTGGTCTTGCTAACCCTACAATGACAACTGACCAGCAACAGATAATTGGTATTAGTGCTACACCAATGCCCACTGACCAGCATAGAGTAGATGGTCTTGCTAACCCTACAATGACCACTGACCAGCAACAGATAATTGGTATTAGTGCTACACCAATGCCCACTGAGCAGCATAGAGTAGTTGGTCTTGCTAACCCTACAATGACCACTGACCAGCAAAGAGTAGTTGGTCTTGCTAACCCTACAATGACCACTGACCAGCAAAGAGTAGTTGGTCTTGCTAACCCTACAATGACCATTGACCAGCATAGAGTAGATGGTCTTGCTAACCCTACAATGACCACTGACCAGCAACAGATAGTTGGTATTAGTGCTACACCAATGCCAACTGACCAGCATAGAGTAGATGGTCTTGCTAACCCTACAATGACCACTGACCAGCAACAGATAATTGGTATTAGTGCTACACCAATGCCCACTGAGCAGCATAGAGTAGTTGGTCTTGCTAACCCTACAATGACCACTGACCAGCAAAGAGTACTTGATCTTAATGACCCTACAATGACCACTCACCAGCAACAGATAATTGGCATTAGTGCTACACCAATGACCAATGACCAGCAAAGAGTAGTTGGTCTTCCTAACCCTACAATGATCACTGACCAGCAAAGAGTAATTGGTCTTGCTAACCCTACAATAAACACTGACCAGCGACAGATAATTGGTATTAGTGCTACACCAATGCCCACTGACCAGCAACAGATAGTTGGTCTTGCTAACCCTACAATGACCACTGACCAGCAACAGATAATTGGTCTTGCTAACCCTACAATGACCACTGACCAGCAACAGATAATTGGTATTAGTGCTACACCAATGACCAATGACCAGCAAAGAGTAGTTGGTCTTCCTAACCCTATAATGATCACTGACCAGCAAAGAGTAATTGGTCTTGCTAACCCTACAATAAACACTGACCAGCAACAGATAATTGGTATTAGTGCTACACCAATGCCCACTGACCAGCATAGAGTAGATGGTCTTGCTAACCCTACAATGACCACTGACCAGCAAAGAGTAGTTAGTCTTGCTAACCCTACAATGACCATTGACCAGCATAAAGTAGATGGTCTTGCTAACCCTACCATGACCACTGACCAGCAACAGATAGTTGGTATTAGTGCTACACCAATGCCCACTGACCAGCATAGAGTAGTTGGTCTTGCTAACCCTACAATGACCACTGACCAGCAAATAGTAGTTGGTCTTGCTAACCCTACAATGACAACTGACCAGCAACAGATAATTGGTATTAGTGCTACACCAATGCCCACTGACCAGCATAGAGTAGATGGTCTTGCTAACCCTACAATGACCACTGACCAGCAACAGATAATTGGTATTAGTGCTACACCAATGCCCACTGAGCAGCATAGAGTAGTTGGTCTTGCTAACCCTACAATGACCACTGACCAGCAAAGAGTAGTTGGTCTTGCTAACCCTACAATGACCACTGACCAGCAAAGAGTAGTTGGTCTTGCTAACCCTACAATGACCATTGACCAGCATAGAGTAGATGGTCTTGCTAACCCTACAATGACCACTGACCAGCAACAGATAGTTGGTATTAGTGCTACACCAATGCCAACTGACCAGCATAGAGTAGATGGTCTTGCTAACCCTACAATGACCACTGACCAGCAACAGATAATTGGTATTAGTGCTACACCAATGCCCACTGAGCAGCATAGAGTAGTTGGTCTTGCTAACCCTACAATGACCACTGACCAGCAAAGAGTACTTGATCTTAATGACCCTACAATGACCACTCACCAGCAACAGATAATTGGCATTAGTGCTACACCAATGACCAATGACCAGCAAAGAGTAGTTGGTCTTCCTAACCCTACAATGATCACTGACCAGCAAAGAGTAATTGGTTTTGCTAACCCTACAATAAACACTGACCAGCGACAGATAATTGGTATTAGTGCTACACCAATGCCCACTGACCAGCATAGAGTAGATGGTCTTGCTAACCCTACAATGACCACTGACCAGCAACAGATAATTGGCATTAGTGCTACACCAATGACCACTGACCAGCAAAGAGTAGTTGGTCTTGCTAACCCTACAATGACCACTGACCAGCAAAGAGTAGTTGGTCTTGCTAACCCTACAATGACCACTGACCAGCAAAGAGTAGTTGGTCTTGCTAACCCTACAATGACCATTGACCAGCATAGAGTAGATGGTCTTGCTAACCCTACAATGACCACTGACCAGCAACAGATAATTGGCATTAGTGCTACACCAATGACCACTGACCAGCAAAGAGTAGTTGGTCTTGCTAACCCTACAATGACCACTGACCAGCAACAGATAATTGGCATTAGTGCTACACCAATGACCACTGACCAGCAACAGATAGTTGGTCTTGCTAACCCTACAATGACAAATAGACAGCAACAATTGTTAACAATGACATCGACGCAGTTGCCTGGCGACGTCCGTGATCAGCAATCCCTAAATACGACTGTAATGCCTCTATTTGATAATCAGCATACAATAAATACGAGTATTACCCCAATCCCTGGTCCTTCAATGACAGTAACACCCTTACCACCTGATCAGCAGACAGTAACCATGACAACAACTCCGTTACCTAATGACGAACAATCAGTCACTATCACAACGCTACCCTTGCCTGCTGAACAACAATCTATCACCATGGCAACAACTCCATTGTACAATAATGAACAGCCAATTACTATGACAACAACAACTTTGACAGGTGATGAGCAGCAAACAATGGAGGTAACTACTATGCCATTAGCTACTGGAGAACAAACTGTTACTACAACAACAACAACCGTATTGCCTGATAAAAGAGAACAATCTCTCGAAGTTATTACCAAGCCTTTAACCACTGAAAGTACGTGGACTATCACTGAAACTGAAATACCCCTTAGTGAAGAACATAGTACATGGACTATAAGTGAAACTATTCCACTAGATTCAGAAGAGCACACGACTTGGACAATTTCGGAAAAGGAAATACCTCTGACTGAAGAACCTTCACAGTCTTGTACAATTCCTGGTCATAAATCCTTGAATGGAGAAATGGAAAAGCTAAAATCTGAGAATTCATCACTGAAGCAGGAAAAGACCAGTCAAGAAACACAATTAGATAAGCTAAAATCGGAGATATCTTTGCTAAAGCAGGAGAAAAGCAGTATTATGGACATGTACAAATCTTCAGTAACAGAATATGAAATTTCAAGCACGAAGACTCGCCAAGAATACGACGTGAAAATGGCTGAAATGAGAATGAAGAACGAAAACTGGGAAAAGAAATACCGCCAAGTTGTCCAAGAATTAGAACTTCTTCGTCTGAAGCAATCATCGTCCCAAACAGCTAATGAAAGGAGTTTGGTACAGACAAGAACTGATATGGATAAGAAGTTTACCAACGAGAAAGCTAAATTGGAGTCGAGATTTACCAGTGAAAAGAAATCAATCATTGAGGAATATGAGGAGAGACTACGCAGGTTAGTGTAGGCCATGTATGAAAGATATAAGAACTACTATATTGTGAGTTTTTATTCTGAGGGAAATACGAGCATTTATTCCAAATTACCAGCTAGCATGTATTTCCTTTAAAAAAAACAATTATCAGAGTCGCTAGCGGAAACGTCAGTTGACTCCAAAAAAATATTGGGAAACGTTTATTGTATTTTATAGTTTCAAAACAACCAACACTTTGGACAGTAGTAGATTATAGCGCTATATAAATAAAGTATCAGTATTTATTATTGAAGAATTAGAAAACGCGCGCGCGTGCTGTGTGCAGTTCGCGTCGTGCTTCTCTTAACACTTTTTGAGTGTTCTGACAACCCCGCGTGCTTTAAAACTGCATACAGCACAGAAAGCAAATTTATATTTCTTTTATAAAATACAAATTGATCAACATGCACACGCGCGTGCTGTGTGCTCTTATAAAGCACGCGCCTCAACCTATCAAATTTCATAATATTTATTATTGCGGTTACCAGCCTATAACCATGCACAACTTTAATGAGTGTTTATCTAATTTTCAGGTCAAGAATAGAGAACAAGGAGCTCATGAATACGTACACTAAAGCTGTCACAGACTACGAAATACAAATCACAAGCATCCATCAAGACTACGAGATAAAACTTGGAACCCTAAATACGAAAAACAGCAAGCTGGAGCAAAAAATCAAAAATCTTCAGGAAGAGAATAAAAGATTGAAGGCAAGTCTCTCTGAGTCCAAAGAAGAATTTGAAAGGCAGATATCTGAGCTGAGGAAAGAAATGCAAACCAAACACCAAATGGAATATGAAAAGATAGAGGACGAATTTGAAAGAGAGAAAAGTGAGATCATTTCCAAGCATAAACTGAATGTTACTTATTACGAGGAAACTATTGTGAAGCAGGAAAACATGTGGATGGATAAGTTGAAACAGATGACAACCGAACGAAATCGACTCCAAGAGAAATGCGCTGCGCACTTGCAAGAAGTAGAAATGCTTAAACAGAAAATCGTTTCCTTGGAAGAGCATTACAAAACAAGAATCAAAGATCTTAAAGAAAATTTGGAAGAGTCGTATGAACATAGTGAGGACAAATTGGAGATGAGCTTCCAAAGGGAGAAAACAATCCTGTTAGAAAGGTATCAAGAGACAGTCAGGGAGTACGAAATCAAGATAACATCAATGCAACAAGAGTACGAAGTAAAACTAGCTCAGCTGAATCTAGAAAAAGAAAGAAGCAATCAAGAACTCACTAGCGAGTTAAAGGAGTGGAAAAATAAGTTTACTAAAAGTACCTTTGATTTTGAGCGAGAGATAAAAGACTTGCAGTCTCAGATTGAAAGCCTAGATAACAAGAACAAAGCTAACATAAGGGAGTATGAAACACAGGTTACCCATTGGAAAACTACTCACGAATCGTGCACCAATGAGTTCAGGACAGATATAAATATCCTCATACAGAAGGAAACCAAGTACTTGGAAGAGATTGAAAGTCTTAAAGAGCGGTTGGCTGACCAAGAAGAAAGTCACAGAATGTTATTCGAGAAATTGAAGGCTGACAATAAGAGCGAGCAAGAAAGACTTAAATCTGCGTTTAACCAAGAGAAGAAGACTATACAAAGCAGACATGAAGATATTGCCAATAGTTACGAAACCAAGTTAGCAATCAGACAGAAAGAACTAGACGAAGTGGTAGGTAAATTTGAGAGAGAGACTAGTAACCTCCAAAAAGAACTTTCTGAAGCAGAAACGGAATCTAGACGATTCCAAGCAAAGTGCATTGAGTTGGAGACATACTATAAGGCTTTGCTACAAGAATCCAAAGACAAGCTCACTAGCAGTTTTGAAAATAAAGAAGACAAGCTAGAAGACTACTTTGAAGACGAAAAGAAAGAGATGCAATCAAGGCACGAAAGTGAAATTGAGGGGAAAAATAAAGAAAATGAGAAGCTTATGAAGTATTATGAAAACAGACTAGAAAAATTGACAGACGAATGGGATGAGAAAGTTTTAAAGAAAGACAAAGAGATCAAAGAGATGAAAAACCACATAAACGAAATGTTGGCAAACTATCAGCGCGAAATAGAAATGCTTAACGAACGTCATAGGAATGAAGTCAATGCGTGGGAAAATAAGCTGAAGGAAGCTGATAAACTTAAAGATAGCATAGAGGAACGACTTACAAAAGAACAAGAGGAATTATCTGATGCGAATACTAAAACCTTGCACCAGTATGAGGTCAAGATTACAAACATCACCCACAAGTACGAGCGCAAGTTATCTGACTTTGAAAAGGAGCGCGAAAATAGTGATGAAGCACAAAGACAGAAGATAAAAAAGATACGACAGGAGTTGAGCATAACTGAAGAGAAATATGAAAACGAGATCAAAAGAATCAAAAATGAATCTAAGGAAAGACTTCATCGTGAAAAAGAAGAGATGGAGCACAGTTTTGAAAACGATAAACAAAGAATGAACGAGTCTCGTCAGAGAGATGCAGATGAATACGAGAGGAGGATGAAACAGCTTAAAGATGAATACGATGCCGAAATAAAACGTTTATCCGACGAAAACAAGACATTTAGGAAAAGAACCAGAGAACTGGAAAAAGAAATGGAAGAACGTTGTGAAAAGTTGGAAGAACAATGGGCTAAACAAATGGAAAACATGAAAGCATCAATGTGTCAAGACCATGAAAGAAGAATTGCTGAGATGAGAGAAACATTTTCCAAGGAAAAGAAAAATTATATTACAAAGTATGAGCAAACAGTTAAGTCATCGGAAATAAAACTAAAAGAAATTGCTGAAAATTACGAGGAGAAAGAAGAAGACGCGGACGAAGAGATTGACGACCTCCAAGACTCAGTTGACAATGGAAAACAAGAAAGGCAAAGACTTGAGAAAGAGCTTGAAAACCAAAGAAATGAAGTTATTAAGATAAGAGAAACATACAGAACTCTTGAAAACGATTATACCAAACGTCTTAATGAAATGAGCCAATTCCTGAAAAAAGAAATTGAAATATTCAAAATGGCTTACGAAGCTGAGAAAGCACAGCTATTGAAGTTTTTAGATGACGAGAGAAGTCGACACCAAGATACACGAAGAAATGCTCAAGCACTCACCGCGAAAATTGATGAGTTAGAAATGAGAATGAATGCAAATAAAATAGGAAATAAAGACGAAATAAAAAGGATGGGCAACGAGCTTTCAAGTGCTAAGAAAGCTGCAAATGACTTAGAACTAGAAAGAGACAAATTGCAAATGGTGATTCGAGAACTCAAACAAGAATGTGAATCATCCAAGAAAGAAGTGGAATCTTTGAGCATCAAGATAAAAACTTCAGAAAGGAAAACCAACAAGATTCTTGATCTTGAAATGGAAAACTCTAAACTCTTGGCCGAAATCAACGCACTATACCCTGAAAATGAAGAAATGGCCAGGAAACATGACTTGTTCAAAAAGGAGAAAGATCGACTTGAAAAATCAATGAAAGAATTAGAAGGCAAAAATTACGAGCTGCAGAGAAATAGTACAAGAGCAAGCCAAGACTTGGAGCATCGATATAAAATAGAGTTTGAGGTCCTCACGAGGAGAGCTGAAGAGCAAAGCAAAGATTTGGAGAAAATACGAAATGAAAATAGACAACTTCAGAATGAACTGAATGAACTTCGTAATGACAAAAACCAAGATCTCGAAAAAGAAGCACAACGACTAAGAAACGAATTGTCTGAGCTGCAAAAAATCAAACAGGAGTTTCTACAACTGCAACATGTCCATCATAGATGTGAGCAAGACAAAATCGCTCTAGCAAAAAGAGCTGAAGTGTTTTCAAGGGAAAGTGAATACGAGCAAAGCAAGACCACAGAGACCATTAGGAAACTAGAGATTGAGATTATCCATCTGAAAAAGGAAAGCGATGTCTACGAAAGGAAAATGTCAGATTTACAAAGACACTACGGGCATCAATGTCAACTAGAAAACAGCAAAGCCATAAAAGATGAACTTGATAAACTGGTTAAACTGCATGAAAAAGAGAAAAGCGAAATGGAGAAAATGCACTTGGAAGATAAGAACGTACTCAACATGGAATGGACAAGAAAATATGATGACGAGAAAAAAAGCTGGGAAAATCGTTATAATACACTACAAAGTCAGATAGAAATATTGACAAAAGAAAAGTTTGAAGCCGAGAAAAGGAGGAAAGAGTTAGAAAATCAGATAAGAATCGAAGAAGAAAAGCTTTTAGAGAAGTTAGCAGAGGAAAGACAAATCTCATCATTGGAATTTGAAACACGATTTCAAGATTTCAAGAAAGAGAAAGATACAGAATATAACTTGCTTTTGTGTGAACGACATCGAATGGAAAAAGAGATCATGGTATACAAGCTGGAAATCGAAAAGAACAAGGAGTCTACGTCATCCACAAAACTCCTAGATGAATATATCTTAAAAGAAGCACATCTTAAGGAAGATATATATAAGCTTAATGAGGTCAACAAAAGCAACCAAAACAAGATATTTGAACTTGAAAGGCAACTGAAAGCCCAAAGAGAAACGTATCAAAGCAAGGTCGAGCACATGGCGGAAGACTACAAGAGAGACAACGAAGAGATGAAAAGAAAACTTGAACACGAGAAGGAGATGATTGAGATTAGCCGAGACGCTCTTCAAACACAATTAGACAAAATGAAGGCTGAGCAAGAATCTATAAAGACCCCACGATATGATAATAACCAAGGCTATGGATACTCAGAAAACACCCGCAGTCTGGAACACAAGATTCGATCCGAGCTTGAAGTAAAATACAAAGAGCAAGTTTCAATAGAAAGACAGAGATATGAATCTAGCCTATCACGAACAAGAACCGAAATATCGACATTGAAAGAAAACAAAAGAGCACTAGAGATTGAATATGAAAAGCTTATTGTTACATGCGAAAAGCTGCAAGACAGAATTACTTCACTTGAAAACGAGTTGGAACAAGTGACTCCAAACGCACCAGATCAACATGAGCACAAAGTAGATGGATCTTGTGGATGTGGCCATTACGTGTACCCCACGCGCGACAAGCGTGAAGATGATACAAAGCAGACCGATAACGAAAAACAATCAAGTCCGTACGTGTATCCCACTGAAAAATGGGCAAATACAGGCCGCAATGATACACGAAACGAATCAAGTTCTTTATACGAGTATCCCTCGAATGGAAGAGGAGACAGATCTACAGATGTAGGGTATAGCAAACCTGACAAGGAATCAACTCAACATTACGTGTATCCCACGCGTGGAAAAAGGGAAGGTGATAACGAGTTCAATGTTACTGAAGGCCATTTACGTCCGTACCGCGTGTACTTCACCCGCGAAGGAAAGGAAAAGGCACCAAACTATGACAGCATCGAAGAGCGTCCATATAATGTAGAATACGGAGACACTGGCGATACAATACGTGGTAGCTACTACGAAGAAAGACATTCAGCAAATAAAACACAGGTGAGTTATAATTACTGCATTTAAAAAAACTACAAAATAGGTAAAACCAAACCAACCTTAAAGTAGGTTGGATTCGGTCTTTCAAAATAATCGGAAAAAGGGATTATAGTACATTTTGATTTAATAGTTTTTGGAAATTAATTATAAAGCTCATTCAAATAAAATTCATCTCTTACAAATTTGATATATAAATTTAGTTTGATGTTTTTAAACAATTAAAATAAATATATTATAAATAATAAATAATAATGAAATTTGGCTTTATGAAAATGAAATGTCGGTTTGCCAGGTACTACTTTGCATACATGACAATATATTAAAAAAAAATAAAAAAAAATTGGCTTTATAATAAACGAAATGATGTCGGTTTGACAGGTACTACAGGTACTCCATACTTTACAAGTAACCGAAGTAAGTTTAATTAAGGAAGAACCATTGCGATCAGAATTCTTTTTAATTAAAATTTACAGTTTATTATTTATATTCAATCTCACAATCCGTTGTTAAGATGAATAAGCATTAAGAATATAAACAGCATATGAAATAAACAGGGTTTTTTTATTTTAATATGTATTAAAACCTGATTTTATAAGAATAATAAGATCTGGTTTGAAAACATTGGGTTATATTCGTCCTTCTGAACTATTAATTGTTCAGAATTGAAGGAAGTCAAGAATATTTTATGTCATAAGATCTTTAAGAGATTGCATATATATGTAGTTAAATGACTTACCATTATAGGAAAATGATTCAACGCAAACTGGAGCAGAAAGTGATGTTTATACAGCAGAATCTCGTCAGCCATTGCGGAGAAGAAATGATATCGAAGAGCAGCTAAAAGAAATGAACGAACAACTCAATACTCTTGACAACAAAACTAGAAATCGTGTCCAGTTAGATGTTCAGGTGAGCTGAACTTTTAGAAGGATACTAAAATGAAATAATCAAAATATTTGCATCAACACATACGTGATTTGAAGAGAAGAAAAGTAGGGAGAAAGGATGCTAAGGAGATAATGGCGAAGGAAAGAAGGATAGAATGAAAGGAGAAAGGAGGGGAAGGAGGGGTGATTGAAGGGCTAGAAAGGAGAAGGAAGGAGAAGAGGTAGGAAGAAAGGATGGCAAATGGAAGCAAAAAGGAAATCGTGAAGGAAGAAAGGGATTAATACAAGGATAAAAGGGAGGGAGGATTGAAGGAAAGAAGTAGAGGGAAGGAAAAGAGGGATAGAAGAAAAGATGGCAGATGGAAGCAAAAAGGTAATCGTGAAGGAAGAAAGGGAATAATACAAGGATAAAAAGTGAGGGGGATTGAAGGAAAAGAGTGAGAAAAGAAGGATGGCCGGATGGCAGAAAATAGGATGGCTAGGAAGAGAGAAAATGAATGAAAATAAGGGAAGAAGAAAAAAATTTAAATGATTAAATTGATAAATTAAATTAATAAATTAATAACATATGAAATGGATAGAAGATGGACATATTTTTATTATTTTTACATAGGATAATGATGGAGGAAGCTATTCTTCAATACAAAGACATCGTACTTCTCATCACTACGTTTCAAGATACAGAACTACTACACACATTTGAATAACAAGACCGTGGCTGTATTTAAAGCATCGTATATCGTATATCAAAATTTGCTTTTCATTAAATGAATATACAGTACTGCAACGCACATCTGAATAGCAAGTTTAATAAACCAAATTGTATAAAAAAAATGATATATTTTAAAAGGAATATCCTTTTGAATAATTAATAGTCAAACTTTTGGGAATTTACTGATTATGCCTATGCAAGCCCAAATTTGACGAAAGGCAAACCAGTTTCATGGTAATCAATGAAATGCTTTCGTGGCGGACATCTTTACAAGAAGTTATTTATGAAAAAAGGTGCAATTCAGATGATGCTTTGTTATCTTACAGAGATGACTATATTTAAGTATAACATAAATGAAGTGTTTCTCAATAAATGAGAATTTTATTTAAGTGGTTGAAGTAGCGACAGAATGAACTGTATTTAAATATAATATATAAATGAAGTGTTTCTCAATAAATGAGAATTATATTAAAGTAGTTGAAGTAGCAAATATTTGTACAGCAGTATAACAAAAATTTGTTTTCCTTGAAAACGCTCTGAGTGACATTGAACTGTCCATCTCGCTATAAATAGATTTTGTCCATACACTACAGTGGAACCCCGTTAACCCGGCCACCGAAGGGACAGCCCAAAGTGGCCGTATTAACGGGGTGGCCGTATAAAGCGGGTAAATGTTATAGAAAATGTATGGGCATGCATTTCGTCAGGACATAAAAAACTGGCCGCAATAACGGGGTGGCCGTATTAAGAGGGTGGCCGTAAGGCGGGGTTCCACTGTATATATATATATTGATTGTCAAAATCTGAGAGATTATTTCATAGCAATCGCGATATCGACAAATAACATTTAGTTACGCAATCAATGATTGCTATTGATCATCGAAACATTTCCAACTGAGAAGCTGTGGGTGGATCTGCGCTTACTGAGAATGTATTGATAATATTATATTGTGATATAACATGTACACTTCTAATCCTTTAATTAAGTAAAAAACAAGTACTATCACCACAATTGAGTGTTATTGTCAAATGCAAAATCCTTGATTAAAACAGTAAAACTCATATTAAACTTTTTTTATACATATGAGCAGCTGCATGTTATATGAAAAATCCACACCAATGGTGTATAAATAAATATTGGTTGTAAGCTGCGCAATATATTAAAGTCTTTTAAGGGAATTATAATTACATAATAAAAAATAAATCATGTTTTAACGTCTCAAATATTCTAGCTGGACACGTGTGCCCTACTAATGGGGGAGACTCAGACACACCAACACTACCTCTATGTTAAATATTTTGCAGTAAAAAAGTAAAACTCATATTAAACTTTGTTTTAAACATATGAGCAGCTGCATGTTATATGAAAAATCCACACCAATGGTGTATAAATAAATATTGGTTGTAAGTTGTGCAATATATTAGATTAAGTCTTTTAAGGGAATTATAATTACATTCGACTCAATCCAGCACAAAAACTGCAGTTACTCTAGAGATGGGCTGTGAAATGTATTTTTAGAATTCAGCATCAAATCAAGTATCAATGTTTTCTGTCACATTGTTTTTCTTTGAGAAAGACTTTAGTGATAAAGTAAAATAAAATACTTGAGCGATGGGCTTTGAAATGTCTTTTTAGAATTCAGCATCAAATCAAGTATCAATGTTTTCTGTCACATTGTTTTTTCACATTTCTGTCTTGGTGATGTTGGATCGAATGTTAGGTCTACAGGCCTTGGTTCGTTTACCCGACAGAAATTTATAACCATAATTGATTTGTTTTTGTCATATGCAAAAATCCTTGAATAAAACAGTTCATATTAACCTTATTAAACAGGTGCATGTTATATGAAATATCAACACATGAAATGAACGTTGAATAAATATTGATTGTAAGCTGTGCAATAAATAAGATTAAGTCTATATTCTAGTTTATTAAAGGAATTATAATTAGATTCGAATGAATCCAGCGCAGTGTATTTTTTAGAATGATGTCAAGTATCACTGTTTTCTGTCACATACTTTCTCTATGAGAAAGACGTAATGCTCTGGTGGTTGATGAATCAAATTATGGGTCCTAATGCCTTTGTTAATTTCCCAGATATGGAGACTGTCTTATGTCCTAGAGCAAGACACTTTACTCTCGTGTCCTCGTCCCTCCACATTGCTGCAATGCATGTGCGTCTTTAAGTAGCAATCTGTTTAGTCCTCCTTATGTACGTATACATTAAGATGGTTGTACCTAGCTCCTTTTTATTTTCATGTCATTTTTAAACTCCGCCTGTAGAATAGGGTATCCCCCGCAGAGCGAGGCTCCTGTATCGGGACCCGAGCTTAAGGGACATTATCCCCAGTTGTTAGTGGACTCATGTTCAACGCCTTACGAAAAAGTCTGACAGCTGCTTTTCGAAGTTCCTCGATTCTCCAAAAATAGATAATTGGATTAAGTAAACTGCTGAGAAATGTACAGCTTTCTCCGACTCTCATTGCGATTCGACCGTAAATACCAATTCCAGATACCGACGGTAGAACGAATGCTCCGAGTGCTGGGCCATAGCTTAAAATCAGAGCACCAAATACATAAAACATTGCATTTGCCGACCTTTTTGTCTTTTTATCTAAATTCGATGCCTGTTGATGAGCTTGTATTTGATTTAAATGACGACGAATAATAAGGAATATTCGAATTAGAAAGTAAACTTCCAAAAAGAGAAGTAAAAGAAAAAAAAGAATAGCAACGGCAAAGAAAACTATTGTCAGTAGTCTTAAAACTCCACACAATACCCCACAAGACCATATGAACAGCATCACGACGAGAACATGCTTGTTTGTCACAAGTTGTTGGTATCTAAGATGGTAGTTCAGGGCTAAATATCGTTCTGCAGTAAGAGCTGTAAGGCTAATAAACGACACAGAACAGATACCCCAACCAATTACATTGTAAGCAGCCCTTGCAGGACAATATCCACCAAATATCTTATTCAACTCGTAAAACTGCATCAGACAGAACGATGGCTGTACAAAGAGCCCAACGAGAAGATCAGCTACTGCTTGACCAAGTATTAAAAAGTTTGATGGTCTATGTAAAGTCGGTGTCTTAATAATAGTATATATGACCCCGATGTTGTTAAAAGTGACTACAAATGAGAAGATTCCATTTAGAATTATTAATACTGTCAAAGTCTTTTCGTAAGCTTCGTTTCGCTTAAGTGAGAGCAGAAGATTCACTGAATTTTCACAGCTTAGAGGCGCCATGATTGTTGTGTTCATTGTTATTTGTCTTGTTTTCGAATTAGTTTTGTTGTTGGTAGGAAGAGTTTTATTCTTGATCAACCTATAGCTCAGTCTTTCCAAATTTTTTGTTCTTCCTACCTTCTTTCTTTCTTTCTTCTCTTTTTTTTTGCCGATCCGTTTCTTTCTTTCTTGTATTCCTTTTCTCTGGGAATTTTTATTCAACTGTCATCTGCAAATATCTTTTAGTATTTACAGAACTTTAGTATACGGCAAAAACCACATCAAGAAGTGCCGTCTGGAAACTTCTCTTTATATACGGCAAATATGATGTCGCTGTCGATGATGTCGATTCCTCGCTGTTCGAGACACTCGCTGTTCGGAAGCATATATCAAACTGTCGCCTAGAACTCTCCCTTTGTGTCCAACTTTAATAGACGCAAGTATGATGTCAAGATACCTCGCTGTTTCCAGACACTCGCTGTTCGAAAGTATATATCAAACAGTTGTCTGAAAAAGTCTCTTAGTCTCCAATAATAATCTTTCATATAAGATAAAGATAATATCAAGATACCCACTGATTGCAGACACTCTCTTCAAAAGCAAATATGAAACTGCCGGCTCATAAAGTCTCTTAGTCTGTAACTTTAATAATAAGAAAGATATTATCAAGATTCCCCACTTTTTCCTTGCTTTTCGAAAGCACATCAATAATATCCAACTGCCATCTGGAAAGGTTTCAGGTCCTTGCCAAAGGATGTCAATATTCCCTTCTTTTCCCAGATACTCGCTGTTCAAAAGCAAATGTCAAACGGCTGTCCAGAATGGCACGGCTCTCAATCTCGATCTTTGATAGATGTTAAAAATGATGTCAAGATCGCTTTTTTCTCGCTTTTTCCAGACACTTGCAGTCCTTAATGAACTTTAATACACAGCAAAAATGATGTCAAGATGGCCCGCATTTTCAGACTCTTATCCTCTAAGACCTTTATTAAAGAACAAAGGTGATGTCAATAAGCCCCGCTTCTTCCAAAGACGTTGTTCAAAAGCAAATATTGATATTGTCGTCACTGCCAAAATTTCCCGTTTTAGATAATCCACAAAATCGATCTGAGATAATACATATATATAAAAAAAAAAAAAAATACATATATGTTGTCCTTAGTAAATTATCGTATTCTGTACTCGCTCTCGTGGCATTCACTGGTCAAAGTCATCGATATAGTGATAATTATATAGTGATTTCGATTCATAAATTGTTGATCCTTTATTAATGCTGCTAAATGAGTAGCACCTAATATTAGATCCACCAATGATGTACTCGATCTCCTGGCATTCACTGGTCAAAGTCATAAATGTAGTGAAAATTATATCATAATTTCATCAATTTTATAATAAATATTTAATGTTGCTAAATGAGTTGCTTAGAACCTTCTTATGATTCTCTAACAGATGTAGTCGATAGCCGGTGTAGCATTCACTGGTCAAAGTCATGAATGTAGTGAAAATTATATCATAATTTCATCTATTTTATAATAAATCTTTAATGTTGCTAAATGAGTTGCGTATTACCTCTTTAATTAGACATTCACTGGATAAATGAATGTAGTGATAATTATATCAAAATTTCATCGATTTTACATTAAATCTTTTATGTTGCTAAATGAGTTGCTTAGTAACTCCTAATATTAGATCTACCAACTGATGTAGTCGATCGTGTGGCACTCACTGGATGAATGAATGTAGTGATAATTCTGTTATTAATCCCGAATCTGGCATTTGTAAAAACCATTCATCAATGTAAACACTCAAATATCTCGCTCGGTTTTATAATTCATTACAAATTTCCATCGGGGGAAGTTTAACCATCACAAATACATCAAACGACTTTATCAATTCACCAAACTAGTTGCAGCCTGGCTGGTGTAAAATGGCGTCGCGGTTACATGTAACGATCCAAAACGCCTGTGCGGAACTAAACTCGACATTGGCCACAGCTCGATTCTAGCTTCTATATTTGCTAGTGCATTTCATTTAGTTCATCAAGAAAAGTAATTTTCGTTCATTAATTAAACAAATGTCAACTATTGCAAACAGAAACAAGGTAAATTATGGCTTTTGCCGTATTAAAATACACCGCGTGTTTAAAAAGGTTGTCCAAACTGATACATGTAGGTATCGAGGAAATGATGATTTAAAGCACCTCGTTCATTCTTGTTTAAGTAGTGATGTGTGTAAGAAGTAGGCAACTCTATATTGTTCTGCGGCAATAGCAACCTCCCCACATAAGAATGTCTTAGTTTTCAGACTGAAAGTATATCAGCCTATAGGTAACACATTTTAAAAATAAAATGTGCAAAAACTCTGTTTTGGAACATTGTTTCTTTTGTACTAAAAGATATTGTCCAATCATAAGCGCTCAAAACAATAGCCAAAAGACGTTTACAATAGTGAGATTTAGTTAGTGTTTACATAAAAGTGCTTTAGATAATATATTTAGTTATAAAATGTATATTTAAGGTGTTAAGAGATTTAAGGGGCTTAAATACACTATTAATGTTTATTTTTAACATATACGCATTTAATTTTAAGAGTAAAGTAAAGCTTGTCTGTTTTGTTGCTTTGTCGGTACTCTTAAAGCTTTAAGTATTACAGTGCGACTCGCCGTACCGTAGTCACCTACAAAAACATTTGATGAATTTTTGACATTATTTTGACATTTTTTCATCTCAATCGGACCAATTACAGACATCAAAGTATCTAAAGTCTCCGCCTCTGATCGACATTAACTCCGCCTCTCGATATAAACGTGTATAAACGATTGAGATGAAAAAATGTCAAAATAATGTCAAAAATTCATCAAAAGTTTTTGTAGGTGACTACGGTACGCCGAGTCGCACTGTAAGTCCATATTTAAATATATAAGAAATTGGACAAGCACCTCTTTAAACAGCAACCAAACAAAGAGAGTCAGAAGCCCAGCCTTCTTGATCCGAATGTAATATCATTATATATAAAATAATTATCTGTTATATAAGCTGATTTATTATATACAAGTTGGAAACCTACATAGAAGGAGCAATTTCATTGGTTCGCCATCTCGGAATAATGAGCGATACCCACCTCTGAATCTCGGAATAATGAGAAACAAAATGGCAGGCGTAAATTCGCGTTTTGCAAGTGTTTCAGATGCCGAAATTGAGAGCGAGAGGTCTAAGCTCGAGGACTCGCCGTTCGGTAGATATTTACCGATAATCACTTCGCCTTCGGCGAATAATTGTTAAATATACTTTGTCTGTCTCTATTGTAAAATGAAGCACTAAACAATTGTTAACTAAGAAACCCCCCGCGAAGGTGGACCGTATCCTCAAGGTGATAAGTAGCAAGGTCACTGAAATATACCTTTTAGAAATTTAATTCAAAAGTCACAGGGAATGTTTCAAAAAGAGACATTTAAATTAACTTGAAGTGTTCATTTTGTCATTTTGCCCTTTGTGGCCACAGGTGCTGTTAAAATCAAAAGACAAGTTAGGCGTAAGGCGTCAAAGTCCAATTATCTATTCAGAGACATTGTACCCAGACAGTAAAAAGCACCACAAGACAGCCGTTGAAGACTTCCTATATATCTGGTTGTTATCTGGTTGTTTTTAGCTGAAGAGAGATTTTGGCACTAAGCGCCATAAAAAATATCCGAAAAAACAAGTACATTTTTGTAACAACCAACAAACAGTAAGCCAGCTTTATTATACTTCTTAGTCACGTTCATTGTTCATGTTCATGTTCTAAATCAACTAATTTTATTGGAAAATTGTATTTCTTTCAACAGATGAAAGTCCGAAGAGCAGTTAGGAAGACATTCCTTGTTTTTTCTTGCTGCATTTTGAAAATGGGCATTTTAATTTTTTGCTCGTCAACCACTAACACTCTAGATGGAAATTCTAGCTCTACAACACAAGAATCAACTTTGGGAACTGTTATTCCTTCTTCTATTCAAGCAAGTACCGCTACCACTACCACTACGATGAATACCAGCTCTCTAAGCAACAGCAGTTCTCCATTTCGTTGTCCTAATGGCTGTTCGTGTTCAAAGTGCGCAAATCCTCAGCAAGGCTATGCTTTGATTTGTCTCCTGAAGAAAGGCGCACACGTTATAAATATCACAAGCCAAAGGAATCTTCGAGTTTGTACTCTGTAAGTATTGCAATTATAAGAGGTTTTAATAACACACGGAGTAAAGATTGTATGACAAAATGCCAAAAGTTTATTCAGTACCTTAGATACATATCTATACTTTACAATTCATAGCAATTTCATAAAAACTATAACTGTATATATAGCCATTTCATAAAAAATATCTCCAATAAATACATTTAAACGATATTGGCTTGCGTAGAAAGGACTGGGGCCGTTTTTGGAATGAGATCACCTTTTCGTACCTTTTCAGTTATCGGGTATGTTCGTCGGTAATTTTTGTACACCCCTAAGAGAAACAGGGGTGTGGCTTGAGAGATTCCACACAAAGCATACAAAGAAAAAGATGGAGAAAGCGACGTTGATATTTTCCTTTTTCGATGAAAAAGAAAAAATCGAAATTCTAAATTTTAATACATTTTAATAGCCTAAACAATACAAAATGGTTAATTTTACTCCTAAGAGATATGACGAGCTCAGCATACCCGATACTTATAATAAATAATAATAATAAACTTTATTTCTATAGCGCACTTATCCTATGCTCAAGGCGCTTTACAAAGAAGATAATTAACTATTTACAACTGATGAAAAATTAAATTATAAGTAAAAATTATAAAGCAAATATGATTTATAAAACTATAAAAATATGATATAACTACTTCTAAAATTCACAATATATACAATTATAAAATAATAATAATAATAATAATAATCCTTAAAATAGTTTTTAAAATAGTTTTTATATCCCGAATCCATTCCCATGTTTGGAAAGAAAGGAACGTTTATCCCTTTTAACCTTTCCCTCTTTACATGTATTAAAACACATTGCTGCATAATTTGCATACGTATAGAATGGACTTTCGTATTTCATTGTAAGATCACTATATTTGCTCATCAAATTTAAACCGCCATGTATAGAAATTGCATTAATAAGAAAGACAAACACAAAGAAGTTATAACGTTGCGAAATCTTCCGATGTCATTATCAAGTGAGGTATTTTGTACATATACAAGTGTAATTATACTTATAAAATTCATGAATAATTAATGAGCAATTGATTAAAGAATTCACGTCCGTGACGGAGGTTGTATATCCGATACAGATTCGTCCTGATTGGCATAAGTTTTAACTTGAATTTTCTCGGCCAGATTTACTTTTATCTTGCTAATTTTAGTAAAATACTAAAGAACTAATGTTGGAGTTTCATAAGTACTATACAATATTCGTGTCCGATCTGTATATCTCATACAGATCGGCCACTTATATTGTATATAGTACAAGTACGGCTCAATGGTTCCAATAAAACAAAACAAAATTGAAATAGAAATTGCTCTGGATAATTTAATGAACATAAATGTTTATTGTATCTTTGGCGTCATAACAGAAAAAGCATATATATTTAGCATATTTAATTCCTTCGGCTAGAACTAACAGCATTAATGCCGTAATTGATCGTGATACCTGTGTGGTAAAACTAAAAGCACAATAAGCTTATGTTATGTAAGTGTTTCTTGCAATTCCTTTTCAGATCGCTGTCAAGAAATAACATTTCAAGATTACAGAATAATACCTTCAAATATCTGTCATCATTGAACACATTGTGAGTAGGAAATAGAACATTGCTGTATTATTAATCATTATACAATGTATGAATAATTCATGAGAAAGTAACTCGAGCTATGTTATATTTCATTTTAAAATTATTCTATACAAAGTAAGAGACAAAAATACATATATAAAATATGTATTATATAAAATATATAAACAGACCTGTAGTGCATAGTATGGCATTAATTTAAGCCATTAACTTATATCATAATACAGCTCCATTATAATAGAGCACCGTACTGACTGAAGGACATCACCCCATTACAGCGCGACGCACCTTACCGTGGCCACCTAATTAAAGTTTTGTACAAATTAACCAAACAAAAAGCAAGACTTTGACCTTAATATAAAAGACACGCCAAGAGACAAACGATGAACACTTTGAAATGTTCAAAGCGAAGACAAGAGTGAAGTTTATAAGTCTCTGAAAACCTCCCAGGATGTTTAAATTTGAAATGGTGTAGCAAATAAATTAAAGGGAGATTACAGCGCGACGCACCTTACCATGGCCAGCTAATTAAAGTTTTGTACAAATGGACCAATCAGAAAGCGAGAATTTGACCTTAATATAAAATACACGCCGAGTGTTAAACGGTAAACACTTTGAAATGTTCAAAGCGAAGATAAGAGTGAAGTTTATAAGTGGCTGAAAAACCTCCCAGGATGTTTAAATTTGAAATGATGTAGCAAATAATTTGAAAAGAGAAACTTTTGAACGCTAAGTTAACTTGTACAAAAGTTTAATTGGGTGGCCGCGGTAAGGCGCGCTATGCTGTAATTCATAAAATATATATTATACATATATTCATTGATGATAAAACTGTCTTATTTTAGATATTTGGATCGTAATGTGATAAGTTATATTGATGCTAAAGCCTTTAATGGTCTATCCAGACTTTTAATACTGTAAGTATTCATGAGCTAGACCATTGAGCAGACTCTGACTGGTGTGACTCGACTGGAGAATGAACATATACACCCTATGCAAAATTTGCACTTGGGCCTTTAGAGCCTCGCCTTCGCGTTTTTGGTACATTTTAAGAGGGCGTCTCAGTAAGAACGGACCACTCGGTCTGGGATCCAAAAAATGATTTCCTTTATATTTCTACCATCGAAAGTACTATCTATCCTTATTACAAAACTGGACTTAGAATTGTTCTAAATAAAATATTTCGGCCGCTAGGCGAATTTTCGTACATCGACCCAAAAACCGCCGAAGGACGCTGATTTTCAAGTTCGCAGAGGCCTACTTTCAAAGTCCATTTTCTCGGCTTTTTCTTGAAATGAAAACTTATTTTTTGGGTCTAAACTATGGTTTGACGTCTCGTCTGACTAGAAAAAGCAAAATATTTCTTTAGGATGTACAAATTACGAAAAGTTATTTAAATTTATCGAGGCTACATTATGCGTGACACGAAAAGCAAAGATTAACGGGTCTAGAAAATTGCAAATTTCTCAAAAGTGCAACCTATCCCCGATATAAAACATCATTCTACCTTGAGATGAGATGCTATTTAGTAGTTCTGTGCAATAAAATTTGTGGCACATTGCGTTTTGAAGAATTTGACGAAGCCCAAACTTGTACATTTTTCCAGATATTTCCTTGCGTGACACGACTTGCCGTTGAGTCTAGACAACGTCAATCCTTATAAAAAGTAAAAAATAACAAATAATAGCTAGAAGTTTATATTCAGGTGTTACTATCCGTCATAATTAGATATTTTAGCTCCATTAAAATTTTACCACAATAATGTTTTTTTTTAATGAACAATTTGCATAATTATATGCCGAATTCAAGTTGTCTAACAATATTCACATTTAAACAAAGATTTATATCTAGAAAATCCTCGTCTATTAATCTTGAAACATGATTGTCATATTAAGTTGGATAAAACCTGGATGTTTTTTAAATCTTTTATATATTTTAATTGAGTTGCTTTATGAGATTATACAATTGTGCACGATACAAATATGATTCACCATGATGCATGTTTTTCTCTAAATGTGCTAAATAGCGGTGATGCCATTTTTCTTTTTCTTCTTTTAAAAAAAAAATCAGAGTTGATAGAAAGCGACTTGATTCTTCTACGAGTAAGAACACGAGTGAACACGAGTGAAAAAATAAAATAAGATAATAAAGAAAAAATGAAAGAAAAAAAATAGAAATGAGAAAATAATGGAAATGAAAAAAAAAAGACGAAAACAAACCCCGAAAATAAGCCCAAACAGGCATGAATGTATCAAATGTATGCAAATGCACATTTAAAAAAAGTACAATATAATGTCTATCCCGTGAACGGTTCAATGGGATTGAGAAGGTAGGGGGCCTTTCCCCTTCCTTCCCTATCCCCTTCCCCTCCCTTCCCCTCCCCAATCCCCTCGAACCGTTCACAGACTATATAAAGTCAATTTAATGCATCGAAAATTGATAAGGATTATAATTAACTATATAAAGTTTGAGATCACAATGTTTCCATAAAGTATAAATAAACGTGTTACGCCTATTTTAAAAGAATCCATGGGATTGAACAAGAACACATATGACATAATGGTAATATGGCACACCCTGCACCTGATTTGTCTTGTATCACAGCCAAAGCCGGATTTTGATTGCATTGCTATTTGATAGCTATATACGTTAAGGTAATTGGCTACTTTTGAACGCCTTTTGGAGTTTAACAATATTTTCAAAAGTAGCCAGTCACCTTAAACATTTGTTAAACATTGTGATTTCAAATTTTATATAGTTCATTACAAGTAATTCAGTTCAATTTTTGATGCATTATATTAACATTATACTGCATTTGTTAACGTCCATTTGCATGGACTGCCGTAATTAATTGTGAAACGATAATTTTTGAATATGAATTCATTAAAATCCTATTATTTCTTCTTTTTATTTCTGTTTATTAAACTATAATTCTATTTTTCAAATATTTTAGTAATACCACTAGCTTTGATACATTCATGTCTAGTTGGGCCTATTTTTTTTGGTTATTTCTTTTTTTCTTTTCTATTTGTCTCATTTTCATTTCTTTTTTTCATATTCATTTATTATTTCATTTCATTTTTGCTACTCGTGTTCACTCGTTGCTCATGTTTACTCGCGTTCACTCGTGTACACTCGTGCTCACTCGTGTTTACTCATGTTCAATCGTGTTTACTCATGTTCAATCGTGTTCACTCGTGTTCACTCGTGTTTCCTCGTGTTCCGACTCGTGTTCACTGGTGTTCATTCGTGTTCACTCGTGTACACTCTTGTTTAATCGTGTTCACTCTTGTTTACTCGTGTTCACTCGTGTTTACTCGTGTTCACTCGTGTTTACTTGTGTTCTGACTCGTGTTGAGTTTTAGACGACATCTCCAAATCAACAATATGCAAATATGTATTAGTCATCGACATCCAAGCGAGCACCAAGAACCTGTCGCTATCCACAGCTGATCAATGTGATCAATGTTGACATGTCAAAAGCAATGAAAGTCGATTTTCAATGTTACTGTCGATTTTGTTCACGTGAGTATTTGTTTACACCCTTTCGAATTTTTTAAGTGAAAATATTTGTATATAGTCTATGCACAAGCAGCCCAACAAGTTGACCTGAGAATCTTAAGATCCAATAAAATTAACATTTTGTTATTCTTAGAGCGCGCGGTTTGGCTTCCTATGTTGATTGGTTTGACATATCGTCATTACATTCATTTAACTGGACCAACTCTGTAGTTCCTCTCCAGCAGCGTATTTTACAAGCTGATGTATAACTACAAAGACTAAAATCCATTCTTTCACAAGATAGTTTTACTCACTGCAAACTTGGTGCAACACGATAGTTTTACTCACTGCAAGCTTGGTACAACTAATTAACAAACTGTAAATTTGTAAATTTCATTTCTGAAGTCATTAATAATTCATGACAAAAGTAGTCTGGCAAAGACAGCCATGTACTGTATTTAATAAATCATTGATAATTTACAAATTATTGTATCGAAAGGCTTTATTCTCTTTAGATATTAATTCAGACTTTTAAAACATTAAAAAGTTCACCGCTATTTTGCATATTTAGTATAAAACATGCATCATGGTGAATCATATTTGCCTCGTTCTCATAAAACAACTCAGTTAAAATAAATACGCTGGGCTGGCAGTGTACTGAAATCGGCGTTTTTAAGCGTGATTTTGAATAACTTTTTATAGTTAAGTCGGATCAACTTCAAATTTTATATGTGAAGAGTACACACCAAAAGAAAATATTTCTTCTTTTCACTTTTACAAATGTTACGATTTTTGGCGGGAAAATGATGTCACCAATTTTAGTGGGAAATTGAAATAAGGGGGTTATGCAAAATTTTAAAATGCGCATTTGAAAGAACTCATTGAGATATGTTCAAAACCAAAGAGATAACAGTCAGAGTCAAATTTAATCAAAATATATGATTTTTTGAAGTTTAGAATTTTTTTCTATTTTACACAAAAATGCAATTTTCAAAAAATTATAACTTTAGATTAAATTTGACTTTGACTATTATCTCTTCGGTTTTGAACGTATCTCAATGAGTTCTTTCAAATGCGCATGTTAAAATTTTGCATTACCCTCGTTTTAGATTTTCCTCTGAAATTGATGACGTCATTTTCCCGCCAAAAATCGTAACATTTGTAAAAGTGAAAAGAAGAAATTTTTTCTTTTGGTGTGTACTCTTAACATATAAAATTTGAAGTTGATCAGACTTAACTATAAAAAGTTATTCAAAATCACGCTTAAAAACGCCGATTTCAGTACACTGCCAGCCCAGCTTGAAAAGATTTAAAAGCCATCCAGGTTTTATCCAACTTAATATAAGAATCATGCTTCATTGATTAATAGATGAAGATTTTCTAAATATAAAACTTAGTTTAAATGTGAATGTTGTTAGACAATTTGACTTAACTTTGACATATAATTATGCAAATTTTTCATTAAAAAAAAAACATTATTGTGGTAAAATTTAAATGGAGCTAAAATATCTAATGATGACGGATAGTAACACCTGAATATAAACTTCTAGCTATTATTTGTTATTTTTTTATTTTTGTAAGGATTGACGTTGTCTAGACTCAACGGCAAGTCGTGTCACGCAAGGAAATATCTGGAAAAATGTACAAGTTTGGGCTTCGTCAAATTCTTCAAAACGCAATGTGCCACAAATTTTATTGCACAGAACTACTAAATAGCATCTCATCTCAAGATAGAATGATGTTTTATATCGGGGATAGGTTGCACTTTTGAGAAATTTGCAATTTTCTAAACCCGTTAATCTTTGCTTTTCGTGTCACGCATAAAGTAGTCTCGATAAATTTAAATAACTTTTCGTAATTTGTACATCCTAAAGAAATATTTTGCTTTTTCTAGTCAGACGAGACGTCAAACCATAGTTTAGACCCAAAAAATAAGTTTTCATTTCAAGAAAAAGCCGAGAAAATGGACTTTGAAAGTAGGCCTCTGCGAACTTGAAAATCAGCGTCCTTCGGCGGTTTTTGGGTCGATGTACGAAAATTCGCCTAGCGGCCGAAATATTTTATTTAGAACAATTCTAAGTCCAGTTTTGTAATAAGGATAGATAGTACTTTCGATGGTAGAAATATAAGGGAAATCGTTTTTTGGATCCCAGACCGAGTGGTCCGTTCTTACTGAGACGCCCTCTTAAATGCTGATTTTTCTGGAGTGATTCAATATATGACAACAGAACTCTACAAAATTACTTATTTAGACATGCTCTTTCTTGTAATTGAAAAATATTATTGAAATATTTTATTGTTCATGGTGTTAGTTCCCAGTCCTTTTTCTTTATGATAGGGTCTATGATTTGACTGTAGAATGAACTTGGTATGAGGGAGAAATTTGTAAAACCAAAAACCGTTACTTATACGTTTAAACTGTACTGTATTATTTCTTTAGGAATTTGGATTACAATAAACTTACACGACTTGAAAATGGAGTTTTTCGTGAATTGAAATCATTAAAGTCATTGTAAGTATTTGATAATGAAAATTTCAATATTAAAGATTATTTATTAGCTAAAAAATATTTGCTCCATAAACACGAGCAAGACCAATTATATAGTCTTCCTTCCTCCTAAACTTTATTTTTCTTGAGTTCATTATTCCATGTTACGCTGTATTTTACGTAATGGCTCTCAAATAGGAATCCATATAATACTAGCTAAGGTAAATCAGTTGGGCATTTATACGAACAAAGTCATGAAAGATTAGAACTAATCAGAAATCAATAAAGATACCGCCCCAGTCAGTAGTGGTCAAAGCGGGACTCGAATCCAACGCCCTGACCACTCGACTATTCTTCTTCCTTATGTTGCCATGCTGTCTCCCACTTTTTAATTTTTTTCTTTTTGCAGGAGCATACGATTTAACAGTCTTAAATCATGGTACGGGCTTCTATGGAAGGACACTCCTAAACTGAACGAACTTAACCTCGAGGGAAATACAAAATATATCGTCCCAAAACGTTTGCTCAGAAATACAAAATTACAAAGACTCGTCTTTGTCTCAATTAGCACAAAGTGTAGACATTGTCTTCTAGATCGTGTTAATGCCAGTAGGGATAGACTTAGGCCAGACTTTCCTTGCCAATATTTACCAGCACAATCTCAGTATATATTTGACGATATATTGTCTAGGTTTATTTTATTCAAAGGGGTTTGTTCAGGAAACATAACCTGCGAGTTACCGCTAACTCCTTTGTCGAAGCTCAAGAAAGCATGGCGTGATGCATGTTTGGAGGTCATGCTCAAGACACGATACTTTGAATACTTTCTAGCTGTTGTTGTCATAACAGCAAACATGATCGTTGTCATGGTGATAGTTTTGTCGAAGAATTTAAGAAAGAGTATGGCGTTCTGTTTAATAGGTCACATGAGTTTTTGCGATCTTCTAATAGGCATATATGCTGTAGGAATCGCGCATGGGCATCGGCTTGCTGGTAACCCTTTAGTATTCCGCCAATGGCGTTACAATGTTTGTCCTTACTGGCGAACCGTGTTTATGATTAGTCAATTCATGGGCGTGTCAACGTGTTTATTGATAACAATAGAACGTTACCTGTCAATCATATTCTGCATGAAGCCTTTTGTCCGCCTAGAGAGAGTACCAGCTGCCTGCCTGGTAATGGTGTTCTGCATATTATCTGGAATTGTCGGTGGTGTCATCCAAGTTGTCGATAATGTCAAGATCACCGACAACTACATGTGCATACTCATCCGGGACTCAGTGGCGTTATCGATACACGTCACCCAAGTAGTCCTGTTCGTGTTTATAGTGGTTTATGTAATCATCATTAGCATGTATATCCACATATATGTGTATGTGAAACGATCGAACCAAAACACTGGGGTTCAAAGAGAAAGCAAGCTCGCGCAAAGAATAGGGCTTGTTGTAGTATCTAATATGGTGTTCTTTGTAATCCCTAATGCCGCCATTATCATTGTCACCGCTGGAAATTTTTACTTTGACATCAGCGATGAGGCAAATAGCACACTACGTCGATGGTTGCCACCAATGTGTCTGGTATTTAACTCGTGCATTAACCCATTTCTTTTTGCTTTCCGAAATGAGAAGTTCCAGGCTGAGCTCAAAGGCTTATTCCATGGTTCTCAGAAAAAGGTGCGGACACGTTTTCGCGGAAAAGTAAAGCCAGGTCCTACGTTAGGGGAAGCTGGCACCAGCCGAAGTGGAAAATATACAAAGAAGACAATGGACTGCAGATGACATTTAAAAACTCGACTGACAAAATGGAGCCGCCCAAATAGAACTATGCAGTTAGTTTGACAAGGGTCATCAGGACCAGAAAAGCCCCGGGGTTACTCCATTTGTCCAAGTGGTAGGTGTGATCGGCGGTCGATTTGGCAAATAACCCCTAAAAGGTACGCATAACTGTCAAAGCCTTGTTGATTTCAACCCCTAAAAGGTACGACTGTGCGATGTTCTTGGCAGCTTAGCTTATTTTTACTAACAAAGCCAAGTAAAAGTGGCCCTAACAGGTACGGAGTCACGTTACGTAATTGACTTTTGGGCGAGAACCCTACGCACAGGAAATATTTTCAAGCCTAAAAGGAGCGCCGATCACCCCTACCACTTGGACAAATGTAGAACCTCACCCCCTGGCGGCAAAATCATTTAGACCTTTCAGAAGTTTTGAGAAATTGATAAAAATGTATATGACGCTTAGAATTTCATAACTGTTGGAAAGTACATTTCAAACTACTTTCGCTCTAGATCTGAAAGACAACAAAAGACTACAATTATGTTACTGTGTACATCTATTTCCAAACCATATATCAGAAACATTCCATGACGGAAATTCCGAATTATAATGTCGTCCAAATGTTGCTGTATATAGCTATTTCAAAAAACGGTTTTAATATTCGTTATTTAAGCGATATGATAAAGGTCATTCCAATATCGAAGAATAGCTGGAATAGCATGTGTTCATGACTAACTCATTCATAAAATGAAAACCTTTTCTTTTACATAGGTGTATACGCTGTAAATATCCTTGCTGCCCTTTTTGCAGTATCACCATATAAAAAATTCTGACGTACCTAATTCACATTTTGCGATTATAGTGATCTAGTCCAGTGTTGGTTAATGAAATTCATTCATCGAGGTGGATAACCATATTTTACTAAATAGTTTATAAGATTAATCAATCGTTAGGCCAAGCTATGTCATAAGAATAAACGATGATGATAAACACGTACACCAGAAAGTGCATACACCGAAGAAGGATATGTCCTTTCAAAATGGTTGTCGCTGCCAAAGCTACAGCCAATACCTAAAAAGTATTTATTCGCTTGTTATCGATTTATTTATTGTATATTTTGGTTGTACGTGTTTGTATTATATCCCGCCTTAAAAGCAGTTGTAGTGGTAGATGATGAAAAAAATATTTCTTCAAAAAACAGGCAATAAATCACAAATTCTGTTCACATTACCGACATCCTTTGCAGGCTTCAGAGTGTCAATTGTTGCTTCAGCTGCGACAACGATTATTGAAACTGGTGTATATAGGGGCCGCAAGTTTATTTGAGCGCCACAAGTAATGTGTTTACACTATTTCGTGTCATACCCTCTTCAAATAAAGACTTTATTATTGTCGCAATAATAGAGACGGTTTTATTTTTAAGTGACTGGTTTTATGTATAAGAACGATTGAGAGCGTTGTGAAAAGAGGGTCTTATGTCGAACACAGAATTAAGGCTCCATCTTATGTATAAGTACGATTGACAGAGTTGCCAAAAGTGGGTCTGATGTTGAATAGAGAAGTGCCCGATCTGATTAGAGAATAAAGTGATCGTATCAAAGATATGCCTATTGTTCTGTTGCAAAAAAAAAAGATCTCGCGCGCTAATTCAAAGTCTTTTGTTACTTCTCACCTACAATACCATATATGGTAATGGCATTGTTTTCAAGATTGCATACGGTGTCTTTGATACGTTAAGATTCTGTTTTTTAAGGGAATTATAATTACATTCGACTCAATCCAGCACAAAAGCTGCAGTTACTCTAGCGATGGGCTGTGAAATGTATTTTTAGAATTCAGTATCAAATCAAGAATCAATGTTTTCTGTCACATTCTTTTTCTGAGAAAGACTATAACGATAAAGTAAAATACAAAACACTTTAGTATTTAGTAAAATACTTGAGCGATGGGCTTTGAAATGTCTTTTTAGAATTCAGTATCAAGTCAAGTATCAATGTTTTCTGTCACTTTCTTTTTCTGAGAAAGACGTAATGCCTTGGTCCACAAGTCTTCTGGGTCAACAAGCCTTGGTTCGATTCCCGGAAAGAACGATTGTGTTCTGTCCTTGGGCTAGACACTTTACTCTCTCGGCTTTGCCTTCCCGAATTGCTGCAATGTGCGTCTTAATATAATAATGTTTAGTCCTCCTTGTGTACGTATACACTAAGATGGTTGTACCCAGTTCCTTTTTATTTTCATTTTCATTTCATTTATAAACTTTGCCTGTAGACCCGAGCTTAAGGGACACCATCGTCAGTTGTTAGAGGACTCATGTTCAACGTTTTACGAAAAAGTCTGACAGCTGCTTTTCGAAGTTCCTCGATTCTCCAAAAATAAATAATTGGATTAAGCAAACTGCTGAGAAACATACAGCTCTCACCAACTCTAAATGCAATTCGCCTGTGAATACCAATTTCAAATACAGAAGATGCAACCATTGCTCCGAGTTCTGGGCCATAGCTTAAAATCAGAGCACCAAATACATAAAACATTGCATTAGCGGACCGTTTTGTTTTTTTATCTAAATTCGATGCCTGTTGATGAGCTTCTATTTGATTTAAATGACGACGAATAATAAGGAATATTCGAATTAGAAAGTAAACTTCCAAAACGAGAAGAAAAGGAAACAAAATAATAGCAAGGGTATTGAAAACTCTTGTTAGTCTAAAAACTCCAACCAAAACACCACAAGACCATATGAACAGCATCACGACGAGAACCCGTTTGTTTGTCACAAGTTGTTGGTATCTAAGATGGTAGTTCAGAGCTAAATATCGTTTTGCAGTAAGAGCTGTAAGGCTTAAAAATGACACAGAACAGATGGCCCAACCAATTACCTTGCAAGCAACCCTTGCAGGACAATATACACTAAACACATGATTCAACTCGTAAAAGCGCATCAGACAGAACGATGGCTGTACGAAGATACCAACGAGTAGATCAGCTACTGCTTGACCAAGTATAAGAAAGTTTGATGGCCTATGTAAAGACGGTGTCTTAAAAATAGTACATATGACCCCGATATTGTTAAAAGTGACTACAAATGAGAAGATTCCATTTAGAATCATTAATACTGTCAAAGTCTTTTCGTAAGCTTCGTTTCGCGTAAGTGAGAGTAGAAGATCTGATGGATTTGGGCAGCTTAGAGGCGCCATCATTGTTGTGTTCATTGTGATGTGTAAGCCGGCAACGTCGATTCCTATGTTTCAGTTCTTCCGTTCAGTGTTTTTGTCTTTCCAACTTTTCCGTTCTTTCTTCTTTCTTTCTTTCCTTTCTTTTTTCTTGTCGATCCGTTTTTTTCTTTCTTGTATTATTTTAATCTTTGGGACTTTTTATTCAACTGTCATCTTCAAATATCTTTTAGTACAGAACTTTAGTATACGGCAAAAACGACATCAAGAAGTGCCGGCTCTTCGAATTCAAATATGAAACTGCCGTCTGGAAACTTCTCTTTATGTACGGCAAATATAATGTCAAGATTCCTCGCTGTTCGTGAGCAAATATCAAACTGTCGCCTGGAATGCTCCCTTTGTCTCTAACTTTAATAGACGCGAAAATAATTTCAAGATGCTTCTTTGTTTCCAGACACTCGCTGTTAGAAAGCATACATCAAACTGCCGTCTGATAAAGTATATTAGTCTCTAACTTTAATAGACGGCAAATAAGATGTGAAGATCCCCTGCTTCTTTCGGACACTCGCTGTTCGAAAGCAAATATCAAACTGTCGTCATGTCTCTTAGTCTCTAACTTGAACAGACGGAAATAAGATATGTAGATGCCCTGCTTTTTTCAGACACTCGCCGTTCGGTGGCAAATATCAAACTATCGTCGGTCCAGAACATCACAGCTCTTAGTCTCTAACTTTAATAGACGGCAAATAAGTTGTGAAGATGGCCTGCTTTTTTTCAGATACTCGCTGTTAAAAAGCAAACTGTCGTCATTTCTCTTAGTCTCTAACTTGAATAGGCGCAAAGATATTGTCAAGATTCACCGCTTTTTTCAGACACTTCAGTCCCTACCGAACTTAAATACACGGCAAAAATGATGACAACATGGCCAACTTTTTCCAGACACATGCAGTCCTTACCAAACTTTAATAAACTTTAAAATGATGTCAATATGGCCCGCTTTTGCAAACCTGAGACGCTGCTAAATGAGTACCTCCTTATATTAGATCCACCAATGATATACTCGCCCTCATGGCATTCACTGGCCAAAGTCATGAATGTAGTGATAATATATTGCTTTCATATATTTTATAATAGATCTTAAAAGTTGCTAAATGAGTTGCTTAGTACCTCCTTAGGGACTGGTCATAAAGTATAGAGGGGGTTGGGCCGGAAAAAAGGTGGAGTGGGCCATAACTTTTTAGCATGAACAAAGGGGTGGGCCAAGAAAAAATAAGCAATACACTGGGGGTATTTGCGGGTAATTGTTGTGCATTGTATAGGGTGTGCTACTTGTAACTATGCATAGAGTAAAGGGTGGGCCAATAACAGTCATTCATTAGGAATTCTGAATTTTTTCCGAAAACTTCAGGAAACTGCGTGAGCATCAGGAAGCCCGAATGATGAAGTATATTTTTTATTAAGTGACAGACATCTAACATAGCAAAACATCTGGCATGTCAATCAAGTTTAATTTGTAAAAACATCTTTCAAAAATAGAGCGTTTAATTATTATTTCATGATTAAGCACACAGAAATGAATTCAATATTTGCCAAAGCTAAATAAGTCCAGCTAGATATCTTATCATCAGCATATTATGATCACGAAATCTCGATGACCTTACAAAATTACAAGATGAAAAAAACCCACTACAAATAAAAAGTTCGTATGTTTGTTAAAATTGAAATTTCAATTCAGTCCTAAAAATTATTATTACTATTTATTAAGCGCAAATATAGCTAGGTCTTGACGAATTTTCAAAGCATTCTGGTACTGGTAGTATTCGACTCTATAATGCAAATAAGTTCTATCGAACAGCGCTTTACAAATTATTATTATCGGTGAAGAAAGAAGGGGGAGGGGCGCAATGGATTATCGGAAACCGCAAAAACGCCACAAAAAGTTCTTAAAAAACAGTAACCGCAATAAATAAATAAAACTTCACCAAAACAAAAAGTGAAATGATCCAAAAAACAATTATTCAACGTAGAAAAACGTTTTTCACCATTCACCGAGTCCGAAAATGACAAAGAAACCGCAAACCGCTCAGTTTTGCAAAACTGCACCTGATAAATGGGGGGAAAACGCAAAACCGCACCAAAAATAATGCGAAACCGCATAACCAAAAACCCATATGTCCCCCTCAGAAAGGCAATATTATTATCAAAATGCAACTCCAAAAATAACGCGAAACCGCATAACCGAAAACCTTAACGCCCCCCTCAGAAAGGCAGTATTATTATCAAAATGCAACTACAATATTTTGAACTACAGTATTTTGTGTATCTTGAACATTAGTTTTTCAACGAAATGTAACTTTCTTGGTCTGTAAACCATATCTGCTTTGATAGACATTGGGTGGTTAAGGCCTCACCCAACCATAACCAGATCTCAATTTATTTCATTTATCTATTTATTCTTTTAACAGTCATTCATTTTTATAAGCAACACAATAATGCAGTTTCTTTCTCATACAGCTAATAAAATAAACTAAAAAATAAACATATATTATGCGTCAAAATGCAACATATATAACTAAACATTAATATACTACAGAGTTTCAATTTAGTACCACCATCACAATTATCGAGGAATATCGGGTTATCGAGGAACGACCGTTTTGACTTACTTATGTACAAGTATTAGTTTATATCCATGATTCTATGCGACACTAGCTTTCTCAGAAAGGGTATATTTTCCATTATTTTACACAATATATGACTCTAGACTCCATTTTTTTTAGATTAGATTGTTATGTACACTAAGATGGCTGCCAGCTGCTTAGTCCCGATGGTTCCATCTTTTTCTTTTTCTTTATTATTTACATACACCTTATTGCAAGAAAGTTGTCCTGACTTTTGTTATTTAGTGGTAATTAAAGGAATTAATTAAAAGACAAAAGAAGATCACCCAACCTGAACTCTTTCTTTTGTTATTCCTTTTTTACTACTTTACTAATGTTCATTTTTCATGTGACAACATTCTTCTTGCAATGAGGTTTAATTCCTGTTTCTCAAATGTTTTACAAACATACACTGCATTCTGTTATTTTTATATTGGAAATCCGTCGTGTTTATCAAAAGGGACTCAAGATACTTATTTCTATTGTTTTTGCGTCAAACAGATGAGATGAGATGAGATCACCTTTATTTAGGCACGCTAGCTTATTCAATAAATTAATACTGATTTTCAATAGGGTCGTGACAATCTAAGATACAATTAAACTAGAATATACAATAGCAATATACAATAGCATTATACAATGATATAACTATATGCACTACTTGCTATGATAAAATGTTCATAAAGAGGGAAATTTATGGCCATGGGACTTCTGTTAGGTTAGCAGCAAAAAAAACAGGGCATAGAAATATCAACAAGTTGTTTTATCATAATTCATTGCAGCTTTATACAACTGAAACAATAGACATGGTTCAGTCTGCATTTGTCGTGAGAGTCATTGTTTATTGATTTACTGAGTTGTTTTTGTTGAAGATTTCTCGAAAACGTTGGCCGGAAGCATTTCTTATATCTTCGATCCTCCAACAGTATATCACTGGATTCAACAAGCTTTTGACAAATCCAAAGTATTCTGCTATTCTGAATGAAATACGAATAGTTTGAGTCCATTCCTTTTCTATTAAAACAGCCAACAAACATCCAACGTAAGGGGATGTTGGAAAGAAGCAAAGCACAAACAAACCAATGACATAATACATAACATTCACAGATTTCTTCATGCGAAGATTCATAGACTGATGTGAGTTGTGTAGAGTGTTGATGCGAGATTAAGGAACACCATCCCCAGTTGTTAGCGGACTCATGTTCAACGCCTTACGAAAAAGTCTGACAGCTGCTTTTCGAAGTTCCTCGATTCTCCAAAAATAAATTAGTGGATTAAGCAAACTGCTGAGAAACGTACAGCTTTCTCCGACTCTCATTGCGATTCGACTGTAAGTACCATTTCCAGATACCGAAGATGCCACCAATGCTCCAAGTTCTGGGCCATAGCTTAAAAACAGAGCAGCAAATACATAAAACATTGCATTTGCAGACCTTTTTGTCTTTTTATCTAAATTCGATGCCTGTTGATGAGCTTGTATTTGATTTAAATGACGACGAATAATAAGGAATATTCGTATTAGAAAGTAAACTTCCAAAATGAGAAGTAAAGGAATAAAGATAAAAGCAACGGTAAAGAAAACTCTTGTTAGTCTAAAAACTCCAACCAAAACCCCACAAGACCATATGAACAGCATCACGACGAGAACCCGCTTGTTTGTCACAAGTTGTTGGTATCTAAGATGGTAGTTCAGAGCTAAATATCGTTCTGCAGTAAGAGCTGTAAGGCTTAAAAATGACACAGAACAGATGGCCCAACCAATAACATTGTAAGCAGCCCTTGCAGGACAATATACACTAAACACATGATTCAACTCGTAAAAGCGCATCAGACAGAACGATGGCTGTACGAAGATACCAACGAGTAGATCAGCTACTGCTTGACCAAGTATAAGAAAGTTTGATGGCCTATGTAAAGACGGTGTCTTAAAAATAGTACATATGACCCCGATATTGTTAAAAGTGACTACAAATGAGAAGATTCCATTTAGAATCATTAATACTGTCAAAGTCTTTTCATAAGCTTCGTTTCGCGTAAGTGAGAGTAGAAGATCCGATGGATTTTGGCAGCTTAGAGGCGCCATCATTGTTGTGTTTATTGTGATGTGTAAGCCGGCAACGTCGATTTCTTTGTTTCAGTTCTTCCGTTCAGTGTTTTTGTCTTTCCAACTTTTCCGTTCTTTCTTCTTTCTTTCCTTTCTTTTTTCTTGTCGATCCGGTTTTTTTCTTTCTTGTATTATTTTAATCTCTGGGAATTTTTATTCAACTGTCATCTGCAAAAATCTTTTAGTATTTACAGAACTTTAGTATACGGCAAAAACGACATCAAGAAGTGCCAGCTCTTCGAATTCAAATATGAAACTGCCGTCTGGAAACTTCTCTTTATGTACGGCAAATATAATGTCAAGATTCCTCGCTGTTCGAGAGCAAATATCAAACTGTCGCCTGGAATGCTCCCTTTGTCTAAATTTAATAGACGCGAAAATAATTTCAAGATGCTTCTTTGTTTCCAGACACTCGCTGTTAGAAAGCATACATCAAACTGCCGCTTCATAAAGTATATTAGTCTCTAACTTTAATAGACGGCAAATATGATGTGAAGATGCCCTGCTTCTTTCGGACAATCGCTGTTCGAAAGCAAATATCAAACTGTCGTCATTTCTCTTAGTCTCTAAATTGAATAGGAGCAAAGATATTGTCAAGATTCACCGCTTTTTTCAGACACTTGCAGTCCCTACCGAACTTAAATACACGGCAAAAATGATGACAACATGGCCAACTTTTTCCAGACACATGCAGTCCTTACCAAACTTTAATAAACTTTAAAATGATGTCAATATGGCCCGCTTTTGCAAACCTGAGACGCTGCTAAATGATTACCTCCTTATATTAGATCCACCAATGATATACTCGCCCTCATGGCATTCACTGGCCAAAGTCATGAATGTAGTGATAATATATTGCTTTCATATATTTTATAATAGATCTTAAAAGTTGCTAAATGAGTTGCTTAGTACCTCCTTAGGGACTGGTCATAAAGTATAGAGGGGGTTGGGCCGGAAAAAAGGTGGAGTGGGCCATAACTTTTTAGCATGAACAAAGGGGTGGGCCAAGAAAAAATAAGCAATACACTGTGAGTATTTGGGGGTAATTGTTGTGCATTGTATAGGGTGTGCTACTTGTAACTATGCATAGAGTAAAGGGTGGGCCAATAACAGTCATTCATTAGGAATTCTGAATTTTTTCCGAAAACTTCAGAAAACTGCGTGAGCATCAGGAAGCCCGAATGATGAAGTATATTGTTTATAAAGTGACAGACATCTAACATAGCAAAACATCTGGCATGTCAATGAAGTTTAATTTGTAAAAACATCTTTCAAAAATAGAGCGTTTAATTATTATTTCATGATTAAGCACACAGAAATGAATTCAATATTTGCCAAAGCTAAATAAGTCCAGCTAGATATCTTATCATCAGCATATTATGATCACGAAATCTCGATGACCTTACAAAATTACAAGATGAAAAAAAACCACTACAAATAAAAAGTTCGTATGTTTGTTAAAATTGAAATTTTAATTCAGTCCTAAAAATTATTATTACTATTTATTAAGCGCAAATATAGCTAGGTCTTGACGAATTTTCAAAGCATTCTGGTAATGGTAGTATTTGACTCTATAATGCAAATAGGTTTTATCGAACAGCGCTTTACAAATTATTATTACAGGTGAAGAAAGGAGGGGGAGGGGCGTAATGGATTATCGGAAACCGCAAAAACGCCACAAAAAGTTCTTAAAAAACAGTAACCGCAATAAATAAATAAAACTTGACCAAAACAAAAAGTGAAATGATCCAAAAAAAAATTATTCAACGTAGAAAAACGTTTTTCACCATTCACGGAGTCCGAAAATGACAAAGAAACCGCAAACCGCTCAGTTTTGCAAAACTGCCCTTATAAATGGGAAAAAACGCAAAAACGCACCAAAAATAATGCGAAACCGCATAACCAAAAACCCATATGTCCCCCTCAGAAAGGCAATATTATTATCAAAATGCAACTACAATATTTTGAACTACAGTATTTTGTGTATCTTGAACATTAGTTTTTCAACGAAATGTAACTTTCTTGGTCTGTAAACCATATCTGCTTTGATAGACATTGGGTGGGTAAGGCCTCACCCAACCATAACCAGATCTCAATTTATTTAATATATCTATTTATTCTTTTAACAGTCATTCATTTTTATAAGCAACACAATAATGCAGTTTCTTTCTAATACAGCTAATAAAATAGAATAAAAAATAAACATATATTATGCGTCAAAAATGCAACATATATAACTAAACATTAATATAATACAGAGTTTCAATTTAGTACCACCATCACAATTATCGAGGAATATCGGGTTATCGAGGAACGACCGTTTTGACTTACTTATGTACAAGTATTAGTTTATATCCATGATTCTATGCGACACTAGCTTTCTCAGAAAGGGTATATTTTCCATTATTTTACACAATATATGACTCTAGACTCCATTTTTTTTAGATTAGATTGTTATGTACACTAAGATGGCTGCCAGCTGCTTAGTCCCGATGGTTCCATCTTTTTCTTTTTCTTTATTATTTACATACACCTTATTACAAGAAAGTTGTCCTGACTTTTGTTATTTAGTGGTAATTAAAGGAATTAATTAAAAGACAAAAGAAGATCACCCAAGCTGAACTCTTTCTTTTGTTATTCCTTTTTTACTACATTACTAATGTTCATTTTTCATGTGACAACATTCTTCTTGCAATGAGGTTTATATTCCTATTTCTCAAATGTTTTACAAACATACACTGCATTCTGTTATTTTCTATTGGAATCTGTCGTGTTTATCAAAAGTGACTCAAGATACTTATTTCTATTGTTTTTGCGTCAAACAGATGAGATGAGATGAGATCACCTTTATTTAGGCACGCTAGCTTATTCAATAAATTAATACTGATATTCAATAGGGTCGTGACGATCTAAGATACAATTAAACTAGAATATACAATAGCATTATACAATGATCTAACTATATGCACTACTTGCTATGATAAAATGTTCATAAAGAGGGAAATTTATGGCCATGGGACTTCTGTTAGGTTAGCAGCAAAAAAACAGGGCATAGAAATATCAACAAGTTGTTTTATCATAATTCAGTGCAGCTTTATACAACTGAAACAATAGACATGGTTCAGTCTGCATTTGTCGTGAGAGTCATTGTTTATTGATTTACTGAGTTGTTTTTGTTGAAGATTTCTCGAAAACGTTGGCGGGCAGCATTTCTTATATCTTCGATCCTCCAACAGTATATCACTGGATCCAACAAGCTTTTGACAAATCCAAAGTATTCTGCTATTCTGAATGAAATACGAATAGTTTGAGTCCATTCCTTTTCTATTAAAACAGCCAACAAACATCCAACGTAACATTCACAGATTTCTTCATGCGAAGATTCATAGACTGATGTGAGTTGTGTAGAGCGTTGATGTGAGATTAAGGGACACCATCCCCAGTTGCTAGCGGACTCATGTTCAACGCCTTACGAAAAAGTCTGACAGCTGCTTTTCGAAGTTCCTCGATTCTCCAAAAATAAATTAGTGGATTAAGCAAACTGCTGAGAAACGTACAGCTTTCTCCGACTCTCATTGCGATTCGACTGTAAGTACCATTTCCAGATACCGAAGATGCCACCAATGCTCCAAGTTCTGGGCCATAGCTTAAAAACAGAGCACCAAATACATAAAACATTGCATTTGCGGACCTTTTTGTCTTTTTATCTAAATTCGATGCCTGTTGATGAGCTTGTATTTGATTTAAATGACGACGAATAATAAGGAATATTCGTATTAGAAAGTAAACTTCCAAAATGAGAAGTAAAAGAAAAAAAAGAATAGCAACGGCAAAGAAAACTCTTGTCAGTAGTCTTAAAACTCCACACAATACCCCACAAGACCATATGAACAGCATCACGACGAGAACACGCTTGTTTGTCACAAGGTGTTGGTATCTAAGATGGTATTTCAGAGCTAAATATCGTTCTGCAGTAAGAGCTGTAAGGCTAAGAAACGACACAGAACAGATACCCCAACCAATAACATTGTAAGCAGCCCTTGCAGGACAATATCCACTGAACACATGATTCAACTCGTAAAAGCGCATCAGACAGAACAATGGCTGTACGAAGATACCAACGAGTAGATCAGCTACTGCTTGACCAAGTATAAGAAAGTTTGATGGTCTATGTAAAGTCGGTGTCTTAATAATAGTACATATGACCCCGATGTTGTTAAAAGTGACTACAATTGAGAAGATTCCATTTAGAATCATTAATACAGTCAAAGTCTTTTCGTAAGCTTCGTTTCGCGTAAATGAGAGCAGAATATCCGAGGAATTTTGACATCCTAAAGGTACTTTGTTCATTGTGCTGATGTCTTTAAATCGATGTGAAGATGCCTCGCTTTTTAAAGATACTCGCTGTTCAAAATCAAATATCAAACTGTCGTCTTGAACGTTCCCTGTGTCTTTAACTTTAATAAAGGAAAAGATATTGTCAAGATGCCTCGCTGTTTTCAGGAACTTGCAGTTCAAAAGCAAATATGAATCTGCCGTCTGATAGTCTCTGATAGTCTTTAATATATGAGAAAGATAATATCAAGATTCCCAGTATTTCCCATGCGGCCACTTGCTGTTCGAAAGCAAATATCAAACTTCCGTCTGGAAATAACTCATATCCTTACCAAATATTAATAGAGGGCAATTATGATATGAAGATGCGTCATTTTTTCATTAGAAATACTCGCTGTTCAAAAGCAAATATGAAACTGTCGTCATTTCTCTTAGTCTCCAAGCATATTGTCAAGATTCCCCGCTTTTTCCAGACACATGCGGCCTTACCGAAATTAAATACACTACAAAAATGATGTCAAGATGGCCCGCTTTTTCAAACCTGAGATGCTGGCTATAAAAAATCAAATATGAAAATCTCGTTTATAAAGTTCTCTTATTCTCTACGACCTTGACTAGAAACAACGGTGACATCAATAGGCCCCGCTTCTTCCATAGACGCTCGCTGTTCGAACATTTCACGAAATCGCTCTGAGAAAATACAAATATGTTGTCCTTAGTAAATTTTCGTGTTTTGTACTCGCTCTCGTGGCATTCACTGGCCAAATTATTTAATCAAGTTTCGAAAACATTACATTCGTCTAATTATCTAATTACAATCGTCTAATTATTGGAATCTAATGGTCCGAGGTAGACCTAAAACAGAATTCACAGATTCCCTAACATAGCATTCATCAATGCAGTGATTATATACTGTTTATATATATTTTATAAAAAGTTTAAAAGTAACTCCTTATATTAAATCTACCAACGGATGCAGGCGATCATGTGACTCACTGGCCAAAGTTATGAAGGTAGTGATAATATAATAATTCCATCTTTTTCATAATAAATCTTTAATGTTGCTAAATGAGTTGCTTAGTACCTCCTTATATTAGATCTACCAACGGATCGATGTAGTCGATCGTGTGACACTCCCTGGCCAAAGTTATGAAGGTAGTGATAATATAATAATTTCATCTTTTTTATAATAAATATTTAATGTTGTTAAATGAGTTGCTTAGTATCTCCTTATATCAGATCTACCAACGGATGTAGTCGATCATGTGGCACTCACTGGCCAAAGTTATGAAGGTAGTGATAATATAATAATTTCATCTATTTTATAATAAATATTTAATGTTGTTAAATGAGTTGCTTAGTATCTCCTTTTATTAGATCTACCAACGGATCGAAGTAGTCGATCATGTGGCACTCACTGGCCAAAGTTATGAAGGTAGTGATAATTATATATTAATTATATCATCGATTTTATAATAAATGTTTGAGGTTGCTAAATGAAAAAAAAACTCCTTAGATTTGTATGTAACCATTTGTTCAGTTTTTTACCTGTCTGTAATCAATAATAAACTTTATATCATTGTCGGGTTCAAAATCATAGAACATCAAAGCTGGACTGGCTAGGATGTTAGCCTGAGAGAATAGACGTCCTTGCCCGGGGGGATGGGGAGGGGGGACGAAGAGCGAAATAACGTCTGTTTTCTCAGACTAATACGATAGATGTGCAATTGGTAAACTAATGGCTTACTAATAATAATTATTTTAATGGCGTATTTAATGTAATTCTGAGCAGCAGATAATTCATTAAAAAGAGAAGAATAAGAAGAAACTTAAATATCAAATTGCTAATCCGTAAACTACTGTCGAAGCCAAAAAGAAAACTTCAGAAAACTACATGCTCATCAGGAAGCCCGAATGATGGAGTATATTTTTAATAAAGTGTACTAACAGACATCTAACATAGCAAAACATCTGGCATGTCAATCAAGTTTAATTTGTAAAATCATCTTTCAAAAATAGAGCGTTTAATTATTATTTCATGATTAAGCACACAGAAATGAATTCAATATTTGCAAAAGCTAAATAAGTCCAGCTAGATATCTTATCATCACCATATTATGATCACGAAATCTCGATGACCTTACAAAATTACAAAATGAATAAAAAAACCATTCCAAATAAAAAGTTCGTATGTTTGATAAAATTAAAATTTTAATTCAGCCCTAAAAATTATTATTACTATTTATTAAGCGCAAATATAGCTAGGCCATTTGCACAAAACCTTGACGAATTTTCAAAGTATTCTGGTAGTGGTATTATATGCAAAACTGCACTTATAACCTCATAACCGCAAACCCTTACGCCCCTCAGAAAGGCAATATTATTATCAAAATGCAACTACAGTTATTTTTTGTATCTTGAACGTTCGTTTTTCAACGAAATGTTACTTTCTTGGTCTGTAACCCAAACCTGCTTTGATAGACATTTGCCTCACCCAACCATAACCATCTCAACCAACCATCTCAATTTATTTTATAAATTTATCTTTTATTCTTTTAACAGCCATTCATTTATAAGCAACAATATCATGCATCAAACATGTAACATATATAAGTAAATGTGGGACTGATCCGCGGTTATATGATGTGTGTATGACATATATGACACATGTGTGTACACACATTAGTTTATATCCATGATTCTATGCGACACTAGCTTTCTCAGAAAGGGTGTATTTTACATTATTTTACACAATATATGACTCTAGACTCCATTTTTTTAGATTATATTGTTATGTACACTAAGATGGTTGCCATCTTTTTTTAAATTGTCTCAGTTATTTTTATTTTTGAGTCCCGAAGGTTCAATATCTCTATTTTTCTATATTTAGATACACCTTATTGCAAAAACGTTGTCCTGACTTTTGTAGTTTAGTGGGAAATGAATTAAAAAGACAAAGGACAATCAGATAAACTGAACTCTTTCTTTTGTTATTCCTTTTTTACTAGGTTATCAAAATTATTTTATTCATGTGACAACAGTCTTGCAATTAAGCATATATTCCCATTTCTCAAATGTGTTAAAAACATACGGCATTTTATTATTTTCAATAAATCTGCCTGTGTTTATCGAAGGTGACGCAATATGCTTATTTCTATTGTTTTTGCGTTAAACGGATGCAAAGCATGGAAATATGAAAAATGTTTTTATCATAATTGTTTTATACAATCTGCTTTTGTCGTGAGAGTCATTGTTTATTGATTTACTGAGTTGTTTTTGTTGAAGATTTCTCGAAAACGTTGGCCGGCAGCATTTCTTATATCTTCGATCCTCCAACAGTATATCACTGGATTCAACAAGCTATTGACAAATCCAAAGTATTCTGCTATTCTGAATGAAATACGAATAGTTTGAGTCCATTCCTTTTCAATTAAAACAGCCAACAAACATCCAACGTAGGGGAAGAAGCAAAGCACGAACAAACCAATGACATAATACATAACATTCACAGATTTCTTCATGCGAAGATTCATAGACTGATGTGAGTTGTGTAGAGCGTTGATCTGAGCTGAGTGTCTACGAACAGTTTGGTTTATCTTACATAAGAGGACGAAGTTAATAGCAATAGCGATAATTAGTATGCATATATGAGCCGTGAAGATTGTGTCATTGGTGAAAAGACGGAACACTCCGGCTAGAAACCCATAGATCCATATGATCACTAATACGACTGTGACTCTTTCGCACGTTACGAATTCTCTGTATCGTAAATGAATATGAAGCGCTAAGAATCGATCAATCGTAAGAGCAGTGAGTGAAAGTAAAGAAATGGACGCAAGAAACCATCCGGCGAATTGATAAACCACCGCAGCAACGCAGTAAGGCTCTGACTCTTCTATTAACTCGTAGTACTGGATAGCTGAAAACGAAGGCTGTGACAAAGTACCAACCAAAACATCTGAAATAGCTAGGCCCAGTATGATGAAATATGAAGGAGAGTGTAGCGATTTCGTTATAACGATGATATAAATGACAAGAAGATTGCTACAAATCACAAACAGTGCGGTAATAGAGTTAAGGATTAATATCAAAAGCAGCATACGCTCGTAAAGTTCGCTTCGCGCGAATGTCTGCTCATAACCGGGAAGTTGCGTGCAGTTGAAATATTCATGATTAACAGTTGCGTTGATCATCTTGATACTTTCAGTTCGTTGTTTTTTTTTTCGTTTTTTCTTGATTTTTCGGTATGGATGGTAGTAGATACAAGTGACAAGAAGAGTTTAAGTAGTTAAACCTGGTTAAAGTCCTTTTTATCTTGTTCAACTTATCTTGAGACCCACGAAGTACTCCAAACCTTATCAAGTTCAAATAATGTCAAAGCTGATCCCCTTGATTGCAGTGCTAACACTAAAGTCAGGATATGAACAACTCAAAAAAGTAAAGTTCTAGACCTGAATTCTTTGAACCTTAAAGTTGTTTTCTGTATCTGTTATGGAGCCGTTATGAAGAAGCTATGAGAACGTCGTAAAATCTGTTTCGCTGAGCTAAGTATTTTTTATATATAGATGCTCGAAAACAGGCGAAGCCAATCAAACAAAAGTGGATATGAACAATGTCCATAACAAAATAATCTCCTGGGGTATCACAAGATCAAATCGATCAATCTTAATTTGTATGAAGCAGAGCAGTTATTTTTGAAGGTTGTCTTTTGGAAGGTTTCTATTATTAGAGTCAAACCGAGAGTATTTTGTCAGTTATAGAATTTACCATATGACAAAATTTCCAAAGTGCTTGAAACTGGCATCCATATAATGGCAAATCCTTGAAATTGTTTTTTTCACGGAAGATGTGTCAACTTTAGTCATTACTGCAACTGACAACTACACAATAGCAGCCTCTTCAAAATTATTTTTCACAGAAGGACCTTCTCCCTCCAAAATGAAAATATTGAACTATGATATATTTAAACGTTAAATAACACTGTCAAATATCTTAGCACCTGTTTGAGAAACTCACAAATAAGGTAATTTTTGCATAGCAGTCCTTTTAATTAATCAAACTATATTATTTCGGAATTTGCTAGAGGCAATTGAATTTGATTTTTTATCCGTGGTGTATGATCAAATTAAAAAACGCTGTCAAAGGAGCAAAGATGGAAGAGAATTGTGATTAAGGGTAATCTTTGTAGTGCAAATAAGTATTTTTTATCCTTAAAAATCTATAGCTTTGATTATAAACTTAGTTTTCAAAACGAATAATAATGATAACAGCATCGTGAGTGGTTTTATTTGTATGCCAATGCCTAGTTCCTTTCCGGCGTCTTTGAATGACCTGAGAACCCTTTCGTAAAGCGTCGTTCGGCTTTTCTTGAAATAAGTACTGCCTATATTGATGAAATGTCGAACATTGTATTGTTTATATAGACGCTGTGATAAAAGCGGACGATCTGAAAATCGTTTTTAGTAATATAACTCGGTCAAATAAAGGAACAAATAAACAACCTTATGATCAAATAATGAAGTCTTATAGCGTTGTCCTTAGTGAACTTTCGTATTTACTTTATACAAAAAATTAACGAGATTTATCGGCAGGTGTGTCAACTCCTATATTAAATACTGATTTTAGCAGCAGTTTAATAAAGAGTGATCCGACAATAAATCATAAAAGTCCAAGCTTTGTTAATGAAGTTTATATAACAGTCAATCTCATCAAGGTTGTCCAGATAAATAGAAATTTTGACTATTCATAAGATCACGTAATATTAGATATTCACGATTCCTTCAATTTAATTGGCTCTGAAGCTGTGAATAGGCCTTTTACTACACGTGACCTTACCGTGTCACGTGATCATACCCCTTTTAAATCGTGCAGCTGTATCAAAATGAACATCAGAAATGAAAAGAACAACTCAATGTTTGTAAGAAGGAAAGGTTTTAGCTCATAATGTTGTGTATAGGAGAAATGGCATTAAATATAAAATTAAATATGTTATAAGGATTTGTATGGAAAATATGCTTCCAGATGGCAAAGCTTGCCCACCAGAGCATATTTTCCATACAAATCCTTATAAGATATTGAATTTTAAATTTAATGACATTTCCTTCGTATTACGTTTTATGAGCTGCTTTCGATTTCGCCTTCTTACTAATATTGAGGTGCTCTTTTCATTTTACTGAAATTCATTTTGACACAGTTGCTCGATTTAATAGGGTTAGGGTCACGTGACGCGGTAGGGTCACATGACACGGTAGGATCAGTTCGTCTTTTTACAGGTCGATCTTCAATTCGTTTTCTCTGAGTTTTCGTGAAAATATAGGGACTGTATCGCAGTCCCACTTAATGATAATTGGGAGAAATCTAAACTTTTTTCATGTAAGTATACCAATGTCCAACTCTTTAATGGAACATGGTAAATCTCATTGATATCACTTCAGACAAATCTACACTTATTTGAAAAGAGCCTACACGCATCCTATACTAGTTTACTCTCTAGTTTCCATATACACCTATGTCGCAAACAAAGCCACAGTCATCACTCTGAAGCCTGCAAAGGATGTCGGTAATTCTTCTCTTTTTATCGATTTATTCATAGCATATTTTGGTTGTACGTGTTAGTGTTATATGAACATAACAATTGCAAGTTGTTGCAGTGGTAGATCATGAGACAAATATGTCTTGAAAATAAATAAATCTCAAATTATGTAGATATTACCGACATCCTTAGCAGGCTTCAGAGTGTGGATTGTAGTTTTGATTACGACAACGATTTTTGAATAAGGTGTATATTTGAAAAGAGGTTGTCGAAGGTAACAACCGAAAGGGATTGTGGGTCTTTGATACAGATTATTCATGCCTCTTTTGTCAGTACGTTCTCCTCAACTATTCCTCAACTAAGTGTTGGTCGCCTTCTGCATACAAATCCGATGCTCAACAAATGAAGAAGAGCTTTGACATCAAATAACGCTTTTTATGTTAAAAGACCCTGAGTGTTGGTTCCTTCTGCATACAAATCCGATGCTCGACAAATGAAGAAGAGCTTTGACATCAAATAACGTTTTTTATGTTAAAAGACCCTGAGTGTTGGTTGCCTTCTGCATACAAATCCGATGCTCGACAAATGAAGAAGAGCTTTGACATCAAATAACGTTTTTTATGTTAAAAGACCCTGAGTGTTAGTTGCCTTCTGCATACAAATCCGATGTCGACAAATAAAGAAGAGCTTTGACATCAAATAACGTTTGTTATGTTAAAAGACCCTGAGTGTTGGTTGGCTTCTGCATACAAATCCGATGTCAACAAATAAAGAAGAGCTTTGACATCAAATAACGTTTTTTATGTTAAAAGACCCTGAGTGTTGGTTGCCTTCTGCATACAAATCCGATGCTCGACAAATGAAGAAGAGCTTTGACATCAAATAACGTTTTTTATGTTAAAAGACCCTGAGTGTTAGTTGCCTTCTGCATACAAATCCGATGTCGACAAATAAAGAAGAGCTTTGACATCAAATAACGTTTGTTATGTTAAAAGACCCTGAGTGTTGGTTGGCTTCTGCATACAAATCCGATGTCAAAAAAAAAAAGAAGAGCTTTGACATCAAATAAAGTTATTTTTATGTAAAATGGCTTTTCAGAAGGTTGAAACTAGCAGCACGAAACTCTTCAATTCTCCAGTAATATATCATTGGATTGACAAGACTGTTCAAAAGGACAAGTAACTCAGTGACTTTGAATGCGATTTGAATATTTGTCGTGTTACCAATCACGTGCAGTACAATGGTAGTTAGAAATACAGGGAAAACGCAAATAGCAAATGCACCAAACATATAGTACATTGGCCTGAGAGATTTCGTTATTATATGTACATTAACCGACTGCTGTGCTGCCTGTTGCTGGGCTTCGATTTGTAAAACATGTCGGCGAGCACATTGATATATTTTGATTATGAAAAATATATCCAAGAATATGACTAGTACCATCATAGTCTCTTGCACAGTTGCGAAACGTTTATTGATGAAAAAGTATGTACTCCAAGTTAAAATACTAAAAGCCCACACGAGTAAGAGAACAAACACAACACGCCTAGAAGTAACTATCTCTCGGTATCTTAAATGGAAATGAACAGCAATAAAGCGATCAGCTGTTAAAGCAGTAAGCGTCAGTATAGATGAGCCGGCCAGGATCCAGTTGATGCAGTAAAACATATCATAAGCTACACAGTAGTACCGAAACTCTTTTTTCAATTCGTAAAACAGAATCACAGTGTATAATGGCTGGCCGATTGCACCAACACCCAAATCAGAAATGGCAAGACCAAGAATGATAAAGTTGGCAGGAGAATGCAGAGTAGTTGTCTTGACAATCGTACAAATGACGATAAGATTGCTGATTGTATTCATAATACAAGTGGGAAAGCAAACAGCGATCAATACTGGGAGTATTGCATCCCCGTATATGCTTGATGAAATAATGTGCTTTTGTGAATGTGAACAATTCGAAGCAGTGATCGATGTTGTTCCGTTCATTTCTTATTCTCCTCGAGCTTGAATATGATACAACTTCAGTTGGCAAATTGTATTTATGGAATGGTTCGAGTGGCTCAATACTGGTAGTATTGCATTCCCGTATATGTTTGATGAAATGATGTTCTTTTGTGAATATGAACAATTCGAAGCAGTGATCGCTGTAGTCGCCTTCTTCCTTTCTTATTCTTCTTGTTACTTGTTATTGAATAAGAGAAAACTTTAGTTGGCAAATGTATTTATTGAATAGTTCAAGTGGTTCCATTTGCGATTTTACGAGAAACACTTGAAAGCACTTCCTTTCTTCACGCCTGGATACGCGTGGGACGACTGTTTTATAGGAGCCAAATACAATAGCCCACTTTTGTTTTGGATAAGTGATCATACACATATAAACTAAAACAGGACTCCGGGGAAACAAAACGTTATGCTCATTGTTTCCCCGGAGCCTCTTTTTGATCCATTTGTGTGTGATAATTAAACCAAACTAGGCAAAGTGGGCCATTGAAATGCTATTTTCATGAAATATGCCTCTAAACAGGCAATTTTGTAGTCTGATGAGCTTTATTTCTAATAATAAGCAAATAATTTACCGCAAAGGTTCGCAAGTAGATGTGAGGTGTTACGTAACTTGAGTCGGGGTAGGGGAACCGGCAATGCTTTAACCCCCTTCTGATACATGTGACAGGTCTCTTTTGCAATCTCTGCAAAGCCGGTAAGTAACACGATACAAACCGCTTCCCACCACCAGCTTCTACCTCACATTTCACTTTGACGTTTGATAACCTTCACTTTACTCGGTCAAAGGTTTTGTAAAGTTTTAGTGACCTTTATTACTCGGGCTTCCGTATACGGAAAGCCCGAGTCTAAAAATGCAAACGGTTCTTCTTCTTCTTCTTTTTTTTCGTCGTCGTGGTCCTCAAATTGGAGGGTCAGGTCCCAGGCGTTCCTAGTAGTACATGACAGCGCATGAGCAAGTCGACCTCTGACCGAAAGCTCATACGAACGAATAAATATCGATTGAAATGAAAACTTGTTTTTATTTGTGATTTCATTGACGAGACTGACGATAATTGGCGTTGTCATTATTTTGGATAACATGTGAAGCGAGTCATTGTGAAAATGACGAATAAATTGTTCGATCGAATATCGACTCGCGTTTACTCGTTTAACTCTGATCCCGCAGAAAGTAATGGCTATATTTTTTGGACTGATGATCCACAAGACAATATTACCTATTGCTAGTTGCTGTACGACAGGGTTGACATCCGAAATATAGATTGCTATTTCCTATTTTATAAAGACGAGGACATCTTGGCCGGAATCATCCGCCGTTTATTAATAGCGAAGTCCTTTCTAACACAAAACAGAAGATGTGCCAGCAGAATTGTATTCGCTCCGGCATATTATCAAGCACTTCCAAACAGAAATCTTGAGTTTATATTGATTAATGTGCTATTTTCTTCTTCATAATGTCAGAGAACGTGACTTGCTTCACGAAGCCTACAAAGCGAACACCGTCAACACGGCATGAAAACATTCAACTCGGCCTGTCTGAAAACCACCCCCAACAACCCAAATTGCCTCAAAAATTGTACAAATTGCTTTAGTAACTATCTATCTTTCTTGTTCTGACGTTCAATTTTCAAGAACAACTTCAAGTTTTCGAAGCATTCAAGTTTTCGAACTCAGTTATCGCATACTCAAATCTTCGTAGCGGCGCTTTGAGGGGAGGGGACGGGTGAAATCTTTGTAACACAGGCATCCCGGTACATATAAATATATGTCGAGCAGAGTCATACAGAATTATTAAAAAACACAAATGCTTCAATAACTGAATTGTCCATCTTTATTTTCGTGAAGTTTATTTCTCTTATCTTGATAATAATGTTTCTGAGACTTTCATTTTCTCAATAAAAACATGATGACATTTGGGATAAGGACAATTCTTATTAAAATAACCTAAAATTAGTCATAAATGATTATTTGTTTATTTTTGTGCACATTTTAAACATTTTGCAAACATTACTGTAATCAACCAATTTAGTTCTTCTTCACATTTTACTATTAGTGGCTCAGGATAGCTTTGTGTAAATATGTGAATTTATGAAGCATTTTTAATGCTGTTTTAAAATACCAACCAATGCATCAAAACACCAAGCAGGCTAAAATGTCTAAAATAAAACACAACTCTGGCTCTGTCATCTCCTTGGATATAATAAGATTTTTCTTATCTGTGTCTCAGGATAGGTTTCTATACGTATAATATGTCTGTATTAGAGCGTTATCAGTTTGCTCATGACTAAATGAATTTGCTTCAGTTAGTGTCTATGTATACAGTAGTACCTCTATTAAGCTTTCACCCTCCGGACTTTCCAAAGTGGCCGCTTAATAGAGGTTGGCCTTAGAATAGAGGTATAGGTATAGGAATAGATTTGGGACTTTTTATTGTGACCGCCTAATAGAGGGTGACCGCTTAATAGAGGTACCACTGTATATGTATTGTATGATCTATGTATGATACATCATGAATTTCAATCCCTCAGAATCCCTTCTGTTCAGGAGCCCGAGTTATCGCTCACAGAGCGTCTAGTTTTCTAATAAAGAGTCTAAGATCCCTATTTTATCATAGCCATTTTACACTAGCTTTAGTTAATTTGTTTGTCTCCTGCCCTTATAGTAAACGAACTTCTATTTCAAATAAAGATTAATATATTCTTTATTGTAATTTTTTATTTTTATTATTTGATATAAACTTCAGTGAAATATCAGGTGATCTCCCGCATGAAAACGTGATGACAGAACATTACATGGGCGCTTGGAGTTACAGATTTTATCTTCTCGTGTTCAAATGATCATATATCTCACCCTATTTCTGCGCTCACTTGTGTGATATCAATTGAATACTCGAACATAAAATCCGTATCTCCATGCATCCATGTAATATCCTCTATATCTTACATTATTATTGTACTCATATTACCTTCTAGTATAATAGTTATTGATATTGTAAAACTATCGTTTCGTAGAGCTTCAATTCTCCAGTATTATATAACTGGATTTACCGTATTGTTTAAACAGATAAACTTATTAGCAATGTAAAATCTAAATTATTCACATCGAATTTTTCAAGAACGAAAACCAACCAAATTTCAGAAAAAAATTATTTTGTGGACATGTGGAAAATACTAGAAAACAAGCTTTCTGTCAGGTATAATTTAGATGTTTTAAGGGCTCCAAGTCTACACGACTATACCGAAGGGAAGCATGGTTAGAAACCATCGAGGTGGTAATAATTAATTGGCTTATAAAACAAACAAATTTGAGAAAACGTATTTCATTATCATCATCTTTATTTGAATAAATGGAAACTAGCGAGTAAACTAGTATAGACTGCGTCGGTGTTTGATATAAGCGATAGGTAATATAATGAAAATTTGTAACACCGTAAAAAAATGTTGACCTAACTTTACTGACGTTTCGAGCTTTAGCCCTTCGTCGGAGTAAAAAGAGCAATTATTATTATTTGAATAAGCCATCGGGGGAGGTAACAACTTTTTTTTATAAAATAATATGCTCATATATTTTCCTATATGCTCAAAAATATCTTATGAGCATATATGAAAAATAATAGAAAACCATCTCGGCTGTGAGTTATAATTGAGATTTAAACGTTTTAATTAGTTAAATTCCGTACACATAGATCCATATATACATGTATACAAAACTTGTAATTCTCAACTGAGTATTTGAAATGTTGTAGATACCTGTTGGCGATAATGGCATCGTTTATATGACGTAAAGTGCATGCATATATTATATTGGAGAGTATTGAATGTGTTATAAACAAACAGGTGTAAAAGCGAAAATTAATATCCATGACAATGGTCAAATAACACAGACTTAAGCACTAGCTTATGAAAACACAGGTTTTTATTGTCTGTAAAACCAAATTAACATCTTCGTGGTCTACATTCACAGAAATTCGAAGTTGAGAACACTTTTAACTTTCTTTTAGTCTTGTGAAATCGACTAACTGAAAACTGAGCAATCTGCGAGACAATTGTACAAACAAGTTTCAACAGAATCATCACAATATCATCTTATTGGGAAGAAAAACATGGTCCATATCGTTTGCTCGAGTTACCAGTCGTTGGTGCAGTCCCCTCAACTTAACAGCTCTACATACGAAATCGTTACAACTGCATTAATAGTGGCAAATGCACTAGCATGCATTATTGTAATTGTAAGCAACTTCATCGCTATCTACACCATCGTGAGAACACCGTCATTGCATACTCCATCAAACCTGTTCATATTTGGTTTAGCATTGTCTGATTTTACTGTGGGACTGATAGCTCAACCTGCTTTAATTACAGCGCAGGTTAGTGATATCAAAAAGGATTACACGTTTTTCTGCGACGCCATTGAAGTTTTTGAGTTTACTGGTTGGGCACTTGCATCGGTGTCGCTACTAACACTTACAGCTCTAACAGCAGATCGATTCCTGGCTATTCATTTCCATCTGCGATACCAAGAGTATGTAACAAATAAAAGAGTTGGTATAGTTTTAGCATTTATTTGGTTCTATGGCATACTTTCCGGTGCTTTGAAGCGTCACATTGGAATAAAAGTTCTTATTCTTCATGTTATTGTCCTTGTGCCAATTGTTATTGCAAATTTCTACTTTTTGGCGAAAATCTATCTCACTGTTAAGCGACACTCGGCTCAGATTCAGGACACTCAACAGGGTCTGAATATGCCACGAATAAAGAAATCTGTCAAAGCCATGTACTTGATTGTTGGTGCTTTTGCGATCTTCTATTTGCCATATATTGGATGTGTCGCAGCAGTAGCTGTGGCAGGAACACAACCTTCTGGTATACTTCTGGCATATAGAATTACTGAAAGCATTGTTCTTTTAAACAGCTTGGTTAATCCGCTGATATACTATTGGAGAATCGAAGGACTTAGATCTGCTGCCAAACAGTTGATATGTGTTTAAAGTAGAGTTCTTTCACTGCCGGAATAGAAAATTCAAGGTAAAAATGCTAAACATTAAAAAAGTCATCCTAATTTAATTTTCTTTAGATGAAAAAAAGATACGTAGGTAATTTGTGTAATTGAATCTTTACTAAAAAAAACAAATGCCTTTTAATTTATTTTTTTTTGGAAAATATTTCTTAAAAAAATCCTCTTTATTTGTAGATCAAAGAACTTATAATTTTTTAATATAAAAAAATGCATTTTAAAATATTTCATCTTAACAAAGTCCTTTTTATTGGTGGATGAAAAAACTTATACTGAAATACTGCGTTTATTTTTAGATCTTAAGTATAATGTTGATCCACGTGATGGTGATCCAGAAAAGATTGAGTGCACTCAACAGATCCTTTACATTTAATTTGTTGGATGAAAAACTTAGAAATGCTGTATTTGTTTTAGACTTTAAGTATACAGTTGATCCAAGTGTTTACGGAAAAGAATGTTCCTCTACATTTAATTTGTGGGTTAAACATTCTCATTATCTTAAAAAACAATATAATGGCTAACAATTACGCTTGAAAATTGTGTTCAAATTGCAGTCAAGATTGGTAATTTACATTAAACGTTTTAAATGTATTTTAGTGACACTAATGAATATAATAGAAAAATGACAAGCCAACTTAATATTACAAACACGTCTTATTATAACGTTGTAAAATTTTTCACATATCTGTATATATTTGTCATATAACATTGTCATTATCTAAAAAAGAATATGAAGGGTAACAATTAAGGTTGAAAATTGCGTTCAAATTTAGGTGAAGATAGATTATATATAATAAACGTTTTCAATGTACTTTAGTGACACTAATGAATATAATAGAAAAATGACAAGGCAACTAAGTCAGTATAACTAACAAGTCTTGTTATAATGTAGTAAAAATGTTCAGATATTTGTATGTATTTGTCATATAACATTGTCATTATCTAAAAAGAATATAAAGGGTAACAATTAAGGTTGAAAATTGTGTTCAAATTGCAGTCAAGATAGGTAATTTACAATAAACATTTTCAATGTATTTTAGTGACACTAATGAATATAATAGAAAAATGACAAGCCAACTAAGTCAGTATAACTAACAAGTCTTGTTATAATGTAGTAAAAATTTTCAGATATTTGTATGTATTTGTCATATAACATTGTCATTATCTAAAAAAGAATATAATAGAAAAATGACAAGCCAACTAAGTCAGTATAACTAACAAGTCTTGTTATAATGTAGTAAAAATTTTCAGATATTTGTATGTATTTGTCATATAACATTGTCATTATCTAAAAAAGAATATAAAGGGTAATAATTACGGTTGAAAATTGTGTTCAAATTGCAGTCAAGATAGGTAATTTACAATAAACGTTTTCAATGTATTTTAGTGACACTAATGAATATAATAGAAAAATGACAAGCCAACTTAATATTACAAACACGTCTTATTATAACGTTGTAAAATGTTTCACATATTTGTATATATTTGTCATATAACATTGTCATTATCTAAAAAAGAATATAAAGGGTAATAATTACGGTTGAAAATTGTGTTCAAATTGCAGTCAAGATAGGTAATTTACAATAAACGTTTTCAATGTGTTTTAGTGACACTATAATGAATGAATAGGCCGGATAAAAAGTAGACAAGTCATCTAAGTATTTCTAACAAGTCTTGTTTTAATGTTGTAAAATTCTTCAGATATCTGTATATATGTTTTAATTAGAGCTTGTTTCAATAGATGATTTTGAGGTCCCTCATGAAAACCACCTTAGGGTGATGAGGTCTCCTCGTTAAATAAAGTTTTTATTCATTCATTCATTCATTCATTTTTGTTTTGGAAAGGTAAGCGAATATTTTCAAAATTCGGTTGAAACACAGCAAAAGTAAAAAGATAAACGTTTGTTGGCTACACACCAAAGTGTGTGCCAGCTACACCGATATCTCAAATAGGACGGCATTGTAATATTTATTCACAAAAAAACGCAAATTAAGTTCAAGGTTTTCTTAATTGTGAGAAAGTGTTCCTTTTTTCACCTCCGTCAAAGACTTTTGCCGGAGGATTCTCTATTTTCAGAAAGAAATCGCTCCGAGAAAACTACACAATTCAACAATGTAAATAGGATTTGTTTTCTTAATCGAGGTCGTATTTGTCTTAAAAATAAGAACATTTTAAAAGCTGCTAAAACAGCAAACGGCAAAAGTTAGAAGAAAATCGAGCATTTGCTGAGTTTATTTGCAGTCTAAGTAAGAACAGCTGTAGTGGTTACGAAAAATAAATTTATTTATTTGCATAAGGGCAGCTGTCGATTTTCAATATCGATAAGAAATAAAAAAGATTAAATTTATTGTTAAGAAGATTTTCCTTTCGAGAAAAAAGAACATGTTTCTGAATAAAACTAAATAATAAATAAATCCAAAAGAAGTTATTCCTTGCAATAAATTACTTTGATATTTTCAATATCGATAAGTTATTGTTAATAATTTTTTTCCTTTCGAAAAAAAAAACATGCTTTTGAATAATACTAAAAAATAAATAAATCCAAAACAAGTTATTCCTTGCAATTGATTACTTTGATATTTTCAATATCGAGAAGAAATGAAAAAGATAAAATTTATTGTTAAGAATAATTATTTTCCTTTCGAGAAAAATAAGATGTTTCGGAATAATACTAAAAAATTAATTAATCCGATACAAGTTCTCAAGTTATTCCTTTCAATGGACTACTTTGGTCTCTTTCCAAAAGCTATCTACTGAAAAGACGGCATATTTCATAAATAGTGCAAAATTAGTTTTACATGCAAGTAAACAAAAAATTTGAATATTTTAAAACTGTCATATGAAAGAACCACTTGAAATAGGCATGGTTGGAAGGTTTTGATGTTCTGGCTAAAATGTCAATGAAGTTGTGCTAAATGAAAAAATTGCTGTCTCGTTTTTGTGTTTTCTGATATTACATATTTTTTTAAATACAGTGGTAGCTCTATTAAGCGGCCACAATACAATGTCCCAAATCTATTCCTATACCTATTCTATACCTCTATTCAGCGGCCAACTTCTATCAGTAAGCGGCCACTCTGGAAAGTCCCGAGGGTGACCGCTTAAAAGAGGTACCACTGTATATGTCTTGCGTATCTAATCGTTTCTCTTGACAAACGAAAAATTACCTTCGCAAATATATATGATTTGTAATAATAAATGTTGTTGTAAAGAAGAAACTGTAATGGTTGTAAAGATTCAGGCCCGTAGCTAGGGGTTCGCACCCCCCACGCGATGAAAAGGTCCGCTTTTTAGGCAAATAATTTGATCTGATGATACTACGCTTCTCGATAAATATCGCTTCTCGATAAATATCGCTTCTCGATAAAATTGCCAAGCAGATAAGTACGAGGCCATTTTTTTTTTTTTTGGTTCGGAAGGTTTAGAAGGCAAACAAAATGGCGGATATTCGGAGATTATCGCACAAAACGGCGAAAGTTTCTTCAAATATCGCAATCCCCAAATTGGTTGGTTGGTATGGTTGGTCCACTTTTTGTAAATTAGCAACCCCCCACAAAATTCCCAGTTACGGGCCTGAGATTGATACATATTTTAATAATAATTAATATAATAATAATCCAAATAGTTTGTAAAATATATAACTTACAAGGGAAACAAATAAAGATTTAAAAAAATCGTTTTTCTCAAAGTTATTGTTAATGTCTATCATATGATAGCTTATTTAAATTAGCAATTTTATATTTTATAATAACAAGTGGCATCCGAGGTGATCATGGTATTACTTTACAAAAACAAGCTTGCTGTCAGCTTTGAAACAAAACTTTGACAAATTCCTGGGATAACGTCACCTCATTTGCATTTTCAGATTTCAAATGTTCATATCTCAAAAAGGAGAGGTCGACATCAAGAAATATTAATAAGTGCACTTATTATACACCTCATATACAACAGATTTGCAAAATATCATGAAGGGCGTGTTAGTTTTCTAAACCTATAAACAATAATTCTCTTGGTATACGCTTGTTTAAATTCAAACCCTTTCACCTCACTACGCTGTACATGTAACATGTACAGAAAGTTTCTAGATTACATACTTTATTTTACAAACTTAATAAAAAATTTCATTCGTCCAAATAAAGAGTCGATTTGACTATGCTGTACTAAAGGAGTATTGGGCGTTTCCGGGCCTGAAAAGGGGTACTCCCTTCATTTAGTCCACTCTGAACATTTGCCTCATCACTTTCCATGTAGATTTACGAAGTTCTGGAATACGCCAGTACGTTATATCAATGTAAATGGGGTACTAGGCGTTTCCCTCAAAAGGGGTACAGCGTTCATTTAGTCCAGTCCGAACATTTGCCTCATCACTTTCCATGTAGATTTACGAAGTTCTGGAATACGCCAGTACGTTATATCAATGTAAATGGGGTACTAGGCGTCTCCCTCAGAAGGGGTACAGCGTTCATTTAGTCCAGTCCGAACATTTGCCTCATCACTTTCCATGTAGATTTACGAAGTTCTGGAATACGCCAGTACGTTATATCAATGTAAATGGGGTACTAGGCGTCTCCCTCAGAAGGGGTACAGCGTTCATTTAGTCCAGTCCGAACATTTGCCTCATCACTTTCCATGTAGATTTACGAAGTTCTGGAATACACCAGTACGTTATATCAATGTAAATGGGGTACTAGGCGTCTCCCTCAGAAGGGGTACAGCGTTCATTTAGTCCAGTCCGAACATTTGCCTCATCACTTCCCATGTAGATTTGCGAAGTTCTGGAATACACCAGTACGTTATATCAATGTAAATGGGGTACTAGGCGTCTCCCTTAGAAGGGGTACAGCGTTCCTTAGTCCAGTCCGAACATTTGCCTCATCACTTTCCATGTAGATTTGCGAAGTTCTGGAATACGCCTTATGTTATATCAATAAAAAGGCGTATTAGGCGTGTCCCTGAAATGGATTACAGTCGTGAGTTATCCCATTCCAAACATTTTTTTCATCACTCTCCAAGCAGCTTTGCGAAGTTCTTCAATCCGCCAGAAATAGATAACTGGGTTGATCAAACTGTTTAGCAAAAGAATATACGCAGAAACGATGGCCGAAAGGTGGAGACTTGTAGTATCAAACGTCCAATGAAAAACATTTTCACATACAAGGTACCCTACAAATGGTATATGACATAGAACTAGAGCAATAACAATAATGTACATAGTATTGAAGGATTTCTTCAATCGTGGCATGTTCAAATTTACTTGAGAGTTTTGCTGCTGGGAGCGAATCTGTGCAGAATGTCGACGTACAGTTAGAACAATTCTAAAAGTACAGATAATAGTTATAAAACCACCAAGAAAGAATAGAGTAAGGAAATAGGTAAGTAAATCTCGTTTTACAGTAAAAACTATACCAATTCCTAATCCATAAATCCATAAGAAAACAAACACAGCTGAATAATGCTTGCCTGTAATCAGTTCTTTGTATCTCAGGTGAAAGTGCAGTGCGAAGAACCGATCCAAAGTCAATACTGTTAAATGCAATGAAGAAAGTGGGAACAAAGTCCAACCAAAAAATCCAAACAAGATAGTAGGCAAGCATGTACGATCAAAGCATCTATGTAGAACAAGAAACTGTCTCGTGATATAAAATGGCTGTACGAGAACGCCAACTAAAAAATCTGCGATCGCTAACCCAAGGATTGGAACATTGGACGGTATTTGAAGAGTTGCTGTTTTCGCAAAGGTGTAAATTATAGCCAAATTGAAGCAGACTATCAATACAGAAGTGAAAGTATTTATAACTAGAGAGCCCAGCAAAACTCTTCGTAATAACTCGTTGTCTTTAAATTGTCCAAAATAAGCTACAACGTGTGAGCAGTTGAAACTGTCCTTGCTGGTTATCATGATCTAGGCAGTTGAAACACACATTTGAAGCTAAAATCATAGCGACCTATAGCTTCGGTAATTTTTGTCTTTTCTACATGGCCAGTCGATTATACATACGTAAACTCGTGCAGTCATTGGTTGATTCCATGTAAGCACCCCCTACAAACTGATTGATGGATTCAGCATGTTCTACAATCAAAATGAAATTCGCAATTTGCTTGTCACGATGTCAGCTATAAAATGAGCAGATTGGTACTTGTAAAAGATTCGGATTAAGCAGTAATTAATGAACCATTTTACGGGAGGAAATGATATGAACCAACAACTCATATTGATTTTAAATTTAATAATAATAATTTTAATAAAGACTTTACAATGGAAAGCTGTTGATTTATTGAGTCCCGCCGAGAATATGTAATAATAATACTAAAATACCAATAATAATAAACAGAACATGTGATTTTGTAGACCGGGCCGTAATCTTAAATTTTAGATTAAGAGTATAATAATTGAAAAAGTAGTATTGCCCCTTTTCTACGTTGAATGTCGGTGCTAGCTTTGTTTGATTTTAAGGACGTTTGCGGCAGAACTCAAAGGAAATGTCAATTTCCTGAGACTTTGCAAGTTGATAAAACTACATTATACACATCAAATAAGCTAAAACCAGTTTGGTACACCGTCGTTGTTTTCGGTCAAAATTGCCATTTTGGCCTTTTCCGCAAGCAGCGAGAATGATTGTATTGTTCACAAAAGCAAAAGAGGAATTTAGCAAAAACTGCCAGTCGTAATAAAAAAGGCCCTAAAATCCAAGTATAAATTTATTAATACAAGACGAAATTAAATGTCTATCTTGGCTATCAATTAAGCAGTGTCAGCACAACATCAAGTAATCAATCAAACATATTTTAAATTAAAATAACGGTTATTTACTTTGAATATTCCGTTAACAAGATATTGCAAAGATTGAACGCGGGAGTGAGCCTTATCATCCGAATATTATATAATGACCGGATAAAACTGCTGTAGAAATAGATATGGAAAAGATAGGTAATATAATGAAATTTGTAACACCGTAAAAAATGTTGACTTAACTTTACTGACGTTTCGAGCTTTAGCCCTTTTAACTCCGACGAAGGGCTAAAGCTCGAAACGTCAGTAAAGTTAAGTCAACATTTTTTACGGTGTTACAAATTTCAATATATTACCTATCATTTATATCAAACACCGACGCAGCCTATACTAGTTTACTCGCTAGTTTCCATTTATATGGAAAAAGGATAACTATTATAATCAATTCCTTATATAGCACGCCCCTTAAAATCTCGGTGCGCTTTACAAAAGTGAATATAGGTATAGGTATATGAATAAGATGGCAATATGGGAAAAGATAGCAAAAGTAAATAGGAAATATGTTGGAATGAAAATACAGATATAACTAGAAAAAGGAATAACAAGAAATCTGCAATTCTAGACCCTTCCTATTTACAGCTCTTGAGAAACTTAACTGTATTAATAAAACAGAATAAGGAATATGAGCGTTAAATAGACTAACGCGTTGCTATGTTTGTTTCCACCCAATTCAAATCTTTTGGGAATAAGATTCTCTGTATTTCAAAACACGTTCCAAACAAATTATTTTATTACCAGTGGATTTGAATTGGGTGGAAACATACATAGCAACGCATTAGCCGATTAGGTATATTCCACTGAGACTCTGAGAGTTTCTGTCTTCTTACGAAGCATAGTACAGAGTTGCGTTGATGTTTGTTGTGCGAAAAACAATTCTCAGTCACACACAAAAAAAAACATTTTAGACAAGTTTTTAGACAATGTTTGTATCTGAACGTACTAAAGTCAACAATTGCATTATTCTTTTATTTATTTGACAAACATTTCCTGATATGGTCTAATTAATTATTATAAAACAAATAGTAATATTTTTAATTTTTAGTGGATTTAAATTATCGAAATTTCACACGCATTTTAAATGTTTTTCTTCTAGCAAATCGCTGTCTAGTTAGAAAGAAGCTAGCAGATACAGGGTAAAACAAACACTTTTTGCCTAACATACTATCGAAATAATGACGTTTAGACAAATCATATATAACTATGTATATCTAAGACATTATTTACATTATTTTCTAGTGTTTTATCGTTATTTTGAAATATGTAATTTAGGTTCCTTAAACGATGTAAAACTAGAGCCGAGGCCACCAATCACGATCGAGAATACGAACAAAAGACCCTCACAAATGATTTTTTTTATTAGAAGTTCTTAGTATTTTATATATATGTGAACAAAATACATCAAGATTGAATAAAAAAAACTCTATGCCTGTGAGAATCCTTCAAAAGGTTTCTGTTTGATATCAAGAAGATGAATTTTGAAATTTCTTTGGTTGGACTCGGTTGAAGTCGTACGTCACACTCCATTTTCTATAAATTCTAACGAAGTATGATAACAAATTTAAGAAAAATTACATAAACTTTGGGCTATTACTTAAGATGTTTTGGGTAAAATTATTTCGGAAGCACAGTATATACTCGAGTCAATGACTACAGACTTGGCATCGTGTTCAGTTGTATTGCCATTTCCAGATTCAAACACATAACTCATTCAGTAAACCACTGCTGCTACGAAATATTTTAGAAATCTGTTACTGGTATGTCCAGCAAAACCAGAGCGATCCCCGATTGATCCAATTTAACATTAATTCAAATTGATATCCAGATATAATATCTTCTGCTTTTAAAATTTACTAGAATGTTTTCCTGGTATTGTGACTTAAGTGCCATCTGCTCATTTTATAGCCGACATCGAATATCGGTGACAAGCAAATTGTGAATTTCATTTTGATTGTAGAACCTGCTGAATCCATCAATCAGTTTGTAGGGGGCGCTTACATCGAATTAACCAATGACTGCACGAGCTTACGTATGTATAATCGACTGGCCATGTAGAAACGACAAAATTTACCGAAGTTATAGGTCGCTACCATTTTAGCTGTAAATGTGTGTTTCAACTGGCTAGATCATGATAACCAACAAGGATAGTTTCAACTGCTCACACATTGTAGCTTATTTTGAACAATTTAAAGACAACGAGTTTCTACCAAGCATTTTGCTGGGCTATTTAGTTATAAATACTTTCACTTCTGTATTGATAGTCTGCTTCAATTTCGCTATTATCTACACCTTTGCGAAAACAGCAACTCTTCAAATACCGTCCAATGTTCCAATCCTTGGTTTAGCGATCGCAGATTTTTTAGTTGGTGTTCTCGTACAGCCATTTTATATCACGAGGGAGTTTCTTGTTTTCCATAGTAGCTTGGATCTTATATGCTTGCCTACTATCTTGTATGGATTTTTTGGTTGGACTTTGTTCCCACTTTCTTCATTGCATTTAACAGTATTGACTTTGGATCGGTTTTTCGCACTGCACTTTCACCTGAGATACAAAGAACTGATTACATACAAGCATTATTCAGCTGTGTTTGTTTTCTTATGGATTTATGGATTAGGAATTGGTATAGTTTTTACTGTAAAACGAGATTTACTTACCTATTTCCTTACTTTATTCTTCCTTAGTAGTTTTATAACTATTATCTGTACTTTTAGAATTGTTCTAACTGTACGTCGACATTCTGCACAGATTCAATCCCAGCAGCAAAACTCTCAAGAAAATTTGAACATGCCACGATTGAAGAAATCCGTCAATACTATGTACATTATTGTTATTGCTGTAGTTCTATGTCATGTGCCATTTGCAGGGTACCTTGTATGTGTAAATGTTTTTCATTGGACGTTTGATGCTATAAGTCTTCACCTTTCTGGCATCGTTACTGCGAATATTCTTTTGCTAAACAGTTTGATCAACCCAATTATCTATTTCTGGCGGATTGAAGAACTTCGCAAAGCTGCCTGGAGAGTGATGAGACAAACTTTTCGAATGGGGTAAACCTTTTTTCTACCCCTTTCCAGGGACAGACCTAATGCGCCTTTTGATTGATATAACATACTGGCGTATTGCAGAAATAAATCTGCCTTGAAAGCTTTGAGACAAATCTTCGGAGTGGACTAAATCAAGGCTATAATCCATTTCAGGGACTCTCCCAATGTCCCTTTCATTGGTATAAGGTAATGGCGTATTGCATAAATTAGTAAAGCTGACTAGAAAGCTAAAATACAAATGTCTGAAATAAACAAAAAAAAACTAAACTAACTAAACGTACATTAAGCAGTAAGATGGTATTAATGGCCCCTTTAACGAAAGCAAATGATATGAACCAACAACTGTTTTTAATTCTATTTTTAAGATTGATGCATTGCCTCTTTTCTACGTTGGGAAGTCGGTGTTGGCACTTTGTTTAATTTTAATAATAGTTGATTATGTTTTTTGTAAATATGTCATTATAGCAATTTATTGATTTAAAAATCTACATGAGTGTGCAATATTAGTATCTGATATAAGTTCTTGTAAAATCGCAAAAAGTAAATACAACAGTTAATTGATTTCCAAAAAACAAATATAAATGTATTAATACAAGACGAAATTAAATGTTTATCAGAGCAATTAATTAAGCAGTGTCAGCACAACATCAAGTAATCAATCAAACATTTCTCTTCATAACATGTTTTAAATTAAAATTACTGTTATTTACTTTTAATACTCATTTAGAAAGATATTGCAAAGTCGGAATAAAACTGCTCAGATTTGGAGTAGAAATAGAAATGGAAAAAGGATAGATATAGGTATATAAATAAGATGGCAATATAAGACAATACTATTTTATTTTATCTTATTTTATTTATTTTATTTTATTTATTTTATTTTATTTTATTTTATTTTATTTATTTTATTTATTTTATTTATTTTATTTATTTATTTATTTATTTATTTTATTTATTTTATTTTATTTTATTTATTTTATTTTATTTTATTTATTTATTTTATTTTATTTATTTTATTTTATTCTATTTATTTTCTTTATTTTCTTTATTTTATTTTATTTTATTTTATTTTATTTTATTTTATTTTATTTTATTTTATTTTATTTATTTTATTTATGTATCCTTTTTATTTTATTCTAAAATAGCTCTCGAGAAAAACTATACTGTCTGTATTTATAGAATAGAGTAAAAAAATGTAAAGGTTGAATCCCATTGAGATTCTGAGAGTTTCTGTCATCTTACGAAGCATAGTACAAAATTGAGTAGATAGTTTGTTATGATTCTCATAAAAAAACTCACACACACTTTAGGGAGCATTCATTATTTATGCCAGGGAGGGGGCTGGCAAGATTTGTCATTAAACTAAACAAAACCTCTTGACCCTCTTCCAATGAAAATATAAAAAAAACATGACCCCTCTAGAAGTAATTAAAAGCCAAGCACACAAAAAGACCTTTAGACAGAGTGTCCACATGGTGAGTCCTCTTGTAGAACCCAACACAGGAAATCCATGAAACCAAACTCAATAAAGTATAAGTTAAGAGCTGCTCACTGATGCTCACAACAAAAAGTAGATGACCCCTCACTTTTGTTTCCATATTTTCCGATGACCACCACTCGAGTGTCCTGAATTTATCATGACCCCCCCCCCCCCCCCCCCTCCCCCCTACTTCTTCTTACAACCCACCCCCTGGCATAAATAATGAATGCACCCTTAGACATGTTTTTCGACATTTTTTATAACTGAACATACAAAATTTAACAATTCATCTTCTTCCTTTATTTATTTGACAAACATTTCCTACTATGGCCTAATTAATAAACATAAATCAAATAGTAATATTTCTAATTTTTAGTGTTTTTTTACTTATCAAAATTATACAAATGTTTTGAATAATTTGCTTGTAGCACATCGCTGTCTAGTCAGAAAGAAGCTAGCGGACACACTTTTGCCTATAACATGCTTTTGTAATAATGGCGTTTAGACAAATCATATATACCTAGTACATTTAAGACATATTTATAAAATATTTTACATTAATCTAAGTCTTGTATCGTTATTTCAAAACGTGTAATTAAGGTCTAAAATGTGGCTTCTTTGAACAATGAAATATTACAGTGCAATGACTACAGCTTAGGCCACCAAAAGAAAATTCAAAATCATCCAAGCCTGCGAGAACCCTCAAAAAGATATTTTGTTTAATCTAAAGAACATACATTTTGGCATCAGTTGACTCAGTCGTCGCACTGTAATTGAAGATTTCTATAAATTCTAACTAAGTATAACAACAAATTTAAGAAATAACATGATTACTTTAAATGTTTTGGGTAAAATCATTTTGGCAGCTGCTACGTACTCGAGTCAACAACTACAGATTTTGCATCGAGTTCATTTGTATAGTCATTTCCAGATTTGAACCCATGCCCAGAACTCACTCCACCACTGCTGCTACGAAATTCAGATAATTCTGAATTTATAGCCATACCATTTCCAGTTAAAAAGTTGGAATTCATATGAAATCCGTTACTGGTATGTCCAGCAACATCAGAGCGATCCAAGACTGACCCACTTAAACCTTCGGATTGAAATCCAGATACAGAACCTCCATTTACCAAACCAGTAGTCATGCCAACACCATTTACACCAGTTCTATTGCCAGAAATTAACATCGACCCTGAACCTACACCACTACCACCAACAACACTGGAACCTATTCCAATACCATTACCAGATAGAAAGCCAGAGCTGGTTCCACTGCCATGGCTAGCTCCTGACATGCTAGACCCCATACCAGTACCATATCCAGACATCATAGCAAAGTGTGGTCCTCCAATACTCATTCCTGTCACACCTGTCCTAGCATTACCAGCCATGAATCCAGAGCTTGCACCTCCAAGGCCTCCAAGGCCTCCAACACCTGCAGTACCTGAGCCAGTACCACGTGCTAACAGACTTCCAGAGCTTGACCCTCCAAGGCCTCCAACACCTGCAGTACCTGAGCCAGTGCCATATGCTAACATACTTCCAGAGCTTGACCCTCCAAGGCCTCTAACACCTGCGGTACCTGAGCCAGTACCACGTGCTAACAGACTTCCAGAGCATGATCCTCCACATCCACCTAACATCATTGAGGAGCCAGCTCCGGCACTATTTCCAGATAGAAATCCAGATGATCCACTAAAACCAGTTCCCATTGCAGACATTGAACCACCACCAGATAGACTTCCTGAATTGATTATAACACCATTTCCAGATTGAAGACTAAAACCACCATTTCCAGTCATCCGCCCAGAGATTGCTTGCCTTGAGCCTGCTAGGTCTATTCCACTATTTAAAATTCCAGTAGAGGGAATATGGACAATGCCTAAGGACCTTGAACTATTTCCAGTTAACAAACTTGCCTTGGTACCAGAGGAAACGCCCAAAGAAGAACTTTGATTATTTTCCAGTCGCCTAAGACTTTGAGCCACTTGGTGGTTATTGGTCGTTGGACCTATTCGACTTTGGTGAATTCCCAGATCGTCTCGTGAAAGCCCTTTTGTGGACGATCTGCCTTCGCGAGAACTTAAACTTTGAGTGCTGCTAATATTTCTTACGTCTGAACGAGAGTCAATGTCAAATTTCACTTTCCGGTCTTCCATCCCTAAAGTCTGAACAAGAAATAAAATAAAAATGTTATTTTGCATTGAATGAATGAATGAATGAATGAACTTTATTTAAAGAGGGTGACACATGACAGTTACAATTTACAATAAAAACAAAAACAATAATACTGAACAATAATAAGTGAATATATCTATATACACCTACTTGCAGTAAGGTTGTCATACAAAATAGAACATTTGTCACAAAGAAAATAGAACATTTGTGATTTAGTGCGAAAGGAATTAATTAAAAGACAAAAGAGAGAGTTCAGCTTGAGTGGTCTTCTTTTGTCTTTAAATCAATTCCTATCGTACTAAATCCTAATGTTCTATTTTCTTTATAACAAATTTATATTTTTGTATGACAACCTTACTGCAAGTAGGTGTATATCAATATATAATTAAGCATTAAGGATATAACAAAATACATTAATTTTGTGATTTAATTATCAAAGCACAACATATATAGACTTTATTGGTGATTCTTTTTAGTGTTAATTTTATATAAGATATTGTACATTGTACAAGTTGAATCCACGACATTACCTGTTAAGTGGAGACTTAAGTGGATATATCAAGAATATTTCCTTTTTGAGAATAGATAATAGTCAGGGCAGACATCAACTTTACAGTATTGTGAACATTACCTTATTCCTGGTCGATGATAGTATCTTTGTTTGTCTTGTCTCAAGGTCACACACTCTTCCTTTCAAGAAAGCGATGTCACTTTCCAGTAAAATGTTTTTCGACTCTAATGAAGTATTCTTCTTTTGAAACGCAAACTGTTGTGAATTGAAGACGTCGCTACTTGAAATCTGCAAATTAAGGAAATAACTTATCATATTATGCCATAGAATGTCTTAATTATGGTCTTTCTAAGAATTGTAGATAATTGTAGATACGGCTTTGTAGTCCGATGTATTTATTAATCGCACATCGGGTTAGAAAGCCGAAACCGTGGGTTCGAATCCCGCCGAGGGCATATTGATGTTTTTCTCATATATCTGTATTTTACTTATATGCCGAACGCATTTTTATTTATTTCTAAGAATTGGCCACATATTTAATACAAAAATGTGATGGCTACAATTAACTACTGTCTCTCTGTCGATTGTCTGTCGTCTTATTGTCATCTATTTGTATGGTACTTTCTTTTCCGTATCAAAGATATGCCTATTGTTCTGTAGCAATCTCAACCTGTCAAAGTCTTTTGTTACTTCTCACCTACAATACCATATATGGTAATGGCATTATTTTCAAGATTGCATACGATATCTTTCATACGCACTGGTTGTGGATTTTGTTATTTTTAAATCTTACCCCGCTCGCCGATGTAAACTTATGGTCACTAATTTGCATCATCTCCAAAGACCGTTTTAGCTCATCCCTCTCTCGCCTATGCCTCTCTTCAAGTCTTCTTTTCTCTCGCTCAAAACGTTCCTCCATTTCAGTTTTCTCTTCCTTGTAGCTTGATTTGATGTCACTTTTGTCTTTTTCGAGCTCATGGATTTCCTTTTGGAGATCACGGATTGTGTCCTCAAAGGAACGTTTTTCTTGCGCATAACGATTTTCAAACTCCGTATGCAATCGCTTGTAATGAGCTTGAGCCTTGCTAGTTGATGTAAAGGTTTCATTTTGTAAACTTAAACGGCCAACGCCTGTATCTTGCGTAAGTTTGAGTTGAATTTCTTTACGTTGATCTTGTAGACATTTTATCTCTTTACGTAGTTCCTTCAGTGATGTTTCGTACCTTTCTCTTTCGGTTTTCAATTTTGCTTGATAGTGGGACTCCAGTTTTGATCTAACTTGATTATCTGTTTCTCTTAGTTGTACTTCTAGTTGAATGCGTTCTTGTGAAAATCGGTGTTCCATCAGAGCTAGCTCTTCTCTAAACTTCATTTCAATGTCCTTCACCTTAGTCTCATACATATTTATTTTGTTATGCAAGTCTTGGACAGTTTTCATTGACTTTTCACTCTCTTGCTTTATCTTTACTTCATATTCATCTCTTATGATTTTGATTTCTTCCTTTACTCTTTCTTCACGTTGAGATGATTCCCTTCTTTCTCTTTGTAATTTCTGGAGCAAGTTTTCGTTTTCGTGCTTCAAAACATGAATTTCTTTTTGAAAACACCTAAGACTTACGACAAGCTTTTGGTTTTCTTTAGCAGAAGTAGCTCTTTCCCTTTCGTATGAATGTTTTTGTAGTTTCATCTGTTTTCGAAGCTCATCAGAGTGTTGTCGATGTTCATCAACCAGTTTTTTCATAGTGTCTTGTAGCTTGCTATCTAAGCTATCGTCATAGTGGTCGTCACATGAGTAAATCAATCTGGAATCCGATCTGAAAGTTTCATCGTCACTTTGGTCATAACTGCCAGCTGAATTCGATGTTATCAGTCCCGTTGCTTCATCACTTTGATTATTCCGTGGCCTTGAAACTTGGTCAACTTTGAAATGTACGCGCGATGATCCTACATCGCTTCTTCTGCCCTGCTTAAGTGTTTGGTTAACAGTCTTTGTGTTAACAATTCCAGAGTGGTATCCCACCTTTCCTTCTAACTCTTTCACTCGTTTTTCCATATTATGCTTATCTACATTCAGACGGTTGATTTCCTGCTGAAGTCCATTTATTGTTTCGTTTAGTTGTGTAATATGACTGTTGTTTGCTGAAAGGTGTGGTGGGTAGGCTGCGTTTTGGTTGCTTTGTGGAGAAACGCCCTGGTACTGTGGATGGGTAGCTACAGACGGCTGTTGTGTCAACGTAATAGATTGCTGTGGTGCCGATCCTGGAATTGAATGCATTTGACCTACTAGACTTGCGCCCTGTTGCATTACTGGGATACCAGCCCCTTGCCCTGAAGTGCTAGAAGGATACTGAGCTTGTGCTGAAGCGAAAGGTTGTTGTAACGTTCCACTTTGGAAGCTATTTTGTGCGTGAAATGGTTGATGTGCATTTGAAGGTTGTTGAGAAGAGAAAGCAGCACTTGAAACTTGAGAACTGTTTGTTCCTAACTGACCTACATGTGGATTTATCATTCCTGGAATATTGGAAACGCCGTTGTTGTCCTGACTGGTAATAGTACTAGGTAGTGCAGAGGCACCAATCTGTCGACCTGCACTAAATCCACCGAACAGATTACGTTTTTCTTCTTCGTACATTTGTCGTAAAGCTTGTTTCTCTTTCTCGAATTCATCACGGAGTTGTTGTCTTTGATGTTCTAAATCTTTAAGATGATCATTTTCCTTTTCTTTGAAAACGTTCTCCAGCTCTCGAGTTTTTTGTTTGAGATCATTAGCATTGCTTGCTGTGGAACTGTACGATGAGTTCGGTATGGAAGCACTTGAGCTAGCGCTGTACGATTGTTTCGTTGATCTTCTATCGGTGCTCTTTTGTGTGACCTGAGATGATCCGTGTTCTCTAGACCTGAGTTCATCTATTTCATCCTCGAGTTTGACTATTTTGTTTTCAAGCATCTTATTCTCTCTTTTCTGATCTTTCAGTCGATCTTCCAAATCTTCCACTTTCCTTTTGAAGTCGCTTACATCTAATGTTTTTTCTCTGTCAAAACTGCGGACTAACGTGTTACGTTCCTGTCTAAAGGTGTCTTCCATGTCCCGAATCTTTCTCGACGCTGTATCGATTTCATTTATAAGGTTCCGATTTCTATCAGCTAAATCTTGTAAAGAAGACGAAGTCTTATCGACTTCTTTGACAAGTGCTTTTTGCTTTCGTAACATTCCATCTCGTTCTGAAGACAACTCTTCCAGCTCGTCAGTCAATTCACGATTTTTGTTTTCTGCCTCTTTGCGTTTCTTTGCACTGCGTCGTAGAGAATCGCATTCATCTGTTAGCTCTTCCACTTTGTTTTGTAGAATTTGAACCTTTCGTTTTAGTTCAGAGCTGTTATCACTATTCAGCGAGTTATCATTAGAAGAACAGCTATACTGATTCAATCGTGAATCATTCACTTCATCAACGTTTGAATCATTAGACAACATATTTTTCATCTTGTAAAGAAGTTCTTTGTTTTCACGCTCAAGCGCCTCTCGTTTCTGTATTTCACTGTTTAGTTGACTTTGTACATCACTTTCAGTTTGCCTTACCCCACCCCCCTGAGGCACTCTTTGTCCAACGGTAATGTTATTATTTGGTTGCTGAATAGACGAGGAGGTCATATTACTAACAGCCATGTTGTTACCGCTGTTCTGAAATACTGCGGCATCTCCCACTGCAGCGCCAAGGTTCAGATGCAAAGCCTGAATCTCACTGACATACATTTCTTCCATTTGACTTGATTTGTTTTTCAATTCGATAAATTCATTCATCAATACAGTCATTTCCTGGGAGAGTTCGATTTTTAATCGTATTTCCTCTTCAAGTCGAACTTGGAGCTCATTCATTTCAGTAGAAAATCGTGCTTCAAGGTCATTTCGAGCTATAATGATCTCGTTTTCTGAATTGTACAACTCATCCAATTTAGCAACCATTTCTATACGTTCGAGCTCAAGACGATGAATAGTGTTTTCTAGCACAGTAACTTCTTCCTGGAATTGGGTTTTCTTTAGAACTTCACTTTCGATTTTTAATTCCATTTTTTGCATTTCCTCTTGATATTCTGTGCTAACTTGAAAAATTTGTCTCTCGAGGTCTTGACAATAGATAGTTTTGGAATGAAAGTCTTCCTCTAATTGTGCAATATCTTTCTTCATTTTGCGGGTCTTTTCCTCAAGGTCAATGTTTACATCTTCGAGCTGAGATTCCAGTTCGCGTTGGCTTCTCTGCAGCTCTCTTACTTGACTTTTCAATTTTGAATTTTCTTCTTGAAGACGAGTTTTGTCTGTATCTGTCTGCCAGCTGCTTTCAAAAACGTACTTCTCTGAAACTTCAGCTGTAAATTTTTCCTGGCTTTGATTATTAACGATATCAATAATCTGCTTGAACAGCTCGTTCTCGCTGGCAAGTAAGGAAATCTCATGTTTATAAGAATCTAAACCCGCAGTCGCATTGAGATCAGAATCAGACTGAAATACTGCGACATTTGGTGAAGTGAAGCTTCTACTTTCCACGGTCACTCTGGAGTTAATAACATTTCTTAGACTGTCAAACTGACTTCTCAGAAATCCATTTTCATTTCTTAGGATATTTAAATCACCGTCGTACCTTTCCAACTTACTGTTCAAGTCAACAAGTCTCTCCTCATACATTGTTCTCTCCTTGTTTTCTCTTTGAAATCTCTCTTCCGCAGCTTGTCTCTCTCTCCTTTCTCTATCATAATTCCGCTCAATTTCTTCTCTGTCGAGAACAAGTTGGTGATAACGCTGCTCATGGTAATCTTTATCTAAATCCTTTTCATGGTGGACACTTGAATGACAGTGTTCATGTTGATGGTGGATTTGTGAATCCAAGTGACCATGACAAGACAGAGCATCACAATCGCCAGCGATTTCCCTATGACTGCGTCCTCCACAGCAGCTTTTATGACTACTGTCCATACAGTCACAGATATCCATGTTGTCCTCAGCTGTACTTTATGATGGTGATTCTTGGAATCAAGTAAACTTTTATTGGAATACTTACAGTATTCTTTAAATATCCTGTTGAAAAACACACATAGTTAAGACTCTGAATAAAAAAGACCCTTATGAAAGCGTACCTAATGAAACAAAATTTTAAAAAACATATTACATAAGTTGAAGGTGTGCGAATGAAATGTATAAATTCTAAAATGAAATTACCTTCCAATTTAATAATACAAAATCAGCATTTGCATTGATTAAATCGAAGCTCAGCTTAAAACAAAAACAATAAAACTATCCAGAAACGAATAAAAAAATAGACTTTTAAAGGACTGTTGTGTTAGATATCTTCAAGTAAAATGAGACGACTATCTCTTGAGAAGTAATAATCCAGCTTGGAAGACTGGAACATAATATTTGGCAGACATCCCAGCGGGAAATCAAAACCGCAACCGTAATTTCTGCACAGAGCAGGTAGTGGTAGAGTTCATTGTAATTTCAACATTCAGTTTTTTTCTTCAACAAAAGAAAACTTAACATTCAAAGTGTTTTTTACCATTCCTCCAACTCTCGAGCTCTGTTTTATTGTATCAGTAAATTAAATAATTGCAGGGTTCAATTCAGGTAATTTAATGCGAATCAAAACTTAGGTTCAATGAATGAAATTGTGAAATATTCTCTACGATGCAATGAGCTTGTGCAAATATACATGAAAATAAAAGAGCACGAAGCATACAGAAATAATATCGAGAAGATCTAACTCAAAAGTACTTTTAATACTTCTTATTATGTTGTTTACAATTATATTGATTTAAACAGTTGACATTTGCTGACATTTTGGGTATTTAAGCGGTAAAAGAATAAAACAACAAGCTTGTCAAAATATTTTTCATTGGATAAAAATAACTCATGAAAACAACAAGCAGAACTTCTTCGTAAAACATCCCTTGTACTTCTAAACTTCCAAGCACTGAATGACAACCAAACTAATTGGGAAATTACTGTATTCGAATTGATTTACTTGGAAAGGTTTACACTGTTGGTGGTAAATATTAAAGGATCTTACCTTAAAATGGCATGATAGTGTACAAGTCTATTTTCATGAACACTCCAATCAATGTTCTTCTGTGTTGAAAAGCAGGAACGATAAACTTTGCTGAAGGCTCTTAGACTATCTCACCATCCTCCCGGGCCAAAGATAGATCTCCAACCCAAAACGACGCTTACCTCATGGAGTTTTTTGGTTTAACAAGACCACAAAATAAAAACAATATAATCTAAAGTTAAGCTTTTGGCGACTAAAAGTTGCGACCTAGACCTTCCTATTGGAGTAGAGTATAAAGTCCATAAGTCAGGTGTTATTAAGTGGGGATAGAGTGTAAGTAAATGGTTTAAGGTGTGATGTTGGAAAACATGGACGCATGTAATTTTGACACGGTATTAACTTGACTCTGTGAATAAAATGCTTTAATAAAAAGGAAAATGGATAGGAATAACATCGAGGTTTGGGATATAAACATTTTTAAAATTTGATTCCAAGTGCATGGTATTTTAAACGGGAACATGTCTTAAGAAACAGTTTGCCTTTGTCAATGAATTCAACAGATGCTCTTGCGCACTGGACGACAACCGTTGACATGGGAATTTTTAATGGTTTAAGGTGTGATGTTGGAAAACATGGACGCATGTAATTTTGACACGGTATTAACTTGACTCTGTGAATAAAAGGCTTTAATAAAAAGGAAAATGGATAGGAATAACATCGATGTTTGGGATATAAACATTTTTAAAATTTGATTCCAAGTGCATGGTATTTTAACCGGGAACATGTCTTAAGAAACAGTTTGCCTTTGTCAATGAATTCAACAGATGCTCTTGCGCACTGGACGACAACCGTTGACATGGGAATTTTTAAATTATGTTTAACAAAACGATAATGAAAATCAAAAAGGCAGTTTCTGCTGTAAAAGGATTCTGGGAAGAGCAAGACATATTCAATAAATTATATGAAAAAGGTATCCTAAAAACGTTTGTGGTTGTAGTTTTACTAATGATCACACAATTTTTATTACACAAACTACAAGTACATAACATTTCCAACTTAGGAAAAATATACCAATCAAGGGATTTATCGAAAAACTATAACTTTTGGTTGTCAATTTATACCTCCATATATGGCATAGCAAAGTGCTCAGGCTTATAATAATCACTCCCAGTCCCAGTCTCCTTTCAGCGTCCTTGTGAACCGGTCATGAATATTAACATGTGTAGAAACATCTAGATTTTACAGCAGGTTATGTCAAATTGCGTGACAAAAAAATCAAAATATCACCACATGTAACATTAAATAGAGACATCTAGATGAATTTCCACAGAATCAAATTTGGTTAAATTGAGCAAAATCATTTCAAAGCAAGCGAAAAAGACATATGGCAACACGAGCCGGCGTTATTTCGTAATTGTATAGGCAATTTCCAGTAAAAAAAGGTTTTGATTGTTTGGAAAATATATGATTCGATCTTATAACAACAAAAACGCTCCTAGGTTTGACAGACCAAAGCACAAAATTCAAATGTAATTGTATGCAAACGGTCCAACAAAATCAAACAAAAATCGAATGGACAAAATCTGCAATAATTTGAGATGTCGGATTAAAACTATTTTTTTAAGTTTGAAACATAGTTAATAGATGGTTTAACTATGGTTCTATTTAGATATCTAAATGTTCAATTAGATAGCCATAAGATCCTACCCAGAGAAATCCCTGAATTAATCAACTATGTGTACGAAGACAAATTTCACACCCTTCTTAATTTGAAAACCTCGAGGGATAAAGCACCTGAGAACAAATGTAATCTGCGGGATCTTAAGGATAAGACGTTCTACCACTTTACCAGTTAAACAAGTCAATTTAATTACATTCAACCACAAGCTCCAGTTTGAAGGCGTCAGTAATTTTGTTCAAAAGCTTGCATTTTACAGTAATTAACCTTAAGTACTATCCAGCACCAACCAACTTTACTAATTTGACTTCAACTTGTTTCTGGAAACTTGGATTTAGTGATGTTAAGGGAAATCAAAGTTCGTGCTAATTGCTAAGGTACAATGCGGTGTTTACCAGCGAATTACTTGTTTAATATTTAACGATAATTATCAGGTTTGTAAATAACTAGAAACTATTTAAGGCTGTATTTATAAAAACACCTTTTCATTCCATTCTAGGACCCGACGGTGTTGAAACGTTAAACAGCAATTCAAGCAAATCCAACTGGTAAGTATTTCTTGGGTTGTTTTTTTGTATCTAATATTGCAAAGTCAATCAATCAAATGACCAGAACAATGAGAACAATCGATTTTTTTGTTTAGAGGTCACTATTTTTTTACGTTTTCGCTGTATAACGGCGCTTACTTAGGATCCTACATTAGAACTGATATGACATCGCTACAAATACAAGTAACTGACAAAATAAATATTAGGTTGTTCGTTATTATTTAATTTTTTCGTGATGTATAACCTTTGCATATAGAAAAACCTTTTTCAAGTGAAAAACAATAAGGTTGCGATCCAAAAACGGAGTTATATACGGTTGTGGCCCCCTTAATTTGTGTACAATAGGATAAGTTGTTTTATGGATTTAAAGATGTTGTTTTGTTATATCTGATTGTTTATTTACTTTACTTTTAATTCTAGTTATGAACAACAGAAATTGATAGATTTAATGTGATTTTATCTACCTATTTTTTAATATACAACAGCTAGCGTGTCGGCTCGTTTTTCAATATCGTGCTCTTTGTATTACATGACGTAATAAATTAATTCTCCATCAATGTTTCTTTTTACGGTTATTTAAAGCTATTCAAAGCTACGGAAGCAAAGCACTAACCAATTGAGCTACAGCTTGTTTCTATAAACTAGTACTATATCACCGTGATATATCATGACACTATATCAAGTATGAGTTAACAATATCAATGATTTCATCACTTACCATTTTTTGTCGATATTTGTAGATACCATGTCTGAGGCAGATAAACTCAAGGCACAAGTTGCCGAATTAACAGAGAAAAACACCAGTCTTGCAAACCAGCTACAGAACGCATTAGCAGGCAAAGTAGATGATGTCAAGGAGTTCATGTCCAACCTGTCTATTCAAGACGACGCAGCTGCAAAGATAAAAGCACTCACAGCTGAAAACGAACAGTTAAACAGCATTATCAAAAACCTACAGGAAAAGGTACAAGGATTTACTGGAATGGCTTCGGGGGTTCCAGCAATGGCTGCTGGAGCATTAGGAATGGGTACGACAGCAGCTGATGGTGCTAAGGATTCTGCTGCAGCTGCCACCGGTGCTGCACAAATTGCCGCAGCCGATGCTGCTGCTTCTGGCTCAGCAGCTCTTGCCGACGGCCAAGATCAAGCTGCAAATGCTGCAGCCGATGCAGCTGGAGGCGCAAATAAAGCTGCAGACGACGCTAAAGAGAAGGCTGAAGAAGCTGCAAAAGAAGCTGAAGAAGCAGCTGCCAATGCTGTTGATGCTGCTGCAAGTTTTGCCAAAAGCCTTTGGTAGTTAAGATTATTTATATCAAACAGAAACTAGTTTCTCGCTATTTCGTTTAATAACATTAAACTCATATATAGGATTGTACGACTTCTTTGTGCTTCGTTTATGTTTGAAACAAATCATTTAAGCCTACGACAATTAAATGATTTTCACAACAATTGTTATGTAAAATACACAAATTTGTAAGTTTGACCTCACCATATAGTTAAATCAATAATAAGCGATTACAAATTTTAATATAAATGAGTATTTTTGTATAGAAGTGTCACCCTTAATGATAACTATTTGTACGTATTGCAAGTTAAAAACGGTAGCAACGATGTCATTTAGCGGAATACCAATTGTTTAAGATAAAGCAAGAAATAAGATGGGAATCAACCAGCGGAACTCGGGAAAACATATGTGCTCCAGATTTGAATGAATAATTGGCTGCATACCGGTCGAATAATTTCATTCCCTATAATTGACACATAATGATCCTAATTTATAGACGTATCAAAGATATGCCTATTGTTCTGTTGCAATCTCAACCTGCTAAAAAAATATCGCGCGCTAATCAAAGTCTTTTGTTACTTCCCACCTACAGTACCATATATGGTAATGCCATTGTTTTCAAGATTGCATACGGTATTTCTGATACGACTCGTTAATTATCAACTGAATATGGTTTGTGGCAACTCAAATTGATAACGACAATATTTGAAAGCTTGAGACATTTTTTCATAGCAATAACGCAAACAATTCACGTAATAGAGTCGTGTTTTAAATATTTTGCGTAAGACGGCGTTGGCATATAAAATCGTTCAGATTTTCAGAAATATGACGTCATACGAATTTATCTAACCTGACGTCACGCCAATATCACACAGGGAACCCACTTTTTATTTCACTATAACACAGGGACCCCATTACCAATCTCTATGTGCTTTAATAGAAATACGATCATACTAGTTGTCAGATTCTGCGTGAATACTTTGCGTAGATGCTGCGAAGTACTACGTTGACACAGCGCACTGCTCATAATAATACATACTAACTCCTAATTTTCTCATAATTGTAAGCCGCCAGCGGTCCGTACAAAATGATTAACTGTAAAGCGCATGGCGACGTATGTGAAATGCGCTATATAAGCACTACATTTCATTACATTACACTTGCGTAAGTACTGCTCAGACACAACGAAAATAATGCATAAATGCTACTTAGACACAACACACTATTTGGGTCTACATTTGGGTTAAAAAAATACCGACGTAAACTACATTATTTAACCGCTAATTCAGTATTGTCACTCCGTCAAGAGGGTATTTTCCATGGCCATTTTTTCGGAGATTTCAACATAAATTTCGTTCACAATGTAGATTTTGATACAATACTAATACAACGCATAAATAAGTATTTCAAGATTTTCCTATACTTTTCCAATTAAACAAAATATCGTTTTCATACTATCAAAATGACATCTAAGACTTTGTCAACATGGCAATATGGCATAATTTTTGATACAATACTAATAAAATGCAAAAGAAAAAAATACAAGATGTTACTATACTTTTCTAATTAAACAAAATATCATTTTCAGACCATCAAAATCTTTCAAAATGACATCTAAGCCTTTGTAACCATGGCAATATGGCGTTGTTTTCAAAAAGATGGTTTAAACGTGAGTCTGCTACTGGCTGTTTGCCCGCTGTGAGAAACCAATGCAAACACCAAGGTCGACATCCTCAATAAGAGTTTTGAAGTTTCGTATCGAAATAATATCAACTTGAAATGAAATTTAAGAAGACAACAAACATTAATAAGTACATGTTCGCGTCTAAGTACTGAGTGAGTTAGTTCGAGTGGAGGCTAAAACAAAGTGTGAAAAGAAGCAAACTTGTGATGCCTTAGAATCTTGCACATTTCAAGGACATTCCTTCAACGCGCACTCAAGGTAAAGTAGGTAAGATGAACATTTTTTTTTTTTAATTCAGTTATTAGAAGTATAATAACAATGCAAATAAACATAGTTGCAATTGCAAATATAAATGTTTTAAAGAGAAAAAGATCGTTTGTATTCAAGCAGTAGGATTATCGACATGATATTGATATAAAACCGCAAACTTCATGTGAAATCTATCCATGATATATGCATCTAGTCACTCTTTCAATGATACTGAGCACTTGCAACATATAATGTCATAGTTAACAAACATTTTTTTCACTTTTTTCGTAATACTAGATATATTTTTAAAAGTAGTTGGTTGAATAACAATTTAAATCTACGAAAATGTGTGTCATTATTTTGTTGTTGATATAAATGATACAATATGAAAGTGCAAACAGTATTTCCAAGAAATACAAATTATTATTTAGTACTAAATAATGTTAATTAAACAATAGAAATTTAAAGGATCTTGTACATATTTGTGCAATGTTTCACGGATATACTATTTGCACTCTACCTCAATATTTTAGTTTCTGGTTGAAAATGGATTAAATTTAAACAGAAATATCGACTTAGTACCTACAATCATTACAATCATAAGCAAAATACCCTGGGACAATGCGCAAGTTTTGCAGCCTTTTTATAGAAAATGTCAACTTTTCCTTCTCGTTCTCTTGGCAATGATGAGGTTTGAAGTCTGGAATGTTTGTACATTGTGAAGGCCGACAAACATTGATTTGGGGGACCGGAGGGAGAAAACCAAAAGTAACATTTTAGCTTCAAAGCTTCAAAGTCCCAACAATTTTTTAGTTGGATTGTCTAGTCCTTTTCGTATTTCTGTATTCAAGTCCAATTAAGATGTTTTTACTCTACTTTCCTTTTAGTCCTCAATATTTCGATTTTTAAATGCATTTACAATACGTGACACCAAATCAATGAATTTCTAAGAAAACTAACAACTCTATACACCTAACAATCACCATAAAACGTACTTAAACAAGAAACACAAGTCAGACTTGGACACCTGTTGCGTGAAGTGTGTATTCTGCCCAACAAGTCTTCAATACGAGAAGCAGAATTTTAAATTTGTGAAGTGCACAACTTTAACTTTTCTAGATTTACAATTTTAGTCAAAATGTAAAATAATACAGCCCTTGCTGGCATGAAACAAAACTTGTGAGGTGTAATCCAATAGCCAGTGTAATCCGATTCCATCGAAATCTAAATTCCAAATTTTTGACTGTAATTTCATGATTTTTTGGAAACTTAGAAGGACTGAAAATAGAAATAGAAAACGTGTTATGCAGCACGCACGGATTGGCAAAACTCGAAAGAAGCGTAAAGAGTAGCACGACGCGAAGCACAAAAAGCAGATTTTCTTTTATACAATAGAAATTGACATATTTGACCAACATGCAAACGCCCGTGATGTGTGCTCTCATAAAGCAAGTGCATCAATCAATCAGAATATGCGTTTTTTATAGTAATTTTACAAGTACATTTATTTATTTATATCTATCATGTTTTTTTATTTTCTAACACTTCTATGTCACAGTAAAAACCCGCATAAAAGAACAAGTGGATTAAGAACACTCAGGCTGAAATTTGGTGAACTAAGTACCATATACATAAGAACAACATATGAGATATATAAGAACAAAATCAGCCTGAACCGAAAATCATGTGTTCTTTTATGCGGGTTTTTACTGTATTCCTATGGTAACAAACAAGTTCTGATCAATTGTTCTTCGCTGAAATTAATCCTTTGGGTGGTATAGTTTCACGCATTACGAAGGTTCTAGAACAATGTTGCCAATAAATGAAAGTTTCAAAGTCTAATGAGAATAATTAAACTGACAACTTCTTAATCTCACTACAATAAGAATTTAATTAACTGCTAGTTTTAATCCTTTATCTTAAAATAAATTTACTTAGTAACACGTACCAGTTAGTAATGTAAATATTATTTCATAATACTTACTTCTATGTTATGCATTTAAAATCGAAAAATATTTTTGTGCAAAAATTGCGTATTTATTTATCTTAATTTAAGTCAGTTTTTTACTAGAGGCAGTCAATTAGCGATCGCATCGAAAACAAAATTCGATTTATTCATAATTAATACATTTACATAAGAGCTTTACAAATATATTATTGTTTTGCAATCATTGGCAACATTTACATTTATTTATTATAATTATTATTCAGTAGAAAACAGGTAAAACTTATATATATACACAATTTATAAAACAAAACCTCCACGAATTTCGTTTAGTTGAAAAACCAAATCCAATCGCAAAATTGGTATTTGCTGATTTTCCAATATCTTTGTACGATTTTAAACATTCTTTGAAACATCTCAAGCGAAAGAAAAACACGTAAAATCTAAACGACTTTTAACGAAACCTTTTTTTAAAAAAAATCTCTACCTATTTCTATATATGGTGAAAAGATTCGATCGTGAAACTGTTATTTGCTGAGAAACCTGCTTTATATTTTTGTACGATTTTAAACATTCTTTGAAACATCTCACGCGAAAGAAAAACACGTAAAATATAAAATAACTTTAACGAAGAAACAAAAAATCTATCTATTTCTATATATGTTGAAAAGAATCAATCGTGAAACTGTTATTTGGTGAACTACCTGCTAAGGACAAACAATCAGTAATTAAAACACCATGATAGAACAGAAATCCCCCTCGGACTTCCCCTGGGAGTCTTCCAGAATAATGATAATAATAAGATCGTAATTAAATGTACTCTCGTTTTCTAGAATTCTAGAGTACGATACTTGCTTCACAGAATGCTCTGGAGAATCATGTCATTAACAAAGCTTATAATCAAACACTGTGCAGACATTTTGGACGTTTGCCACCTGCAAAAAGTAGCCCGTTGCCAATGCAAATAAACTCAAACTGAAGTACAAAAAATTGATAATATTATTCTGTCTAGGGAGATGGAAAAAGAAGATATTCAAGAATTCAGAGAGGCACTACAGAGGATGTCGGATGAGGACACTGAAGATAAGAAAGAAAGTTTGCCGAGGGATGATCAAGAAAAGATACTTGAATTATACCAAGAAGAAGTATCGAAGATCGAGCAGGAAAAAGAGGCTTTAAAGAAAGAGAACTCTCGTCTTTCAAGTAGTGTTGGTAATGGAGATATCAGAGAGAAGGACTGTGTAGCTGAAGAGGTCTTAGTAACAGAGGCGCAGAGCAAAGATGACACCCAAACGCTCCCAGACAACGATCAGGATCGGGATGATTTATCCTCCATCTTCTCGGAAGATGAAGAAGATTTAAGATCTTTAGTCGAAGGGAGTGACACTATTAGAAAAGCACTGAAGAACTTGAGGAAAGAGAGAGACTTTTGGATAACGGACACAGCAAGCGAGACATCTGATGATGGTGATACCTCAGTAAGTGCTCGAAGTAGTGTAAGAGACACCACAGCAGATAGGATCCAAATAAGTAAACTTCTCGCTGAGAAAGAATTCCTAGAACTTAAATTAAGTCAAGTCACAAATGACAAGAAAGAAACAGAAACCAAACTTAAATTCCTAGAAAAGTCAGATGTTAAGCGAAGACATGAAGCTTCAAATGCCAGATTGAATCAATCAGAACCAAAACCTCGTATCGAGAGCACAATGCAACCTCCAAAACAAGGAGACCACAAGAAACATAGAGAAGCACCAAAACCTCATACACAACGCCACAAGCATAAAAACCATTCCGAACATGGGATGACTAATGCCGAACTCCTGCAGTTCCTACGATCAAGAAGTATTTCACCACAATTGGTAAAAGGTTATGAAGATGATATAGCTATTTTAGCTGAGGAGAATGCAAAGTTAGGAGAAATCATAGACCACTTGCATATAAACCCCGATGAGGAGGAGTCTCCGACGATAGACCCAATGGCAGCTTTCATGGATGCATATGAGCATCGAGTACCACAAGAAGAGTACATGAGACTTGAAAGCGAGAAGATGAGGCTTGAGCATCTAGTGAGGGAGAAAGATCGCCAGATAAAGGAAAGGGATCGCATAATTGAAGAAACAAAGTTTGAATTCGAAGACGAAGTAAAACTATTGAAAGAAAGTTTGAAACGAGCTGAACAGAAAGTTATAGTGAAGACTAAAGAAATGAATGAATACGAAATAACAATTATTGAACTCAAAAGCTCTTTTGAAGAGCAAATTGCAACCGCCGCAAATGAATTGCAAATTAGAAATGAACAGAAAATGAGATTAGAAGAAATGAACGCTAATTTAATGGAAACCAACAAAAAATGCCAAATAGAAATTGAAAATCTCAAAACCAGCTTGTCCAAGCTAAATGCAAGAGAGAAAGAAATCGAAAAGAAGTACAATAATGAGTTAAAAGTACTCGAGGAGAAATACCAGAACGAGAATCGAGAGAAAATGCAACTCAGTGAAAACTTCGAAGGGTTAATGTCTGATTTGATGGTTTTGAAAACCAAGCTTTTACAAGATGGAAACAAAACTGCAAGGATGAGAGAAGGTTTCGAGAAGGAACGAACAGACTTGGGCGGAGAGGAACTGTCCGTTAATCCAAGGTTTGCTAATTTGTCTTTACACTTGAGAAACAAAAGTCACGACGAAAAAGGTCAGCAACCTATTGCAGATCCACAGGCAGCCAATCAGCAAGCCGTTACCATGGAATCAAATGAGGTTAACTTGTCAATGCAGACTGACATAAGTGGATACATGATGCTCATTCAGAACCAAAACGAAAAGATAGAAATGCTGGAAAGAGCGAATCAAGAACTCAATGACAAGCTGCTCCAAGCCATTCAACAACAACAACAAAAGCCATTTTCTGATGTTAGCACGGTTTATAGTGAAACTAGTTTGGAAGGACAAATTCAAAGTCCAATGCCAGGAAGCCAACTAATTCCTGGGAATCAACCAACTATTCAAGGAGATACCTCACAACATCAACATGATCTAAATAATAATCCTTCGCGTCCAACATCGGCGATGAAATATGAAATGGACGAAATAGTACAAGAAAATACATACTTGAAGACAAAGCTTGATGATCTGGGAAAAGAGAAAATGAAAAGAAGGGAATTGGAAGAAAAGAACGAGGAATTGCAAGAGGAAATTAGCCAGATGGCCAAAAAGAGAAATGAGGTACAGAAAAAGCAAGAACACATGAGTACCGAAATAGAAGAGATGAATGAAAAAGTGGAAGAGCTGGAAAAATGCAATGCTAAGCTAACAAAAGAAGCTGATCAGCTTATAAACAAGATTAAAGAAATGGAAGAAAGTTTCAATGAAGAAAAAGAAAAGTTGACACTATCAAATGAGAAAGAAAGAGAAAAAAGTGACAAAGCATTTGAAAAAGAGCAAGAAAGGTTGAAAGAAATGGAAGAAGAAATTGAAAATCTTCAAGAAGAAATCAACTCACTGACAAAGCAGAACAAAGAACTGAAGAATAAATACAACCGAGAATTGGGAAATGAAAGGAAAGAGGATGCCAGCGAAATGGAAGAAGAAATAGAAACGATGAGAGACGAGATAACATCATTACTGAAGCAAAATAAAGACATGAAAAATAAATACAACAAACAAATCGAGAATCTAAAGAGGCAGCATTTGGAAGAAATGGACAATCTTGATGAAAATGAAGATGGCCAACAAACAATACAACAGTTGAAAAAAGTAGAAACACAATGGAAGACAAAGCTTCAAAACACAATCAAAAAGTACGATGAACAGCTTAAAAAATCTGAAGAGGAAAAAAAGAAACTTCTAGCAAGTCTAAGAAAAACGCAAGGCAGCATTAGTAAACCACAAGGCACTTCTCAAGGAGCAGCTGAGGAACTCATGGAAGAGATAATGGAAAGTCCAGAAAGTGCTTATAATGTTGAAAGTGAATGTCCTCTAGAAACGGCTCAGGCTCAGTTATTTACCCCTGATGACGGTGACATACAACAGGAAGCCCAACACGCAGGCGAAGAAACGCGCAGGGCGAAAGTCATGAATATAAACGATTACAATCCAAACAATGAGCCGGAGGACCTTGAGAATGAGCCAGTTATAAGACCTCCTTTGAAACAATCCTACTCCATAACTGATATAGAATTAGACGATGAGACTGGTGATGGACTCATAGAAAATCCAAGATTTAGTGATGATGAGGACTTTCCAACTGGTAAGGTATTAGATACCAGAGTACATGCCAGTCCTAAATCTGTTCATGGCAAACATAGGATTGATCATGACGGCATACAGCTGGAGTACCCCTCGATTGTTCCAAATGTCCAGATACAAGTAGAGCTAGAGAATGATGAAGGAAGAGGATCTACTGCTAGGAGTTCACGAATTGATAGTAACATGTATAAGAAACTTGAAGAGAACAACATACAGCTTCAAAAAGCATTAAACCAAAAGCAGAATGAACTGCTAAGCTTGACACAAAAGATTGGTCAGCTTGAGCAACAACTGGTAGCAAAGAATGGAGAAATTGCTTTACTGCAAGAAAGAGAGAAAAACGCCAGTGTTGTCTTCCAGACCAAGATGGATGATAAAACAAAGCATTACCAGGATCTACTAGAGAAGTTGAAGACGAAACTTCAAGGCGAAAAGAAAGAATTAGAAGAACGCCTGAACAAAGATAGTGAGGAAATGCAACGACTTATGAAAGAAGAGTTTCAGAAAAGCTTGTCATCAAAAAGTGGAGTTTTAGAAAACAAATTACAGGAGCTTGTTGCTGACAAAGTGAAAGTTTACAAAGAACAAATCAAGAAACTTGACGGACTATTACAAAACTCCAAGGAAAAGCTAAATCAGTTTGAGAAAGGTGAAGACGACAGGACAAAAAGACTTGAAAGGGAAAGGAAGGTACTAAGAGCAACCATTCAGGCACTGACAAAGGAACTCAACAAAGCCAAACAAGACAGAAAAGAATTGAAGAAAGAGTTCAAGAAAGGCAAAGCTGACATGAAAAACGCCACAGAAGAGGAAAGAAAATGCTTTGAGGAATCTCTTGAAACAGCGAAAGAGGTGCAAAAATTGAAAATAGAGGAAGACATGAGAAACAAGTACAGCATAGATGTTGAAAAGTACGAAGGGAAATTAGAACAAATGAACGACGAGATCCAACAATACGAAACAAAAATGGAAGAAATGGCCATTAAATTCAAAGAAGATAAGTTCAAACTTGAAAGTGATTTGCAAGATTCTATGGTAGAACTAGATAGTATGAAAGAAACTCAGAAAGAATTCAAGGTTTCTTTAGAAGAAGAGTACAAACGAAAACTACGCAAAGAAAAGCAAAACATCGAAATTACCCTCGAAAGTTTACGCCAGGAGATAGCAAGACTACGAGAGAACAGGCAACACCTCGAAACACAACTGCAGCAAAACGCCCAGTACAAGCTCGACAAGGATTCTGGGTACCAGACAAGTCATGCACCAAGTCCTGACAACTTCTTTAACAATAAAGAGATATTCAACCGAATTGAAAACGAATACCAACAACAACTTCAGAGAGAGAAAGAGTACTACGAATCCAAGATCCAGGACCTAGAGGATGATTACGAGGGCTTGTCGAAAGAAATATCCCGTATGAAAACCAAGTACCGCCAGGAACGAATCGGGATGCAATCTGAGTTTGAAAAAGAAAAAGCTTTCTTGGAAGAGAGATTTGAACGAGAAAAAAGAGAAATACAAGCGTCGTTGCAGTTTAGACTGAGTAGCATGAGAGACCCAAGGGTAAGTTTCATATTTTTATTTTTATTTTAAGTTTCATTTTACACACGACCACATCAGTTCAACTGTAAACCTATCGTGTTTATTATTATTATCATTATATATCCTCCAATTGTTATTTTTTTGTAACTAATTAAAAAATTATAATTCTTCGCCCAATATCTTTGCTTATGGTGGTAGTAGTCTCAAAGAAGACGGTGTTGTGTCGTTAAATATATTCATGTTGTCATCAAAGGTGTTGGTGGTTTGGATAGTGTGGTATAATATAATAAGGTTTATTTGAAATACTTGAATAGCAATAAAAATTGAATAACTCAAGCTTACATGTAAACATTAAAGTCACTTATTCTTATATATACAATATCTACAATATACAATGTCTTTTAATTAATCATCCTATCGTACTAAATCACAAATGTTCTATTTTCTTTATAACAAATGTATATTTTTGTATGACAACCTTACCTTGCAAGTAGCTATATATATATATAATCATGAATCTAAAAAACATTAACAACTATAGTAGTGGAAATTAGTGTTAGTGATGTAAATTATCCGTTCCTACGATGCTTTATCAAAGTTTCTTTTTTATTGTACAGATGGTCCAGAACGTACCCAGAAATATGACCACCACACAGAGAAACATTAGGTTACAAAGTGAGGTCGACATGCTGCAACAGAAAGTCTCAAGACTGGAAGATCTTTCACCGAGAATCATTGATATGGCTCAACGTACGATGTCATACAGCAATCAAACTATGGATACAAGTATGCACAGGTAATTGAACGTATTAAACAAAGTAGTAAATCTGATAGAGTGGAAATACTTTATCAATGAAATAGCAAAATAGCTAATATGCATGGAATAGTTCTTATTTAGCTACTATTGCTCACTATCGGAGACAAGTCAAGTCGTAACTTCTATAACATTTGAATAAATGTCTTTTGCACATATGGCCATTTTTAAAAGCGTCAGTAAAATCAAGCTATTAAACAAAGTAGTTAATCTGATAGTGCGAAAACACTTTATCAATGAAATAGCAAAATAGCTACTATGCATGTATTAATAGTTCTTATTTAGTTGCCATGCTCAAGTCGTAACTTCTACCATTTGAATAAATGTTTTTTGTACATATGGCCACTTTTTACAAGCGTCAGTAAAATCAAAAGTTTTTGATCAAGTTTCATTTACGAAATCAAACTCTTTATCAGTTGATTGCTTTCTAAATTTATTCAACGGTCGCTATAAAAGTCTTCAATAAATATCGCGAGCAAGTTTTTACAATATTGATCACAACTGACTGCTTAAAGGGCGCTAATTGTTGGATTCTAGCACAAGTAAAGTAATTTTTCTCCGTTTTCCCAGTTTCAAAGCTACAAGCACTAACTTCATTCTCTTCTCAACTTGAAATTAAATAGCTTGCATAATCTTTATGAATGTTTTTTTTTCGTTTTCACACGCAGTTCATACCAAAACAGCAACCTACAAGTTCCACAGATGGGACGGCCCGCAATGAATTCTGGTTCACAATACGACAAGGCCAATGACCAGATGGACATTTCTCGAAATCAAGATGCGAGCCCACGTTTTTCAGGAATGACTGCAAGCGATGGAGACAATTTGCACCAAACCCTAACTAGCCCCTCTCCTCAGAGTAACGAGACGGCAATAGATAACAATGTAGCGTTAGAGGAAAGTTTTTACAGGGGAGGTCAGGAGATAATATCGAATGACAGAGGGGGTAGTAGACAGGGTTTGAACAATAATGACGTACCTTCGACGGTGGAAAATGGAACAGGTCAACACTAGGAGTGGGTACTGAAAGAGAAAATAGGATATCAAAGAAAGCATTATGCAATATGACCATGGATAGTGTGCGTCACATCCAAAATTTCTTTCCAAGAAAAATCCAGATTTGACATAGGTTAGACCATGAAGTTATTGCTGTGTTTTCAAGTCAAAGAAACAATCCTAACGTATATTAAAAGCAAAAGCAACAAAAACTAAACTGCAATAAAAACAACATTAAACCAACATTTGAAACAAAATATATTTGAAACACTCAACATTTGAGGTAGATATTAATTCACTTTATAGAGAACAAACCAGTTGGTGTTCATTGAATCGATGGTAGTTAGATTATTGAAATCTTAGATAACAGTTAACTTTTTAATAGTTTATTATCAATAGGATAATAGACACTTGTTTCTTACAAGGAATTAATGCACAATTTCAAAGAAAATGTAGGCATCATAGATGTACTTAAAATGAAACTTATTCCAAGTGTTAAATCGGTGTTTGGTAGCCAATGGGGAATAGTGGGGAATAATACTTATATAATGATGATGATAACGATGATGGTGATGGTGATGGCAATAGTGATAGTGATTATGATAATGAAGGTGGTGATGATGACAAATATGATGACAATGTTGATTATGGTAACGATGACGGCGATGATGGTGATGGTAATGGTGATTATGATAATGATGATGATCAAGATGATGACGATGATGATTATGGTAACGATGACTGCGATGATGGTGATGGTGATTATGATGAATGTGATGATTATAATAATCGGATGGTGGTGAGGATATGAAAAAGATAAAAAGGGATGATGATTATGATAACGATGACGACGATGATTATGCTGATGATGATTATGATAATCGGATGGTGGTGATGACGATGACACAGATGATGATGATGATACATGTTGATTATGGGAATGGGAATGATAACGATGATGCTGGATGATGATACCAATGATGCTGATTTTAGTCGCGCAAGGCTAAAACAACTTTTAAAGCAAAACTTGTTATACACAAATCAATGCCAATTAATAAGTAATTTTGTTATAGACGTAATACAAACTGCAATTGAAAATTAAAGATATAAGAAAATAACATAAAAAATATTATAATCATCATACTTAATTAAATAGGTATATATTTCCTAGAAAAATGTTTTAATATTTATACAAATGATTGATGTAAATAGATAGATGATTTTGTAATATCGTGTAAAATAATAATACAATGTAACGATTTTATAGGTATTTGTAATGAAAGTTGATTAAATGATTAAAATCATACTTGTCGTGATCGTAAATCACCTTAACCTATTATACCATAGATCAAATCGAAATAAGCAGATACTGTCTTTCACTGATAAGCCTTGTACTCTTGTTAAGACAAATATAGGCAAGTCATTGTCATTGTAAAGCAACTCAAAGTACCCGCCATATTTTGATTGGTTCATAAGCGAACAATTTCAGTTCAGGCCGATATCGCAAAGACAATGACAAAAATATCACTGCAATTTTTAACTAAATGCCTGCGTGCAAACAAATATTGGATATCACTGCAATTCGGCCCAAGCAAAGCGACATGCATTACAGTATACTAAATAAGCTAAGCTTGCGTCAAATCTAATATCAGATTGTATGCGCCCAAATAGAGACGTTAAAGTTTTGATAAGTAATTTTGCGTTTGCGCCAAAAAAAAAGTCAAAAAAACTATAACTTCCAAGACAACATTGAGTACTATAGCATTGAAATGCAAAACGTCATTTATCAGGAAAGATAACATTTTAAAAGCAGCGAAAAGACAGGATCTCCAAATGAATACATAAACGGAAAGAATAGCAGAAATATATACATATTATTGCGTGACATCCCACGGATCCTTTTATGTGCAGTCACGACATTGAAAATCGGAGGTCCGGAGGTGGTCCTGGAACCAAATGAGATTCGTCAGGCGGCGCAGGACCGTTCAAAGTCACGACATTTAATACACAAATTCAGAATCCCAAATAAGGACAATAATAAATTGATAAGAAAAAACAAAAACGCAAACGCAGAAAAGAGCAATCCTGAATATTATAAACCAAGAGATCTCCAAGTGAATTAGTTAAAATAAATATTAAATTTCTAGTTTATTTAAAGTCACGTTCACGCCGACATTTAATATAAAAATTCAGAATCCAAAAAAATAATAATTATAAACAATAAAAATATAAAACAAAGATGCAAATGCAGAAAAGAGCAATTCTGTACAAAGAGTTCTTATATACATAACACTTGTGGGATGGATCTACAAAACTGGATTGCAATTACCATCACTGGAATCGATCCAAATCAACAACTACAGAAGATATATACATGCCAAAGAAAAGATGCTAAGTCTATGATTAACAAGCCATGATACAAACATTACCTCCAACCACTAACCAATCACATCACAGCTAGTACCTGTTGTTTTATCACCATAGAAGCTTTAGCTGTGGGAAGCAGCGTCTATCAGAAGAGATTTACAGAGAAACTGAGAAAAAAAAAATGGCTGGAAAAGAATGATAAAACAGGATTTCTACAAAGTCTGCTGTTAGTCGAAACACCATGAGGTAGGAAAAGCGCTGAAATAGTAAAATTGCATTCAAGTTGACGGTGGCGTTCTGTGTAATAGATATCAATTTTCTATGTATGCATCATATCGCGGCGCTGACGGTTCTAGAAATGCAAAGAACTGAAATTATGCACTCAGAAGTATAAAGAATAAAGCTGCAATGATACTTTGGGTTTTTGTAATGAATGCGCACTGCTTTAAGAGTCATAATAGATAGATTTCAGTTACAAAACTGAAATGTCTTTAACAAAATTGTTGCTGTCTTGCCAAATGATATAGAATTACAAACTTCAATCATGTTATAGTTCATTTGCTGTTGAAAATACTAAAACGTCCGTCCGCATTCGCTTCATGAGAAACAAAAGCTTTGTAATTAGGGCTTTTGGAATGCTAGATATTTTTCAAATCTGAATTTCTTAGCCTCCTAACATAGTTCTATAACATTGGGACTTGCTTTGCGTAAGATCATTGCAAACCGTTTTCACGGAGGTTTAAAGAGAAAAGGAATTTAAGTTCTCTTCAGTATATTGCGGAGATGGCAGCAACTATACAGTTATAAGTAGCATTTAAAAATAATATCAGTTACAAAAACTTTAAGGACGTCTGTACTTTTATGTACTCAATATGTATATACTAAGTTTAAAAAAAAAATCTAAAAATGGTATATAAATATAACCTTTAAAAGTAAATCGGTTCCATAAGCTAGGAAAAAAACTTCACTGACAGGAATAATTACTGACTTCAAGTGGAAGTATTATTCATTAGTGAACCAACTAGTGCTTCAAATTCCACGAAGTAAAAATAATCTGAGACATTGAATTTTGGTTGCAATTAGCATAACTTTCCAAAAATGACCATATTTGCTATGAAAAAAATAGGACTTTAGAAAACGCAAATAGTCTCTTAAAATTTAATCTGGAAATAAAATTAACATATTTATGTGAAATACATTTTTAAGAAATAAAAAAGCTTTAAAGCTTATGCACATATTTCTACACTCCAATTTGCATAGCTTTTTTTTAAATGTATTTTTTTGTTGGCAAATTTAAAACTGTGAAAGTATCAAAATTGAGACACCTATATGAGTGTTCAAATATACTTTTTACAGTTCTGGTAGATCAACCTCAGCCATGGATAGCGTGTTCTTTAGAACAATACAACTCGCAGTAATTTAAGGAATGTTCAGTTTGTCAAACAATTGAAACATAAAATGTTCACGGGCTGTAGTCAAATTCTAAAGAATATATTACACGCTATCGAGGCTGAGGTGTATCTATACGAGAACCGTGAATAGGTCTATCGTCCTCTATCAGTTCAAGATATTTGTTAGACAATATTTTTATTTTCAATGTTTACGTATATATTTTAGTCGACTTTTCATAAATATTTCTTATTTGATTGATTATGGTTATTATACCTTTTAGTCGACTTTGCATTCTAATTTTCTTTTTTTCACCCTTTTTAACTTGAATAGATTCATAAATGTTTCTCATTTGATTGATTATGGATATTAAACCTTGAATCACACAAACTGAAGAAGTAGATTTAAATGTTAGCGCTAAATCTAAAAATGCCTTCTTTATTTGGCTATACAAAAGAGGGCAACTTTCAAATTCAATTAGGACTATCAAGAAAAAGACAAGTAACTGCTAAAAAAATCAATTAAATCCATCATACTGTTAAACAACGTATGGAAATCCCCAGCTAGACTATTAAACAAAGTACGAGATCTTCCGGTTCCACTGGGCTGTATATATAATTTACAACGCCACTAATTGTACGAAACAAATAAAATGAATTGGTAGTTTATATCACGATAATCGGTGCCAATATACCAATTGGCGACATTCAAATACAAAAGTTTTACTTTTCAGCTGGCATTGTCTATATAAATAAAATAAATATCAAATATTTCAAATCTTTTTGCTATAAATTGAAAATTAAAATTGAAAAGGGAAAAATAACATTATAATGCTAACATCAATTGAATATTGAATATTGACATAAGATAAATTCTGTAAAATTTACATCAGCTGGAGCATTAATAGATGCCAAAAGAAATCTAGTAGACGCAATATAATATTCGTGTTTTCTTTGGATAAGTATAATATAAGTAAACATGTTTTACTTGGACATCTACCTCACAAATAAATATGTGATAACAAGAGAACACATTTAAAATCGAATACATTATAAAGCCTGTAGATTGAATTCGTTTCCATGGAAACTTAACATTTCATAAAAAATTTGATAACAATTTGCATGTTATAAGTCTAGCTTGGTTGCAAAGCACTATTTTTCCTTCTGCAAACATACGTTTCTGCTTGTCAATATTGGCTGCCATATTTGGAAATGCATTGTTTAAGCAGCTGATTAAGACATTCGATTCTACACTTGGCGACGATAACCGGTTCTGAACGAGGAGAAAAATAATGAAAATGGTAATAATGGTTGTGATTCGACTACGTTAATTTATCACACGGAGATTTATTCCTATTAATGCTCGTTCTACTATATGAGATTCAGTTTATGACTGAAGTTTAAGACTGAAAAATTGAAATATTTTTTGCAATTACTTCTCCTTAAGAAAGTTATTTTTATATCCGGTAGATTTATTCCTTTTAAATGCTTGTTCTCCTTAGGTGATGCTATATACAAGACGAAGTTAACGAAGCCAATATGAATGAAGCACAAGCGAAAACAGAATTGATTCTCGACAGCTCAGACGACGATATCGAGCAAGTAGGCCTTCATTCAGGTCAGGAAAGCTACAGAAGCGAGATCGAAGATATTGTCAAAGGATTTATACTGGAAAAAGATCTCATGTCTCAAGGGCACGAAGAAGAGCTAATACGAATGAAACAAAGCTTTGAAAGAGAGAAAACTGACTTGTTAAGACATTTAGAAGAGGAACGAGATGTTTTAAGGCATAATTCAAGGATGACGTCAGTGACAAGTAACGAGACGGGATATATATCAGGGTCACATGACTCAAACGCTCTCCATTTGAATCTATACGGCGGGGAAATAAACGGTATTTCAGACGTAAAAAGGGAAAGTAACGGTTTGGCTTCGGCACGACAAACCATTGATGACAGCCTTGTCAAAGAAATAGCGGAGGTCTATCTAAGAATGAACAATGGTATGATTACAAGCCGAATTCGACCAGATCTAGACATTGAGGATAAATTCGAACGCGAGAGGGAGGTCTTCGAGAGGAAGTTTATATCAGAGAAACGAGAGATGAAAAGAAAATTGGAAGAAGAATATAATTACAAACTTGAGCAAGAAAAAAGTCGTTTTGAAAGTCAAATCCAGGAGCTTAAGTCAACGATTACTGATTTACAATGGCAGAAAAGAGAATTAGAAAGTAAAAACAGGAATGAAAAAGAAAAAAGTGAAATTAACTTTGAAAGAGAAAGAAATGAAATCGAGAAGCGTCATTTGCAAATGGTCCATGACATGAAGAGGAAAATTGAAGAAAAGCATTCTCAGGACATTACTATCCAGAGAGATCAATATGAAGAAAATATATCTGAGCTTCAAACTGACATTTCTAAGCTTACTACACAGCTGAGGGAACTTAACGAAAATCTACGACAAGAGAAGGAAATCATCATGACCAAGTTTGAACGAGAAGTCAAAGAAATGGAGCAAACATTCGCTGAGCAGAGAAACTCCATCAAGTTAAGCTTAGAAGCAGAGTTTTCTCTGAGACTAGAAAACGAAACCTCAGTTTTTAAGACCATAAACAAAAAAATTCAAGACGACTTAGAAAACTTGGAGCGCGAAAAGAAGGAATATGAAAGAAAGCAGAAGGAAGAGAGACGAAAGATTGAAGAGCATTACGAAGAAGAGATCTCTGAAATGGAAAAAAGGCATTCTGAAGAAAAGCGAAATATTAAAATAAAGTTAGAAGAACGTTATCATCAAATGATCACAAGCGAGAAAACAGCTTCGGAGGTAACAGTCAATGAGCTACGTGAAGAGATCGTTCTCCTTCGACAAGACAATTCTCAGATTGAAATCGCTTTTGACAACAGGAATACTGAGCTACGTCGTCAATTGGAATTCGAGAGAGATGAGACCAGGAAGAAATTCCATGATGCTGAGAATGAGATTAAAATACGATTGGAGAACGAGTTTAGTCAGAAGATTATGAGTGAGAGTTCTGGTAACCTAGAGTTTGTTCAACAGCTTGATCGAGACCTGGGTATGATGAAAGCCAGGTATGGAGAGGTTGAGGGAGCAATGATCACTTTGCGCCAAGAACGAGACATGCTTGCCCGAGAGCGAGAGGAAATGCAGAGAAAACTAATGAACATGGACTTCGAAATGGAAAGAAGGAAAGAAACCCCACGAGCTCAAAACAATGATATCGAGATAGACAGACTCAAAGAAATAATTAGGAATAAAGATCAGGAAATAGCGACTTCAAAACTGCAAAAAGAACAAATAGAAATCAGTATGTCGGGACTGAGAAGAGAGAAGATGGATTTGGAGGACGAAGTTTCAAAGTTGAAACGGTCTATCACAATTCCTGGAAAAAGTGAGGATGTTAGGAATCCGAGCCAAAACATGAACAACGGTGAGCTGGTATCCTTGCAACAAAACGCACAACGTAAAGACGAAGAAATGGAAACCCTAAAGCGTGACAAGTTCGAGTTAGATTCTCGTATTTCATCGCTGCAAAGAAAGAACGAAGAGCTAGAAGATGAGCTGTCAGCACTAAGACGCAAGAAGCTTGAGGTCGAAGACGAGATTTCATCTACCAAGAGAGATAAGTCAGATGCTGATAATCAAATCAGTATTTTAAGAAAGGAGAAAATGGACCTGGACGAAAATATCATCGCACTTAAAAGAAAACAGGCAAAGTTGGAGGATGACTTATCCGCCTTACAAAGAGAAAATATGAACAAAGATCATGAAATATCGCTACTAAAAAGAACAATCGATACACTGAAAGACGAAATTAGTATTCTAAAGCAAAAACTTACTGAAAGCGCAAACGAAAATGCGCAAATTGTAGAGCAGTACACGAACAAAGGCAAACAACCAACATCAAGACAACGAACTGATAGTCATCATAGCAAGCCTAATGCTGATAACTACAAGTACATGGAAGACCAAATAACCAAAGAGAATGTGCAAAATGTCTTCAGTGAATCACATAGTGCCTATGATGATTTGAATGAGTCGCTACAAAGTATCGAACAAGATGTTGAAGAGTTAGTACGGCAGAAGAAAGACCTGCAGCACTCGGTAAAGCAACTAAAAGACAGCAAAGCACAACTAGAAAGAAACATAGCAAAATTAGAAAAACACCATGGAAAAAAATCGCCAGACCATTTCCAACAACAACTTACTCAAAGGGAAATTGACGACCTCGAAAAGAAGAAAAGAGACCTCGAAATCGTTGTTGAGCGTCTTGAAGATAAAAAGGAAGCTTTGGAAAAAGATATTTCCACGTTTGAAGGTCCGAAAGGATCGTCCTCACGCAGTGATTCCTTTTCGCAACCTTTTGAAAGAGATTTTGGATATGCAGATACTAATTACCACGAGCCTGAGTACAATGCCACAATACAAAGAAACAGAGGAACATTACAAAGAGACCCAGAGAAGCATAACAGGGAAAAATCAGCTGATTCTCACGAGCCTGAGACCAATACCACAAGACAAAGAAACAGAGGAACATTACAAAGAGGCCCAGAGAAGCTTAACAGAGAAAAATCAGCTGATTACCACGAGCCTGAGAACAATACCACAAGACAAAGAAACAGAGGAACATTACAAAGAGACCAAGAGAAGCTAAACAGGGAAAGATCAGCTGATTCTCAACTGATACAAGATTCCAAAAGGGAGATTGAAGAACTTGAGAGTAAAAAACTCGAGCTTGAAAATGTTATAACACAACTCGAGGACGATAAGGACATTTTTGAGAGGGAGATAGCTGAGTTAACTTATGAACAAGAAACCGCAGCATCCTTGAATGCAGACCAACAAGATAACTTAGAAGACACTTTGGCAAAACTCAAAGATGAGTGTACTGATTTAGAAGGCCACATCTCAAGACTGCGTCGTGAAGAAAGCGGGCTAGAAGGACATATTGACGATCTAAAATTTAATGAGCAAGACCTGAATAAACGAATAAGAGATTTAGGAATTGACGAACAAAGAGTCCAGAAAGATATCTTGCGACTTAAGGAAGAGAAAAATACACTTGATAAAGAGACGCAGAACGGATATGGAGAAGGGAATACCTCCTATGGCCACGCCCAACAAGGGAATGGCAGGCGCTTTACTGGTATTTCCCAAGTTAGTATTGAGAGGGTACGAAAACACGATAATAAAGATCATGAGCTTGCTGAGCTGCGTAAAGAGAGGGACAGTCTAAAGAAAGAAATAGCTATACTTAAGAAGAACATGGATGGAAAAAATGGTCGCAACTATCAGAACCAAAGAGCAACACACCAGCGAGATGAAACAAATGGTATGAACTTCACAAATGATATGAGACAGATAGAGCAGAATGAAGTTGTTTCGTTGAAGAAAGAGAGATTAGAGATAGAGAAAACTGTAGCGACGTTACAAAGACAGAAAACCGAGAATAACGCAGAAATTGCGGTGATTATAGAAGTAAAGAGACGTGAAGAAGACGAGTTGAGCTCCTTACGTCGTGAACGAATCGAGCTGGAAACTAAAGTGACGACCTTACAGAGCAAGAAGACAAGGCTCGAAGCTGAGCTCTCGGTTATAATGGACGAAATGAAACGAGACGATGATGAAGTGAAATCACTTCGACGAAAGAAGAATGACATCGAGACGGAATTCTACGACCTTCAAAGTAAAAAGACAAAGCTAGAAGCAGATCTTACAATGGTTGAAAACACTTGGAAGAAAAAGGACAAAACAGCAAACGACTTCCATAGAGACGCGATGGATGTTGAACAGGACCTGAAAGCAATGAAAAAAGAACGTATAGAGATAGACACTGACATCAAGAGATTACAGTCTGTGAGAAGTAGAGAAGAGCACGAACTCAGCGTACTAAGAAAACAATTCAAAGAACTTGAGAAACAAATTTCAGATTTGAAAGCCACAGAAAACATTACGAGAGATTTCTCAGTTAACTTGAATAAAAATCAAGATGTAAATTCGTGGGAGAGGCCAAACGCTGCTCAAGACGGTAGAAACGAACGCTTCGGCGATTCGTACGACAAAGATTCTAGTCTTCATCCACCGCTATCTCCAGGGCGCAGAGTAAGAACCAGTATTGAAATACCTTACGTTGCAGTTCCTGGACCTGACGGTCACTTAAGACGAAGTTTTGACGCAAGTGAAAGCGAAACGGTCATGATTCCAGATTCCGAGGCTGGCCACCTACAACCAGAGAATCATAACACGCCATTAGAAAATAGTCCTGAGTATAATGCCTGGTTTACAGATAGAGATGACCACGTGACAAAGCATTCAAGCCCTAATCTGTACTCTGTTAATTCCAAAGATGATCAACTGACTCGACACCCAATTTCTAATCAGTGCCCAAGTCATTACAGAGATGATCACGCGACCAGACAACCAATCCCTAATCAGTACTCAGGTCATTACAGAGATGATCACGTGACCAGACATTCATCTCCTAATCGATATTCTGGTAATTCATTTAACAATGAGAACAAGCCAGGAAATGTCGGATTTGATATCACTATCTCAACACCAACATGTAGCAGTTGTGGTGCTCAGACAAAGAAGCAATCACCAGATCAACACCAGAAATATCCAGGAAGTAACCAAGACAGAAACAGCCAGGAAGTATATTCTGTACAAGGTTACAACTCACAGCTATATTCAAAACAACCTAAAGGTGATTCAGGACAACGTGCCCAATGGGATCCTGCAAGGAATGGCTACACCAAGGAAGACAATGATGTTATTTTCTTGAGAAGAGAGAAAACTGAGCTTCAATCACAGATAAGTGAGTTGAGAGGAACCCTGAAGAAACTACAAGTAGAAATAAATGAACTGGAGAACCTAAAGATGGTCAATGAGACATTGAATGTACAAAGTGGAAGTTATCAGCATAGTGAATTGGATTTACAAAAAGAATTGAAGGCTGAGTTGAACCAAGTTAAAATTGAGGTATAACAATCTTTATAATAAACTGTATAAAATTAATCGATTCTGATTGAACGAGAGGAGTACAATTAAATTACAAATTGAGTGCCAATTAGTTTTTTAGTACATTGTAAATAAAAAATCGCACAATCTTTCCGTACAATTTGTAATTAATAGATACTTGTGAAGTTTTGAAAGTTATCAAATTGGTCTTGCCTAATAGACTCGTCCAATTTTGAAAACTTTTAAAACATCACTAGTACCTATTAATTCGAGTTGTACTCAAGATCGTGTGATTTCTAATAGAAATTTTAACTCTCTTTTCTTTCCTTCTAGTTTCCTTCTCATTTCTCCATCTGCTTTATAAATTGTTCACCCTGCTCGCTTGCACTCACATATACTACAGCCTGCATAGCTGGTCTTTCAAACCCCTGTTTTCCTCCCCTACTCACACTCCCTAAGGCTACTTTAATTTTCTATTTTAATTATTTTAACTGAGGCATTTTTCATCAAAAAAAAGTACATGTTTTGAATCCTTTTTAATTTTTTTTATCTTAAGGAGAAAACTTATAATCTACGAAAAGAATACGAAGAAACGATCAGAAAATTAAAAGAAGAAAACACAGCGCTAAAGCAAAAGGTTGGATTGCTAGAGTGGCAACTTGAAAATACCAAACAGAAAATGGAAATTGAAGAAATGAGTTTTAGGAGAGAACTCAGTACAGTCAAGGAAAAGGTACAAAAAAAAATAAAAAAATATTTACCTTAAGAAATATACCAAAATAACTCTTATGCAAAAATATTATGAACATCAATATTTTCCAATGAACTACAATAGAAATCATAATTGTAATGATTAGCAATTGTAGATTCATCATCTTTTTAGGACTGATTAGAAATGTCTATTTTCAAGAAAATGGCATGTTTGTAACATTTCACACCTTTATAGATATCAGCCTGTATAGCTGGTACCCAGGAGTTGTGCAGGCTTTTGGAAATTTAATAGTAGTGAGGAGAGAAAACTATAAATAAAGCTGTATTCTTCGTTTGCAACCATTCCAAGGAGGGTTGAACAAAAGTACCAGCATGGCTGCCATTTCTTTTGTTCAATTCACTCTCCTGGCAATGGTTGCAACCCAATAATGAATTGGCCATAACTCAGTCACTCATAATATTCATTAGTTTGTAAGTTATATAAAAGTACCTTAAACAAGTAAACATTATGTAGTTTTCTCATTAACAAAATAAATTAAAAAGAAATCAGATTATCTCACTTTGCAAATGGAATTCTTGCAAAAGGCTTTTCAAAAATGGAATTTCAAAATTTTATTCTGATTGTAAACTTTTAAATTATGCCATATTTCTAAAATTGTGTATTCCTTAAAGGGATCCTCCACTAAAAATGAACTTGAACTTATATGATGATAAAAATTATGCTGATTTCAAATATATATCAAACATTTTCATCAACCGATTTTTCACACAAAAAAAAACTTGATTACTACACACACTACTCATATAAATTGTCAAGACCTCGAGTCAGTATTATCTGCCTCTGCCTACAGCTTCGGCAGATAACACAGACTTCAGCCCTGATAATTTACAATATAATGCTCAACCTCAGCCAATAATTGCTTATTATTTGTTATTTCTATTTTTCAGTATTCTAAAGCCCAAGGAATATCAACAAGTAATGTAGAAATAGATCCTGATGTCTCTAAATTCAAAGAGTTCTACCAACACCTCAGCTACTTAGTAGTGAGAGATATAAGCAATGAAGAGATACTGAGGGAGATACGAACAGCAATAAACGAGCTGGACCAAGTTAAGGTAATCAAACTGTGTGTGTGTGCAAGCATTTGATTTAAATCAATCAAATTGACCATAATAGTCTGGGGGGAGTAACCCCCCCCCCCCCCTCCCCCCGGGCATAATAGCTAGCTTATTTACTCATAAACAAGTGATTGCATGTGATAATATTGTAAATAAAAAAGATAAATTTGTGTGAAAGTCTACCGAGAAATGTTTGAACACTGAATGCATACATTATATAGACACATATTATAATGGACACTATGTTAATACTTTAATTCTAATAAATAAATAGGTAATTTTTTAGTGTATTGTTAAAACAACAGATATTATTGAACCGGTAATTAATACTAAATTGTTGCTATTGTCTAATAATGGGACCATATTTGTTATTACAAAATTATTCAAGTTCTTGTTGTTGTTCTCATCAAAAACATCACTCAAATTGGTGATCATTTGGAAAACGTTTATAAAAATACAAGACAAAAATCAAGGCAATTTAACCTAAACAATATCACTTTAAGTTTTATACAAATTTACACCTACACATATCATGATTATGATTATTAGTTCATCTATTTATTCAATTCTTTTGCAGGCTGTAAACTTTAACCAAAAGAATTCAAGTTCTAAGCACAGTCACTACTCAAAGTCCTCCTCACAAGGTGCCAAAACTACCCACAGTAGTCGTTCAACATTTGACAACGACGAAGCGAAAGCCGCGAAAGAATACGCTAGTCAACTGAAAATACAGGTATAAAATGAAACAAAATTTCCAAAATACTTTGACTTGTTGTTTTGAAATGTAGAAAGTGTCCTTAGGCAAAGACTGGAGAATCAAGAACGCTTTGAGTAATAGAACCCGAGTTAAATTTCAAGAGTGAAGCAAAATATGCATATAAAATCACGAAAAACCTTTCAAAATACAACAAATTTTAACAGTTAAAAACTTAGAGAGAGATTATCATTGACATTGAAGAGGATTTTTATTGTTTAAAGTAAGATTTACCTTCAAATAGTTCGATTTAATGGTCTTCAACTCTTGTGTCACCTTCGGCTTCGCCAGTAAACATGGTAAAACAATACTCAATTTTTCCCGCCACAGAAACGCGCGCGCGTCTAACTTGTACCCAGTTTCTCTCGTAATCCCATGAAAATTATTAACGTACTCAAAAAAAATATTTTTGGGATAGAATTTGAAAATATTATATTCACCTCTGAAAATTAATTATATTATTATCTTAAAGAAGTATGAGTATTTGATATATATAGTTTTTTGATCAAATAGGGATTTGAATAATCGCGTGCCGAAACAATATGAAATGGTAATTTGTAACTGACATTAATATTTTTTTTTTCTTTAATCTTCCGCCTTTATAGTTGGAAATCGCTGACAAGCAGCTCAAGACATGCGAGAAAATCATCCACCGTCTATATTCAGAAAATAGCGAACTCAACAAACTAGTCAACAAGCTGGAAAGCAAGCTAAAAACTACCACAAGATCAACAGAAAAACTGAACCGAAAGCGCATTCTGCTGCAGAAACTAGTTGAAAAACTGAGCGGTCAAGTTGGTAAAGATGAACTGCGCCAAGCGTACCTCGTTCTAGAACTTGATAAAGATGTTGCTATCTAATGTAGCTTGTTTAACAAGTATATATCGTTAACTTTATATAAGTTTCAAGAAAATATAGCTGATACAAAAGAATATATTACTTATAAGCAGTTATATCGATTATATTGCATTTGCAATCATTGTTCATAAAAAGTTTAGTAATTTTACATATCAGCAATTTTACATGTACGAATCTATCAAAGATTTTATAGGAAAGATTCTCAAAAGATTTTTTAGATATTTTCTTGGGAAACAAGGGAGTCTATCTAGGGAGTGAGATAGTTGATTTTGTAAAATATAGCAGCTCTAGGGAATACTTTTTTAATCGTTTTTTCACTATTGTAAAAATAAACTATTTATACGATGTATTTGAGATTTCTATTGATAAACGATCATCAAGTGAAAAACGTCAAAAATTGACAGTGTAATATTTAATATAGCCTGTAGCTTGTATGTGTATAAATGTAGATATTTGATATATTCGTGAGAATAACATATGGAATAAAATATTTGACAATTCAGTTTTATTTTGTATATTGACCAGTTTATTTAATCTTAATTTCTTTCTAAACCCTTTATTGCATTTTACTTCAACTTTGGCTTTGCATAATTTGCGCAAAGTAAAAACACATACTTTTAATTTGTTATATAATTTGTTTACTCGATGGGCGAAACAAAATCGATTAAGCGCAGTTACAAAATGCTCTTTTTGATTTCCCTTATTTTTGTTTATGAAATCTTAGAAAGCTACGAAGGTTAGTAGCACAAGATGATCTTCAGTAAAAGTAAAAATAAAGCACTGAACATGAAACGAGTTAATTGTACGAGTCACTTTCAGATTATTGATCGGTTTGTCAATCTACCTATCTTTCGTTGGTATTATTAAATGTTTGTCAATGCCATCTGTCTGTCTGCTGTTTTTCTATCTGTTCTATACATCTTTATCTTTGTAGTAAATTTAAGAGATCATTAAACTATAAACTAATCCAAGAAATATTAAATAAACTTATCCAATGTTTATCAATCTACCTATCTTTCGTTTGTATACTTTTTTTTTCAAAGCCATCTGTCTTTCTGTCTGTTGTTCTTCTATCTGCTCTATACACCTATTTCAATTAACGTTGTCCATCTGGAATGTTTGATCTGAGACCGATAGGAATTGTGGGAGCTCATTAAATTTCAAATACATTGTTTTAATCACACTTGAATGGTGCTGAATTACAGATAACAGTATTTCAGAAGTAAACATTAATATTCAAGTGTGATTATAATAGTGCATTTGCAATTTAACGAGCTCCCACAATTCCTATCGGTCTCAGATCAACCATTCCAGATGGACAACGTTAATTCATAGGTGTATATGCGTGTAATGATTTCAAAAGAACTTCAAACTATAAAAGAGACAATTTCATACTTAAAATAATTTTTATTTTTTATCACTGTTAGTCACAATAAATGGTTTATCAGACAATAAAATGAGCTATTTATTAAAACGTATCTTTGTGCAGTGCAAAAATAAAATCTAAAACCATGTTATAACAGACAATAAGATACTAAAACCTGTGCAATCAATCTATACAGTTAATCAAATCTATTTTACACAAAATATATTAATCAATCAAATTTACACTCAATTTTTTTTCTCAATAATAATTCAAAATCCTTCGCAGGACTAGAAAGCAATTATAAATTGTTGTAAATCACACAATAATATTTCTTCAATATTCAAACATTTTTGGTCATTTTTATATTAATTCATAAGGAATAATCAAACATATTCATATGTGCAGTAACATAACTCCATACTTCATTATATTAATCTCGAAAAGACAAATATAACAATTTCAACTGAGATATATACAATTTGGGATCCTTGATAAGCAATTGATAAGAACTTATTGCCATTTTAAAAGTTTTTAAACATCTCCATAAGAAAATGAGCCACTAAAAATTAGCTAAAATACAATCATTTAGATCAGGCAATCAACACAAATAACTATCAGAACTAAAGCAATATAATTTTCAAATAAAAATCACTGAAAACTGTTTATATAATGAACATTCAAAAGTTTCTTTAATACATGTAAATAATAATTTTCCTCTCAAAGATATTATCAATGAATGATCAGATTATATTTACATGTAATAAACAGAGCTTTATTCACATATAGTTTACCAAGGGTCCAGTTTTTTTAAACAAAAAGGTTCCTAAGGTTTATTCAAAACAGTATAATTAACAACCAACACCACCTAAAACCCAGCGATGGTTTCCAAGGCGACGTCGCATGCGTACAACACTGGAATCAATCAAGGAAGCATTGTTCTTGTCTCTTGCATCCTCATCAACTCTCTGCTTGGTAAGTTTCAACAAGCTTACATTACGTGCAGTAGCATTGAGGGACTCTTGCAGTCCCATACCACCCCTCCCTAGCTCACGGGCTTCTGGCAGCTGGTTGCCAGGGTGACGATGGTAAACAGAAGCCATTGGTCTATCAAGACGCTCTCTGGATGTCAAGTCTGAATATGCAACAGGGCCCTATAAAGGTATGGTAAAGAATATGTTAATACAAGAACTTAGTATTCAGTGTAATATTGTACAATTTATTGTATCTGAATATATTTATCAGTGAATAAATATTAAAAACCAAATGTGCCTAGCTGAAAAATACCCATTCCCTGACACTTTCCTCATTCTTGTCCCACCGGCAAATTTATTCATATATATATTATTTTGTTCAACTTTTTTGCTGATCTTTTCTAGGGGATTTTCTGTCTCATTTGATGGGGTGCATTTATATGTAACTATATAGACATTGTGACAATTATAGCGCAAACACTTAATCCATGAAATAGAATTGTTACTGTCTAATAGTTGAATTCTGATTTAGTGACTATTAGTGACTATTTTAGACAAGTAAAGCTGTAATGAAGTATTATCTCCCTTGTATTTGCCTTTTCTTAGACTGTTCTGGATGAGTGATAGCCACTAAATAAGAACTATTTGTTAGTAACAATTTTGATTTTAATTCACAGATTAAGTGTTTGCACTCTAAGATTATCAATTCATAAGTACTTACCAAAGTATAACCCAAAGCCATTTCAGAAGAATCATACCACCTCTTGTTACGATGTATTGTCATGCGCAACTCACCACCACCAACTTGAAGATGTTGCTATACAGAAGAAAATAATTTTCATAATTTAGCACAGTTATAAAGAAACAAAATAATAATAAGGTTTATTGACAATACTTTCGCACCTTAAACGGTGAATTACAGTATTATAGTAATACATATACACAAGCGAAAAATACAAATATAGCTAGTTATGAAGTGTTTACATTTAATTACTACTATTGGACATATACTATAGGTACTATTACTACTATTGGTTATTAAATTGTGCAATAGCACTAGGAAAAAAACTTTTCTTAAATCTATCTATTTTATATATTACTATCAATCATCATCATGACAATAAAGTTGTCATCATAATCATTTTAACCACCATCAATATCATAATAATTATGATCACCATTGTTATCATCATTGTCATCATTACAACCAATGAAATCATGATGATAATAATCATCATCACCGTAATCATTATTTTGATAACTATCAGCATTTTTACAACTATCATTATTATCATCATGAATGACATCACCATCAGCTCTTACTGTGCGACTCGCCATACCATAGTCACTTACAAAAACATTTGATGAATTTTTGACATTATTTTGACATTTTTCCATCTCAATGGACCAATCAGGTACAAGTTTATATCAACAGGCGGAGACTTTAGAAACTTTGATGTCTGTAATTGGTCCATTGAGATGAAAAAAAAACTCAAAATAATGTCAAAAATCCATCAAAGGTTTTTGTAACTGACTACGGTACGGTGAATCGCAGGTAATTACTTACCCTCATTGTAACAGTCTCAGCAACTTTCTGTGTCAAACCATCATTCACAGATTGATGAGCTGCCTTCTGTAACTTTACAGTCTGCTCTATAGCTTCTGCCACCTCTTTACGCAAGGTGCTAGACCTCTGCCTTGCATCTGTAGCCTCGGATATTACCCTTGCACATTCTGGTGTATAAGGACCCAGAGCCTCGACAGGTGGGGTTGAGGGTTTCTCTAGCTGATCCTTAAGGCCTGCACCACGGACTGATGAAACAGCATGACATATGAGATCCATGACACGAGATCGCTCACTCAAAGCTGCCGTCAACCTTTTCCTTGAACAGTCAAGTACTTGGAGTTGTTTCTGGACTGATCTTAGTTGGGCTTCCAGGATACGTTTGAGCTTTAATAGATGTTGGCGTTCTGATGCCAAGAGGTCATCTCCACCATCAGCACTCTAAATATATAAACAACAATACATTTATAGGAAACATATATATAACATATCAAAATATAAAAAGCAATTTGAATACATTTCTCCAGACTATCACATCAGCCACCAATACAGTAAAATCAGCATAAAAGAGCAAGTCGATTAAGAACACTCAGGCTGAACAATATATAAGATACATATGAACAAAATCAGTCTGAACCGAAAATCGTGTGTTCTTTTATGCGGGTTTTTACTGTACTGAACCATACTAAAATTGATTTATGAGTTTTTACTCATATTAAAAGCCAGACAGTAATTATTCAAGTTGATCAAAATTTTTGTTTAATATTGAGTATGTTTTATATAGTTACAAAAAAATACAATATTCCTGTTTGCTTCCATTGACTTTGAATATATAATTCAAATAATGAGGTTAATATTCAATTGGTTTCCATAGATACATTTAACTATAAAATTTATTTTATTCTTTACTAAACTTATTATTTTGAATTTTTTTTAAAAAAAAGTAGCAAAAAGTTCCGTTTTTTACTTTTTCAACGTTTTACATCCAAACTTTACAAATACATGATATATAATTATTGAGTTAATTACCAAGCGCATTGAGGCGAAGTGCGTTATTAAGCACCCATTAGATTACATTTTCGAGATAAAAGATTTCGGAACTATTACACTCGAATAATTTACTCTCAAAAAAGAAAATGATATTCTTAATCAAATGAATGTTTATTGTGGATAAACAAAATTCCACAGGGGCTAAAGCGGTTTCATAATAGGAATAATTGTTACCCGACTCCCTTGTAATTACATCTGGTGCATTTATCTCTAAATATATAGCAACAGTTTTAATTGTTATCTAAGCACGTTTTAGCGGAGCAGATGTGATCACAGCAACCCTCGAAGAAATAATATCTTTTTGCTAGCTTCCTGTTGAGTCATTAGCAACAAAATAATACCAAACAATAGTTTTGTACCTTTTCTCTAGCAGGTCTGGTCTTTCTTATAGACATTGACTGCAGGTTTAGCTTGATGTCTTTACGTATGTGCTCCAAAGTTTTCTCTAAATGTTCCTTGCCTCTGATGAGAGATTTTATCTCCTCGTTTGTGTCTAGAAGATTTTCTCTGAGTTTGACAAGGACTGCTCTTGTTGCTCTAGCGTAGGATTGGATTCTGGCATTACTTTGCTGTATACATGTGTCTCTAAGGGAAGGCAAAGGATCGAGCTGTTGTCCCATGTCACAGGCTTTGTCGCTTCTTCCCACGACCATTTGGGATAGTTTGATATTACGTACGCTAGCATTTTTCCAGGTATCAGAGCCGATAGTGTAGGACTTCTCCATTTTAGAGCTTACAAACACCGAAGCGCGAGCATGGAATTTTTTTGTTGTCTGAATGAAAAACGAGAAGCTAAGAATCGTTGCTAGGGAAACGGCGCAAGCCTCGCTCCAGATTATAATTAGCATAATTATGCATAATTAGTTTGTTCATCCGCTGACCGAAGGGGTAAAATTCTTTCAAAATGTTATCGAATCATCTAAACTTTTTGGCGAAATATTTTTTATATATATGCAAAAAGTCTCAATGTATCAAATTGGAGTAAAATATTTCTAAGAATGCATTTTATATCGACAAAAAACTATCTGCTAACACGAAAGCATTCCGTCATCCAGCAGTCCAAAGCACTCCGATCAAATATTTACATATTTGTATAATTTATCAAAAGACCTGAAAAGAAGCAAAAATAATCACCCCATACCTATACAAGAACAATATGGAAGCGAGGGATTAATAAGTTGGTAGCTTCAAAAGTCAAAATGACTGATATCCAGCTTAGAAGAGACAGTTCGGGCTATCTTCCTTAGTAAGAAACGCAAAATGATTTCTTCCTGAGATATGTATTTGTGTTGCAAACTTGATAACCATTTGCTCGTAAATTATTCTTTGATTTATGTATTTTTGTTTGTATATTTTTTTTTAGTTTAACTCACTGGGCACCTCATGAACCAGCAATCAAGAAATCTCAAGTCGGGAACACGGATCACTGGTCGAAAATGAAGCATAAAGTAGGTTTATTCATAGAACTGAACAAAAACGATATCTCGGCCATATTAGAACAATAACCACATGGGATAATTATAGCTATAATTACTATATATTCACACTAATATTGTACTTATAGTTTCACTTAGCATATCATATAATATTATACTTTTAAAATGATAGAGTTTTTTGGGGGGAATATTCCTGTTGAAGCCAAAAGAAGGGCTAGTTTTCATTTCCTATTTTCGGACGATTGCTCGCGCGCGCGTTCGTTTTAGTGTTTACTAAAAATACTGCATTTCAAATATATTTTCTTCCAAGATAGTTCATGAAATAGATTTATCCTTTATTTAGAAATACCTAAGGACAAAGTTAATGCTATTTTATCAAATATAGTCTGTTATTTAGGGCAAATTACAATATCAACTTTGTGATCAATGTTCATCCGGTTTGTCAATTTTGCCCAGAAATTTGTGTAATATTTCGACTGCTCTATCTTATTCAGGTTGCTAGTTTATCAATTCAAGATAAAACAGGGAAAAGACGAGTATTTCACGCCGATAGAATGAGACATGAAAGACCTCCAGGTAGGGTTAATAAAGTAATATATTTTCAACCAAAGAATAAAACGCTCAGTCTGTTTACAAAACCTCGGCATGAAGCTTCCCATGTTGCCATGGCGAAAGATTAAAACATTTTCATATATTTTATACAAAGTTAAAGCTCATTGACGCAACAAAACTACCATGTTATCTCCATTTATTATCTCAGTTCATTTCTTCTTTTAATACAGTTAAAAAAGAGTATTTTTCAAGTATATTACGAGGCCTAATCCTGAGTAATTCCATAATTGCTCACGACGCGAATTAGCCTGTCACGCTCCGTTAAGCGCACCACGTTGCGTTACTTTAGTTTCATCTTCTTCGCGATTTGAACAAATAGAATCAAACGAAACTAATATTTTTCAATACTTTCTTAACTGAAAAAATCTGGGGTTTTTGAATTTGTATTTTTCATGAAACTTTCAAAACAACTTTGATTTCTTTTGTTTTCAATATATAATAGGGCTTTAGGCGATCATAATTAACCGTGAAGATATTAACTATGATACCTTCAAAACAATATAGATCAATAAGTTTAATTTCCAATTTAATTCCATAACCGAATTGCATTCTGGGTCATATGTTTGATTATTTTTGAGGCCATGTTAATGCAAACTCCAAGTTTCCCGAAGGTCTGTTCGAGAAATTTTGAACCACTAAAATCTAAAATCGTGACTGTCATGAAATGCAATTTGTATAAAAAAAAACTATCCAAATCGTCTTCTATCAAACATTTAGAAGAATGCTAAAAAAGTCCTTACTTTTACTCGAAAATTTGAACGAACCAGTTGAAGTTCGATCCAGTAAATTTTTGGCAGAGGAAGAATGATGACAAACAAGAAAGACGCGCGGGGAAGAGAATAAAATTGCGCGGGAAAAAGAAGTCCAAATTCCCCGCGAAACTCGTTTCGTCGTAGTTTTGGTGTAAAAGAATAGGGTCTGTTTTGCATGCAGTCTATCAAATCTCTTTACTTGTTTCTTTCAGGAAAATCGCATGATAATATAATTCGTTTTCAACATGAGATAGATGGTACCTTGACTCGTATAGGAGGTTCAAACTTCTCAGACCTGATAGTAAAAGAACTTCATGGTAAGCTACCAGGAGATTACTACAAACCGCGCCCGCTGCCACCTAAACTACTCAGGACAGCGGCTAACGCCAGAGCGCGAGAAGGTCAAAAATACTGGTATATGGAAAAGACTTTTAATAAGAAAGGTAGGGATAGTCTTAGTGGGTAGGGACAGGAAGCCCGACTCTAATAACGGCTGCTAGGGAGCCTGACTAGGATAGTCTGCTTCACATACGGAATTCATCACATCTTTGTAATATACGCAGACTACTGGAGTTTAAGATAATATAATATGGTACTTTTGATATTAAATTAAAGGCAGCATGCAAAGTACTGTATTTTAAAAGGGTTTTTTTTCAAAGATGGTTCATGAAATTTTTTTATCCTTTATTTAGAAAGACAGACTTCATGTGGATGAACATTAAGGATGTTTCTATTTCTAGCAGCTTTCAATTCTAATGTGCAATGATTTTTTCTCCTTGCAGATCATGGTAAATATACAATGGGTTCAGCTAAAACGTTTTTAGGAATTGGGAAGTAATTATCCTTGGTGCAACAAACCCATTTGTAAATAACTCACTGCCACTAACCCTTGGTTTTCTGGAGTCCGACATTCAGTAGTCTATACTAAAGGCCCGTTTACACTAGCAATTTTGTCGCGCGACAACAGCGGCGTTATCAGTGGCGATTTTATCGCAGATTTGTCGCCGCAATTTCGAATACGCTCGAATTTAGGAGACAAAAAATCGCAGCAAGTTGCACTAAATTTCGAGTATGTTCAAAGTTGCCTTGACAAATCTGCGATAAAATCGCCATTGAAATAGCAGCTCTTGTCGCGCGACAGAATTGCTAGTGTAAACGGGCCTTAAAAGTAAAAGTTTCTTTAAACGAATAAAAGTTTATTGTTGTGTTCATATTCCCTTTAATATTTCATAATATATTTCCTGTAAAGGTAATAACTTAAAACTAGCACAATAGAGGTCGTTACATAACTGAGTTAACCGACTGTTTTTGCGCACATTCGACTGATGCGTTTACGCGCCTTTTGCGGAATTTATGACTAAGATAATTATTTCAGTTCATTGAGCGCAAAGTCAAAGTGATCGACCCTCATACCTGTCCCTGCTATTTGAATACAAGTTTGAATGAGTGTGTTTTGTGATAAAACGAAAGAAGTTTTAACTTCTTAACTACTTAAAAGTATTTTTGATGTATATGGTTTCAACTACGTTTTAATTAAGCAAAACGACCAAGCTTTCGGACAAATTGTCCATCTTCAGGGTCACAATGGAAAACGGTACTAGCGCGCGCTAACTATATAGTACTTAAAAGTATTTACATGCAAAAAGAAGTTGAGCGCAGACCTATATATTATTAAGATGAAAAGGTGCATTTGCACACTGATGGAAATAATTGAGGCTTTTCCTTTGCAAATGCGCCTTTTGTTAAATAGTACAGTGGTGCTAGATGACATGAAACTGGATTAATAACAAAAAATAAATATCTACAACTGAAATAAAATGAAGTGTTTGAAACTGCGTAATGAAGTCAGAGCTCGTTACAATGTTTTCGTAGACAATTCGGATTACCCAGGAAGCCTCTCTAGCACAATGCATAGTCCCCTGCGCCGTCTTAAAAAGTAGCCGGGCCTTTGCATCGAAGCGAGACGAACTTTGAGCTTGCAATGACAGGAGCGGATCCAGATATTTGACAAGGGGGGTGAACTTTGATATCCTTTTGACGGATAACAGCAGACACAAGAGCGCAAAGATTGTAATGTGCCCGCTTTTCTTTGCTAAAACGGGAATTTACTGCAACCAGTTAGCCCCCTTTCCCTCCGTCCTCCCCTGAATGATAGAGTTTTATTTACTCCTCGTGGCACAATTATTCTCGTCTCTCTATCATTGCAAGCTCAACGTACGTCTCGCTTCAATGCAAAGGACCGACTTCCTTTCAAGATGGCGCAGAAACTGTGGAAGGGTACTATTGGAATCAGATCTGCCTACAAAAAGATACACCTTATTCCAAAATGGCTGACTGGCCTTTGATGTCTCGTTTTGATGAAATTATTCTTTTCTTTTAAATTCACTCAAGCTCAAAGACAAAAGAATAATTTTATGAGAGTGAGGCTACAAGGGCCAATGGGACAAAAGGTCGCCATTTTGGAATCAAGTACGTCAAAACCTCGTCCGGACCATTGGGTCGAGGTTATGTCCATTGGATTTTCAAGATCGTTATACAATTCTTCTTGGACAGCGGTGTTTCCTCTTACGGTGCATGCGCAACATTTTCTTGCCATTCCCATCCCAGTCTAGCGCGGTGGCCAAGTGATCTAGATACAAGACTTTTCTCTTCCTGTCTTCTTTGCCCAGGAATAGATATGGTTTCTTTTTGATAAACTGACCACAGTTACATGTGAGTTCTTTACTTCGTAGTTCTAGCAGCTGTCGTCGTGTTATTTTGACGCGACCTTTCTTGTATTTCTTTGTGACGCGTACTCGAAGGTGTGAACGCCCTCTTTTCTTGACTATAGATTCGACTTTTGCTCGAATAACTGCAAATATAATGAAATTGGTAATGCCGAGGTTAATTTATAATCAATAAGTACCTTTTTACTCTTGTTATAATGATTTGCAGTGTGGAATACAACAGTGATTTCCGTTTTATCGTGTGCATGTAAGACTTAATTGGGCGGGGGTGGGGGGTGGGGCAATCTCTTTCCTGGTTCCAACCCAAATGCGAAGTGAAAAGCTCAGGGAACAAGGGGGTGTTAGGTGTTAGTGGATTTGTTTCACCAGAAACTGATGTATTGCATGGAATAGGATCGATTTGCACCTTCAATAAATAGACCTTCTCCATTGAGCACATCCCAAACCAAGTATGTCTCGTAACTAGTATTTGTACTTGAAGCCGAGTCGATCAAGGTATTAAAATAATCTTTATGTAACATGCTCATTAACTTACCATAATCACTGAGACAGAACCTTGAAAGGATGTAAGTGTTGCTGCAGTTCTTGTTGCACATCGTTGGAGCAATTGACGTTTCTGGAGCAGTGCGCAGCGCATGACCTGACAAAGGAAATACAGTAAAAAGATACTTGTTTTAGAGTGGTTTTCATTAACCCGTGAAACACACTTTAGCGTAATATGCTTTATTACACTTTATTACACTTTAACTTTAACTTTGTGTTTTATAATCATTTGTTCAATAGCACTATTACACATTAATACACTTTATTACTCTTTCCCTATTACACTTTGTTTCACGGGTTAATGAAAACCACTCTAACATCACTGACACAGACAAAACCTATTTTTCAATTCTCTCCTTAATCCTTGAGAGGGGTAAAAGTATCAGATATCGGCTAAAAGGTTTATAGGGGGAAAATCAGCGATTTGGTATCTTCAAGGATATTAAAATTTGAAATTTAGGTTTTTGACGTGTTAATTGCTGTGTGGTATTTCTAAGGGGTTAAAAATCATCTGTGCCACACCCTTTTATAACTATACTCCCGATATCTTTTAAGGATGTTTTTGTACAGGAAGCCCAAGCTTGGCTTTTGAGGTTTTTTAATACAATATTTTTTCTAAAGAAATACTTTAATAAAACTTTATTTTCTTACAGAGTGTATTTGTGTGTCTTTTTTTATGTTTGTAACGAGTTTTTCATAACTTACCTTCTCATACACTCTATGTAAGAAATAGAAGTTTTATTAAATTTTTTTTTTTTTTAAATATTGTATTCAAAAACCTCAAAACCCAAGCTTGTTTTTGTTGAAAATTCCCCACAAGCATACCCCATACTTTACCCCTTAGTCCTCCTGGGTGTGTATAATGCATGACCTATATTGCCATGGATTGCCATGACAACAATTAATGTGCTCATATTCTTTGTGCAATTAAGGTCTTGCTGTACGTGCAAAAGACACAATGTCTGTTTTACCAAATAAGCCATAAGTTCGTTTGACAGTATAGAGGCCATGTACAGAATATGTTTACTGACACATAATTGCAATAACGTTGTCCTGACTTTTGTAATTTAGTGGTAATGGAATTTATTCAAAGGCGAAAAGCTCTTTCTTGCGTTATTCCTTTCTTTGTAAATTACTAATGTTCTTTTTTCACGTGACAACATTCTTGAAACTAGGTGTACATTTAATGCGGTCATATTCAAGTTTTGCGCATCGCGCTGTTAAGTGTGAAGTCTCAAATGCTCAAAATAGAGCGACTGGCCTAAATGGCAAAGAAATTGATTGTGTTGCAGAAGGAAATCTTACTATTTCGAGAGTTGCATCGTCGGCGAAGGCCAAGATGTAGCGGTCCCCAGAGCGTCTTCCTGTCTGACTGGTCAGTGAATGAGATATTGATGTAGAGATGGACGATGCCGGCCCTTCTACCAGTACACGGGAACAATACACGAAATCCTAAAAAAAAAACATTAAACTGATTTTTATATCTGAGTCAAAAACAATAGAAATCAGATTTTCCGTTGTCTTCTCTTGTACATGTCTTGCCCCTATTTTATTTAGGGACCTGACTTCCCCTAACATATCAAAAGCCCTTTATTTGCAATTGCATACACCCGTTTCAAAAATCGTTGTCGCAGCCGAAACTACAGTCCGCACTCTGAAGCCGGCAGAGGATGTCGGTAATAAGAACATATTTTAATTAAAATTTGTTATTTATTAGTCGTTTTTTAAAAAAAACTTTGTTTTATCAACTGCCACTATAACAACTTGTTATGGTTATATAGCACAAACACGTACAACCAAAATATGCTATGAATAAATTGATAACAAGAGAAGGAATACCGTCATTCTTTGCAGGATTTAGAGTGTGGACTGTAGCTTTGCGACTACGATTTTTGAAATAGGTGTATACACCTAATTCAAAAAAGGTTGACGTGGAGAACGGCGATTGGAGATTGGCGATTGCACGACCGAAAGGGACTGTGGGTTATACCAATTTCTTCTTATTCCATTCTAAATTACCCAAACACCGTTCAGCAATTACCTTAGTTGGGTGTCTCGAAGGTTTCGCTGAACAGTTGAGGCATTGTTTGGGTAATTTAGAAACGAATAAGAAGGAATTCGTATTACCAATAGCTCCTCCCGGTCGTGCAATCGCCAATCACCAATCGCCGTTCGCCCCAGTAACCTTTTTTGAAATAGGTGTATACTTTCATTCACAACGGTATTACATCGCACAAAGCCGGTAAAAATAGTATGGAATCACGTCGCGAAGCATACCAATCAGCGACGAAAAATTCTACAATTGTGATAAAAATAATACCTTTGGTTCTTCGTGGTACGAATCCTCTTGTAGGGATACTTGCGCTTGGATCCCTCATAATCGCAACGTCACTTGACTTGAACGATAGGCGATATCGGACCTAGAGAATGAAAAACAGAACTATTGCACTTTATCCGGCATGTTGGCTCGAGTGAAAATATGCATTAAATTACGTAACCAATTGCTTGAGATTAGCCTCCTCCGCATGCATCTCTTAGGCAGAAAAAAAACGAAGAAAAAGAAAAAAAAAACACTTCGCGGGCTTCCTGTTGCAAAATCACGAAAATCACTCTCGGACTCAGGAGTTGCCTGCGTAGGAGGCTAGCTTGAGATCACGTTGAGGGACAATGAGTTACTATCTAAAAAGCTCTGTTTTGCAAAAGAAAAAATCCATTTCCCAAGATTCGCGGGGGCACGATGTTTAATGGAATTGATTGAAGCAGTAACTTCTTGGCTTTTAGTTTAGAAGCACCAAAGAGCGCATTGAGGAAGGAAATGAAATACCATAGTTTATAATTCAACAAAAAATTTACCTCTGCTCTCATTGGTCGAGGGGCGATCACGTGACGTGATAGCGCCAGCCGCGGAGGGATACTATCAGCGCATATTTCGTTCGCTTCGGAAAATTTTGTTGTTGAATAATAAAAAACAATAGAGCAGTTCAAATCTCGGGCATAATGCTGTGATAGTTGCCCTTTGAAACTGGATGTTCCTCAAAACTTCATAGTCATTTCATTATTTGTTTTTCAGAACATCCAGTTTCCGCGGGCAACTATCACAGCATAATGCCCTCGATTCAACTTTCTGAGGTAGAAAACTAAACACTACAGAGCGCGTTGAGGAAGAACAAGGAACACCACAGAGTGCGTTGAGGTTTTACTGTATTCATAAGAAAAAGATACACCCACCTTTCCTCCAGTTGAGTTGAATTTAAATCGAATATCTTTGATGGACGGGACGATGGGTGGGACAAGAAGACCCAGTGGTTTTTGCAACATCGGCGCTACTTTGCTGTTACGTACTAGATAGAGTGTTGAATCGATGTCTAACACAATAGAAACAATAGCTGAGTCAGTGAATATACTCGAATGAAGAAAACGACTACAGTGGAACCTCGTTAATCCGGCCAAGGAAGGGACAGCCTAAAGTGGCCGTATTAACGGGGTGGCCGTATAAAGCGGGGAAATTTTATAGAAAATGTATGGGCATGTATTTCGTCGGGACCTAAAACACGGCCGCAATAACGGGGTGGCCGTATTAAGCGTTTGGCCGTAAGGCGTGGTTCCACTGTAATAATAATAAACAGTAGAGCGCACTCTGTTACTTCAATGCGCTAATAGTTCTTTTCACAGTTCCGTTCAGTGACCACGGATAGTAGTTTCAAGTCGAGGTTCGCGTTGCTGCGCATAGCAAAACTATAATTTATCATGCGCAGCAACGCGAACCTCGACTTGGAACTATTATTCGTGGTCACTGGGCAGAACTGTAAAAAGGAAATTTTTTATTAGTTTAGTTTTAGATATGAATTCCCTTTTAGTAGAGCCGGTCTAACGTGATTTTGACTTATGAATGAATGGATGAATGGATGGAAAGATGGATGGAAAGATGAATGGATGAATATACGTATGGATGTATGGTTGAATGGAGTAACTGGAATGAAAGGATGAATAAATGGATGGATGGAGTCATGGATGGATGAATGGCTGTTTGGATAAGAGAATTGAATGAATTGATGAGTAAATAAATGTGTAGGTGTGTAGCGGCCGGGTTTGTGTTTGTGTTTGTGTGAATAAAAAATGATTAAATATATAGATGGATGAACGAATGAAAAAAGAACTAGTAATTTAAAAGTAAATTTACTCTTTTACTCTGACGAAGCGGTCAAGCTCGAAACGTCAGTTAAGTTACGTTAACATGTTTTACGGTGTTACAAATTTCATTCGCAGCCTATACTAGTTTACTCGCTAGTTTCCATTTGTAAATTAAATATAGATTAATCAATCAACTATTTATTTAGCAATTTCTTAATAACTAAATAATTAATTAACGACAAACAGGAAATACAAAACGACAAAACCGGAAATACTAAAACATTTCTGCGCAAAACGGATATTTACGATTACTACGAATCGGCCCAAAATTCCCGACATCGAAGAATGTTAAAGGGACCCTCAGATACTTTTAGACTTGATCTTGAACTTTTAGACTTGAACTTGATAATGCTGATTTCAAAAACATTATCAAAATTTCCATAAAGTATTTTTTTCCTACCGAAAATGCGATTTTAATTTGGATGAAAACATGTTTTTGGCTCCCTGTGGTTAAAGTACGTGATCCGGCACACATCCGCATTCCCATGAACCCCTGCGGTCATAGCTTCTTCCGATTACCTTCGTCTACGGTAGTAAATTCTAGAGTTAGCCGCCGTCGGTATCGTGCAGACTAAGTCATGGTAGTTATGTTCGTAGGAAGTCGTCAAGAGCTCAGGAAATAATTGAACAGATTGAATTGCACACAGCATGCGCTGCTTGAAGCATGTGATGACGATTATGGACGCACTGGACTACAATACTACTATAGTACTGCGCTGCTTGAAGCATAAAAACAATATCATTGTGCTGACGACTACGGATATACTGAACTACATTGACTACGATAGTACTGCGCTGCTTGAAGGAATCAAGCATAAAAACAACGTCACTGCTAATGTGCTGACGATTACGGATGTAGTACTGTGTGGCTTAAGTAAAAACGTGCTACTGTACATCAATCAATAAAAAAAAAAACGTTTTGCAACATTGTAACAAGGTTTGAATGGGGTTAACTGTCAACTGAGAATTCCGTGTCTTTTTAGGATAACTGTTAGCTGATATTTCTTTGTTTTCAATTAATAAATTTGAAAATAAATATTTCTTTGTTTTTAATTTAACTGATAATTGAGAAAATTGCTAAAATTTAGCTGTTAACTGATATTGTGTTTTTATGACATATTCAAGGATATTTTCTGCCAGTAGATTACTATGTATCACATTTTTGTGGAAATAAAACTTAGACAAACCTAGTTGAAAAGCTATTTGTGTCTTCATGACATACTCAAGGGTAGTTTTTGCCAGTAGATTACTATGTATCACATTTTTGTGGAAATAAAACTTAGAAAAACCTAGTTAAAAAGCTATTTGTGTCTTCATGACATACTCAAGGGTATTTTTTGCCAGTAGATTACTATATATCACATTTTTGTGGAAATAAAACTTAGAAAAACCTAGTTAAAAAGCTATTTGTGTCTTCATAACATACTCAAGGGTATTTTCTGCCAGTGGATTACTATGCATCACATTTGTGTGGAAATAAAACTTAGAAAAACCTAGTTAAAAAGCTATTTGTGTCTTCATGACATACTCAAGGGTATTTTCTGCCAGTAGATTACTATGGCCTAATCCTAATCGACAAAGGTTGGCAATGTTAACAGCATCTTCAAAACAGGATAAAGACATGAGATTATACACCTAAGAATAGCCAACACATAATAGGAATTGGCCACTTACTAAACAAGAATAGGCACTTATGAAATGGCCACTTACTGAGTTGTTGCTATAATTACTCTGTAAATTAATACTTAGACTCAACTTCAAGTTTACTTTGGTTGGAGTTTATTTTTAAAATACTTCAATGCATAAAAACTCTTATGTTGAAGTTGCAGTGTTGATTTCTTCGTAACACTCAAATCTGATTAAAAAAATGTGACTAAGTTCCTCTGATATTTGAAATATATACAATGTTATAAGTTTCACAATTTAATCGCGGATTCTATCACATCGGCTTATAATTAATTAATTAAGCTGTAAAATGATTTTTATAATTAATTAATTAAGTTTTCCTTCAAAGATTTCTCTGATAAACTTTCAAGAGGCTATCTGATAACAGGACACAAGTTCAAGGCAAAAATTATCTTCTAATTAACGTCTGACTTTTTAGTAGTAAAAGAAATTGCCAAATCCAATTGTATCAGTGGGGTAAACTGCAAAGACAGGAAATGTTATACAAAAAAAATGAGTTTAAAAAAAGTGCTTGTTTGCTTGAATATGGACTTCGTCGACAACAACTGAGGCAGGAACTCGTTAAAACTCATCGACAATGATGAGCTTGGGGTTGGGTGCACAGAGGTAAGCTTGATGCGCTATCTCGCTTACCCCAAGGAGGTAACCATGGCAACCCTGCCAGAGTCCACCACCTAGCACCCGTCACACTGACAATGTCAGTGGAATACTTACCTGATGATAATGGAAGTTACTAACTACTATATAACAAGGGAGAGGCGGGAGGGAACAAATGCTGTATACAACAGAGTACTGCAATCGTTGAAGACAACTAGCAAAGCACGAGGGACTGGTAGTGCGGGGAGTCCCAGCTAATGTCAGGGCACAAGAACAAACCGCTGACCTGCTTGTCTCGGTTCTAACTAGCCTAAATTCCATTTAGGCACATTTAAAACTCATCGACAATGATGAGCTTGGGGTTGGGTGCACAGAGGTAAGCTTGATGCGCTATCTCGCTTACCCCAAGGAGGTAACCATGGCAACCCTGCCAGAGTCCACCACCAAACGGAACTCCATTGTGCTTGGAGAAGGAGGGACTAAGGACTGGGTGACATGGGACCTCCGCACCAATCACGAACCCCAAGCACTACAGAAGTTGATAATAATAATAATAATAATGATAAGGATAATGATAATAATAATAATGATAATAATTGTCATAATAAAAATAATCAAGAATTTATTACTTCGACCAACTAATAGGGCATTTGACTGTCATTATAAATCCAGATAGTAAAGGTGGTTAAGTTAGGTTTTGAGATAGGTTGGCTAAGTTTTCAGCTGGAGTCCTGATGTACACTTGATACGCGTTTCTTTTCCAGCGACCGAGGGCTTGAATAAGATGATCTGCCACGCCGTTGCGCGCTGCTACTGTTGCCGCTCCAATGCGAAAGCTATGACTAGAAAAGTTCCCAGGGATGCCAGCTGCCAGTACAATTTCCCTCAGCCAACTTGTGAGAAAAGGACGCGTAAGGGGCGTACCATTCTTTAGGACGAACAGTGGACCGGGTTTGTTTCCCCTGAACACCAGATATGAAAGCATGGCTTCGACTGCACACAGAGGAGAGCGTCCCTTGCCGATGTGGATGAAACAACCCTTGCGGAAAGGATCCGTCTTGCTTGCTTTTATTCGGATACGAAGACAAGATGGAGTCGAGCTTGAATCCACGGCTATATCGTCCAGTCCTAAGTGAATAGACGACGAGAAGGTCGACAAGTTGGGCACTGTAAACTCTGAAGATCTCAAGAATCCAAAGTAAGCTAGAGTACATGCTGCCCAAAACATAAGGTGGTCGTAATTGGTCATCTGTAAGGAACTAAAGATTACTAGCATGATACTGTCCGTGACGGGCAAACGTTGCGCAACGTGAGTACCTTGAGTGCGTTTGATTTCTCGGACAACTCGTTGTAGCCGGAGACATTGTTCTATCGGGTCTGGGAAACCTTGTTCGATATGAAGGGCTCGTACGGCAGATAGATATACTTTTATAGAAGAGTACTTAAGAGACTCTGCCAAGAATGTTGTAAAAAGGCACAACGTCCATTCGTCGGTGGGACACGGTGAACCCGAGGGATGAATCCTATTCCTTTGAGCACAAAAGTCTATAAACTTTGCTTGCGCCGAAGCATAAGTCCTTCGAGTCGCCGGAGCTAAACCATTGACCAAGAACTTTAAACAACGGACTTCTAGTCTGTCAGTAGTAGTGGCAGTAGAAGCTCCTGCGGCATTGGTGATGGCATCGAGTTGGCCCACGGAGCTAGGCGTCGAAACTCCTGCCAACGAAAACGAGAAAGCGCGTCAGCGATCTCATTTTGCACACCTGGAATGTGTAGGGCTTTAAAGCTAAAATTATAGCGCGCTGCACACATCAAAAGCGCCCTAACCAAATGCATTATACAGGGAATTTTTGATGTCTTAGCGTTTACTATGTGTGCAACGGCTTCATTGTCAGTGCGAAAAAGGACATGCATTTGAGACCAATTGGGTCCCCAGGTATGCGCGGCAATGACGATTGGGAAAAGTTCCTTATAGGCAATGGATTGTTGGACTTGTCCCTGGTGCCAATAGCCGTTGAACCATTGGTTAAGATAGAAAGCTCCATATCCAATAGCCCCTGAAGCATCCGATGTTACTTCTACATCCGGCTGCGATGATAGACCAGGGAATTGCCAAAACGTAACTCCATTCCACTCTGCAAGGAAACGAACCCACCACTGGAGATCAAGGCGGAATTCTCTATTCAATCTTATCGGATGATCTTTTCGGCGGAAGCAGGCCAAGAGATCGATCATGCGACGGATAAAGGCTCTGCCTGGCCATACAACCTTCGCAGCATGGTGAAGGTGACCGATCAGAGACTCTAATTGACGCCTGTTGCAATAACTGCGGGACGTCCAAGACCGTAACAGCTGATGTAAGGCCATAAGCTTTTCCTGGGGTAGACGGGCGACTTGACGACGAGAGTCCAGTTCGATGCCCAGGATAACAAGAGATTCCGATGGTCCCTCGCACTTGTCTGGATGAAGCGGAAGACCTAGCATCTTGCAGACGGCCAAGGCTTTTGAAAGGTTAGTCTGACACTGGTTGGAGTCCGGCGCACCTACGGTAACGAAATCGTCCAGATAGTGTACCAGATCAGAAACCTGATAATTGTTTAGTAAAATCCATTCCACCATGGACGCCACCGAGTTAAAAATATAAGGAGCAGACCGAAAACCAAACGGTAAGGTGAGATCCACATAGTAGTAGCCGCGCCACTTCATGCCAAGCAAGTAACGATCAGTGGGGTGTATCGCAATGTTGCGATAGGCTGCTTCCACGTCAAATTTGGCCATTAAAGCCCCTGTGCCGTACTTGCCTACCATAGTTATAATGTGGTCCATTCTAACGTACTGAAGCGAACATTCGTCTGGATCGACGCCGTCGTTCACGCTTCGTCCTCCGGGAGACGACAAGTCGAGTATTAAACGCCATTTGTTTGATTGACCCTTTTTGGGTACTACGCCAAAGCTACTGACGTGAAGGTTAGCTAGAGGCGGGGATGGAAAGGGGCCAGCCACACGTTTTCATGCCACTTCATTAGCCAGGTAATCGTCGATGACTTTGGGATGCTGATGAGCTGAAGGCTTATTCTTTCGTGCAGATTTGAGCTCCTGAGTGTCGTGAAACCCCAATCTGAAACCGTTTCGTATGCCATCTAGCACATAGGAAACCTGTATTTGATCTGGGTGGTGCCTTAGTTCCCGGTCGAAGTTGTCTGCCACTAGAGGGGTAACGTGATTCGCGGGTGGCAACGGGTGATCTGCCGGAATGAAAAGACAAATTAGGCAAGTTGCCGTGGTACAGTTACCGCAAGTGAAGCGCACGGGTCTAAACGGAACCGGAACCGTAGTGATCTGTTATACGTGCGTATTATTCCAACCTGCTAACTCTGCCGTGATCCGCTAGGATCCCCTCGGCTAAAGAGAATAAGGCACGCTACAAAGCCGAATTGTGCGTCAAGCTACGTGCTGTTTACAACGGCAAATATGCAGATGATGCCACTGGTCCGCAATGATCAGTAACGCTTGTACATGAGCCAAAAGTGAAACTCCACAATGATCTAACACACAAAAGAGTAAACGCACGCGGAAAGCCTGGCGATGTTAAAAAGATAAATATATCTAGAGCTTCAACTACGCTGTGATCTATAATGGCTTTATACGGCTTTAAATATATCTTGGGCCACGGTTCCGCAAATATCTATTGTGCGTGCGCCCGCATATATTTATGATGGATCCGCAATTGTCAATCGGCCACGAAGAGCAAGGCATGCGATAGGCTTAACTATGTCCAACTGCTTATTTTATTCCAAAACTTGTATATATCAAAATCTATAGATCCGCGGTGATCTATAATGCATACATACGCATATAATTATGATAGATCCGCAGTGATCCATCAGCCATGAAGAGTACGGCACGTGATAGGCTAAAATATGCCCAACCGATTGTTTTATTTTAAGGCGAGTATATATCAAAATCTATAGATCCGCAGTGATCTATAATGCATAAACACGACATAATTATGATAGATCCGCAGTGATCCATCAGCCATGAAGAGTACGGCACGTGATAGGCTAAGATATGCCCAACCGCCTATTTTTTGTTTTTGTTTTTCGTTTGTTTTGAAGGCAATATATCGACAACTATAGATCCGCAGTGATCTATAATGCATGCACACGCATATAATTATGATAGGTCCGCAGTGATCCATCAGCCATGTAGAGTAAGGCACTTGATAGCTATAGGCTAAAGTATGCTCAACCGCCTATTTTGTTACGGCGAGTATATATCGAAATCTATAAATCCGCAGTGATCTATAATGCATAATTATGATAGATCCGCAATGATCCATCAGCCATGAAGAGTGAGGCACGTGATAGACTGAAAATAGTCCCGCTTATTTATTAAAGACAAGTACATATCGATAAGTGCGCTCGAGCTGCAATGACCCATCGGCTACGAAGAGTACGGCACGCGAAAAGTTATGCTATCACGCTATCGCTAAGCGCTGTTGTTATAATAAAGCAATGAAATATCTACTGCTACAGGTCCGCAGTGACCTATACTACCTGCACAGGCGTATAATTATGATAGCGCTGCAATGATCCATATCGGCAAAAAGGAATTTTAGGAATTTATTTTACTTTATATATATATATATTTTATGCAAATATCCGGCTATATATGCGCAGCGACCATAAGGTACAACAATAAAATCGTGCTAGATCCGCAATGATCCATCAGCTAAATGAATAGGGCAGGTTTTAAGGACGAATGATGGCGACTGTGCTTGGCGCTATTTATTAAAGGGGAAAACATATCTAACTATAGTTAAAGCAACAATAAATGAATGACTCGAATCGTGAGAAAGCCATTTAATCCCATTAACAAAACACCCATTAGTATCCTTAGCACATGGCAGGTCAACAAGAAATCCCCTTGAGAACTACTACTTTACAACATAATGATGACAAGCATCTTGACCTACTGATAACCTACTAGTATAAATGACAGATAAAAATAACTATAACACGAAAATAGTAGCAGTGCTACCAGAGTACAATAAGGCGTAATAAAGTAAATCTGCAACGCTTCTATGCAAATTAAAATGTAAAAGAAAAGTAAAGTGTTCCTTACGGTCTCTTGCGTTTAGTAGGTTGCCCCCATGCCTGTGAGCTGGGTGGAAATGGCTTGTCAAAACACTCGGTATTGCGATGTGAACCACGACAGTTCACACACTTGTGCAAATACCGACATGTAGAGAAAGGCGATGAACAGCGACCTCTATTCCACGACCTGCAGATCTCTGTAGCTTGGACGGAACCTGTAGGTTCGGTTGACTGTTCGACGGTGTTGGTGCTAGAGATCGTACGCTTCGAGACCCCAGCTGAATGAAAATTAAATATTTCGACATTCATTGTCGACCAGTCAGTTAGACTCGCTGCGGCGGCATGCTCACGAAACGCCCGGTCATAAGCAAGCCATACGTTGCCTCCAAACTGACGGGAAGTGCGTAGGATGAGCAGCTTGTACTGCGTTAGATCTTTCCAACGGTGGGGAAAGGTATTGGTTAGCACTAACGTGTAGATTGAGAAGGCTTCAACCCAGGCAGCAATGTCGTCGAGTTGCTTACGTTGGCGCCTGGGGCCGGTTGTGAGCACCAGGCGGCCGTCAAACAGTACTTGCGGCTCATGGTCGATTTGCTGAAGGTTGGCAGCCAGCAAGTCGGCCATTTCAATAAATTTCCCTGCCGTGATACGAGTTACCAATTTTGCCGGTATCGGCGAAAACCCAGGCCCAACAATAAATGGTTGACCCAAGGCCGGAAGAGCAGGAATGCTAGCTGTAGAGAAAGCCGCGGGCAAGGACGGACTACCGGCTAGAGAAGCTGCAGCGCTAATTTCCCCGGGAGAAAACACACTCGCGACCGGGGAGACAAAAGTGTTCACAAAGGTAGGCACAACAAGAGACCTACCTTGTGGCCCGGCTGGGAGACCTGAGGTGATGTTGGTCGTCACGACGCCAGGATTCGACGATGCACTTGCGGAGACATTGCTTGACGCTGGGTCTGAAGAGACAGGGAGTTGTGCGGACGGTCGATCAGCGTCCAAGGCTGCCTTTACTGCCTGCGCTACCGCGGCGATGAATTGAGGGGACACAGCAAGGTCAGTGTTCGTGACTGACGTCCCAGGAGCTGTAGTAGCCGGGGGTGCCGAACTGGAGGACGATGAGGTTGTTGTTGTTGTTGGAAGCATGTTGGTATCAGTGTAACGACGTGTACGGGTTTTTCGAACCATAAAAATACTAGAAATGTAGAATAACGAACAAATGCTGTATACAACAGAGTACTGCAATCGTTGAAGACAACTAGCAAAGCACGAGGGACTGGTAGTGCGGGGAGTCCCAGCTAATGTCAGGGCACAAGAACAAACCGCTGACCTGCTTGTCTCGGTTCTAACTAGCCTAAATTCCATTTAGGCACATTAAAAGATCAAGATAAAAAAATGAGTTTTCCCGTCGAGACAATTCGTACAAGTCCACTGTGCAAATTAAACGTGATCCGTTCTCGAACAGCTTACTGCAGAAAATAAAAACAATCGTAGATGTACTGTTTGCTTATTGCGGACGAATCAACGTCTCCAATGAACTTTACAATTGATAATATGGATGTGTGGATCAGCGCACATGCACTGCACGGCCGTTACAATCTTAAGGGTTTAGAATCAGTGTGCTTAACTTATATAACGCATTTCAAATCTTCTCAATGCAATTCACAATTTATTATATGCATGCATGGGTCACTTTCAAGCTCACACTGCAAGCATGCAGCTTACAATCATAAGGGTTTAGTATATGTAATGCAAAAGTGTGCTTATATAACGCATTTCACATCAGTCTTCTCAATGCACTTTACAATTGATAATTTGGATTGATGGATCACTTTTAAGCGAGCACTGCAAGCACGCGGCTTATACAATCATAAGGGTTTAGTATGTAATGCAAAAGTGTGCTTATATAACGCATTTCACATCAGTCTTCTCAATGCACTTTACAATTGATAATATGGATTGCATGATGGATCACTTTTAAGCGAACACTGCAAGCACGCGGCTTATACAATCATAAGAGTTTAGAATGTAATGCAAATGTGTGCTGATATAACACATTTCACATCTTCTCAATGAACTTTACAATTGATACATGGATGGATGGATGGCACACACGGCTTACAATCATGAGAGGTTAGCATGTAATATAATGCTGTTTCCAAATGGCCGTCTTTTAGTGTTGTTAATTCAGTGTAGTTTTAGTAAATGAGCTCTTACGCATTAAGTTAGTTTAACGTTTGTACAAACAAATAATCATAGCTAATCATCACGCGTGAAACATGTGCGAAAACCGGATCACCACATACTGGGCAAAAAAAACTCGAAGTACCAAATCGACAGTTTCTGAGTCATCAAAGCACAAACATAAAAAAAAAACTGGTAGAAATCTTGTTTTAAATTACTAAATATGAAACCAGACCGACGCACGATCTAAAGCATATAACAATCTTGTTAAAATGACAACTATTGTTGTTCCAAATCTAATAAAACATACCATATAAAAAGCGTGCGACATCTCGAGCCTCAATGAAGACATTCAATCGAGTCGGTCGTCTTCTTCCATGACAGAAAGCCACAAAGAGCAGAACCAAAATCGTTTTTGAGACCATCTTCTCGACGAGCTCTTCCACGTGTTGGCGCAAAAGACCAAATAACTTTGCTTGCTGACGGGCAAAGGAATTAATCAATTTAATGTCTATCCCACCATAAATAAACCAACTGACATTTGTGAAGAAATCATGAAGTGCAAAATCCCTCCAAAACAAACAAACCCCAATATGCCTGGTGAGATTTCAATAGGCATGTCAAAATTTCAACTTTCGGCTTGCTTTGTGATTTTGATAATAAACTATTTGTTATGACTGGCTAGAGATTAAAGAGGCCACGAAGTCGGTCCATTCATCTCTGTTCCTATAGCGCGCGCGGTAAAATGTGCTGCACCTTCGCCGTACAACACTTACAAACAACGAGAACTTAAAATGCAATAATGAATAAACAAACTATCATGTTATAAGCGTTTCTTTGCTGAAAGGACCCACAGTTTTATGTAGTGACGTAACAATTAATTTTAGTGAGGATTTCGAACGTAAAATTAACTTTTTGATCGTATCTTCAACAGGAAACCCATTCAGTGGTCTTATGTCATCACGCGTAAAATTAAATTGGGTGATATGAGAATGAAATTGGGATGGACTAGCATCCCATCCAGGGGGAGTAGAAATAGTCCTAGTCACTTCATGCTACAGAAACTACCATTTTATTTTACTCCGAAGAAGGGCTAAAGCTCTAAACATCAGTAAAGTCAAGTCAAAATTTTTTACGGTGTTACAAATTTCATTATATTACCTATAGTTTATATCAAACACCGACGCAGCCTACACTAGTTTACTCGCTAGTTTCCATCAGTATACTACAGAAACTAGAGTTAAAGCACTGCATGGTATCAATATGCCACCAGGTATCTCCCGATTGGAACGGTCTTTAATGAAAAATTTGATATATAAAAAAAATGAAAATTTGATATTTGGAGACAGGATAAAGATGAATTTTTAATTATATAATTTTGTATAATTTATATAATTATATGTGTAAAAAAAACGATATTTAAAGTTTATAACTTTTGAAAACACTGAAGCGCTTTGGAATTTTGGAAGATACATACAGGTAAACTTGAAATCTGTAAAAGGACTTTGACAAATAAATTATTTCTTAGCAACAAATATTACCAGCAACTCTTCATTTCATGGCCATTATTGAATATATATTTGTGGACGGGGCCTTACTGACGTTTCCAACAGTATTAATTAATCGTCGTCGAAACACTGAAGAAACTCTAATGTAGGAGTAACGTAAAAGAGAACAACTCGACGTGGTAATGTCCGAAATGTTATAAAATAAATCAAGTTCCTTTATAAGGTGTATAGTCTATTTTGCAAATACAACTTTTTCATAGCATATTCAAGACAACTCTACCTCGAAAGAAATATCTCAAGCTTATTTTAAAAATATCCCCCCGGTACCCTGTCCAGTCTCACTTTAATTATTTCAATACTGACAAAGAGCTCTCTTATGAAACTTATTCAACGTTAGCATTGTGGTTAGATAAACAATTGTGGTGTAATTCAATCAAGAGCACGCAATTATTCAGATTTCTGATATCACGAAATACATCTAAACTGGCATTGTTTTACTGCCGTTTGCATTGCGTATGGTGCGGTCAAATAAGGAGAAGATCTTGGTGGCGTTCGAACTACGTACCCTGCCGGCAGAGGCTCTTAGTAATACCCTTAAGGCCCGTTTACACTAGCAATTTTGTCGCGCGACAAGAGCTGCGATTTCAATGGCGATTTTACCACGGATTTGTCAACGCTACTTTGAACATGCTCGAAATTTAGTGCAATTTGCTGCGACTTTCAGTCTCCTAAATTTGAGCGTATTCGAAATTGAGGCGACAAAGCTGCGATATAATCGCCATTGAAATCGCAGCTCTTGTCGCGCGACAACATTGCTAGTGTAAACGGGCCTTTAGAGCGAAGAGAAAGTAAGTTACCTTTGTTAGTCGCTCTAAGGGTAAGAGAAAATAACCTCTGCTTGCAGGCTACGAACACAACCTTACGGGAGTTTTGCGATCGGCGTCATTCAGGCTAATAAAAACAAGAACACATGAATATAATTTAGACTCGAGTCTATGTTACAGATAAGTAAATCACTTTTTTAACCTCTCAATCTTCTAGCTGGTCACGTGTGCGCTACTAATGGGGGAGACTCAGACACACACTCACTACTTCTACATTAATTATTTTGCAGACAACTCTGTTTACATGTTCATTTTTTCGTACAGAACGGATAGAATAACTAATTGTTTTACTGCCGTTTTAATACAGTTATACAGTGTGCTCAACTCACGAGAAGATCTTCAGTTTATGCAATCAAGAGAAAATCAATAAACCAGACGATGTGTAATGTAATGTGGAGCATATATAGCGGCGCATTTTACACTCATTTGTACGGGTAGTTATTTAAGGGACACACTGCAGTCATGTGGCTTACAATTAGAGTAATTAGTACTTATGTAATGTAACTTAGGTAGTTGTAAATTAAAGCGCACATCGTCTCACTGTGATTTAGAATCGTGCAACCTTTACGAGAAAGTCTGTCTACCGTAAAAAGATCATGGATCAGTTTAAAAACTAAATGTGCATTCGGTTCAAACGGCATTCTTGTTGTGGCGATGTGGACATAAAATATCTGCGTCTTAGTATAGTATACATAGGTTACCCATATAGTCCCCTGCGCTATTAGCTTTCAGACTTTTCACTTCAGTAAGTGACAAAGTTTCTCTAAAGGGGTATATATGGGGCATCTATTGGAGGTGCAATCATGAGGAATAACTAATCTGTCACAGTCACTGGGTCATTTATCAAATAAATAAATGAAGAACTGCTTTAACGCTGTGACGTCTATTTCATCCTGTTGATGTAAACCCATTGCAAACTGTGGTAATACGCTGTTAGACGTTTGTGTGGTCTGGTGATAAATATTCATAGTGTAAGATCATCATCAACGTGAAGGAATGGAATAATGGTTTCCTGTAATTGCCGTGCTTTCATACACGGCTCTTAAATCCCGGGGGTACTCCCTTTGTCCAAGTGGTAGGGGTGATCGGCGTACCCTTTAGGGTTGAAAATATTCCCTGTGCGTACCTTTTAGGGTATACTTTTAGAGTTCTGGCTCAATAATCAGTTGCGTAACATGATTCCATACCTGTAAGGGTCATTTTTACTCTGCTTTGTTGCTAAAAGTAAGCTTGGCTGGCAAGAACATTGTACAGCCGGGTTGAAATCAACAAGGCTTTATCAGTTATTTTTATCTGTGCGTACCTTTTAGGGGTCGTTTTCCAAACCTCCGTCGATGACCCCTACCCATTTGACAAAGGGAGTGTCCCCCCTTCCCCGGGTCTTTCAAAAAGCAGAATAACAACTTAAAAAGAAATAAGGTGAAAGAAGTTTACCAATACACATTTGCTGAGAGCGATAGGTCATTTTAAATTTAGCACGGTGAAGTCAAGAGTTCATTGTTATCTTTTAATAGAAGAAGAAGAAGAAGCATAAAAACGATTAAGATATTTGATTGAAATGATCATTGTAACATATATATTATATCCATCACTCCCCGTCTCGCCACTTCCGTGAGGTTTGCTCATAAACACATACAACTATTTCAAAAAGGTTGTACTCTGAATACGGAATACGGAATACAGTAATAGCCCACGTATAATAACCTGGGTCTTAAGAAGCTGTTAGGCTAAAATTTTCATTTTTAGCCCCCTCCACATAAGAACCTATTAAGGTTTAAGTACCATTTATACACTGAATCGAAATATGGCGGCCAATTTGAATGACAATTCTTCTTGACTGCCCAGCCTCGCATACATGTGAAAACTCTATTGTTTTCCAACGTGAACTCGAAGCTAGACAGTCAAGAACAATAAGAGTACACCATATTTCGATTCGGTCTATATAAGAGCCTATTTGGAACATTCAGGTTATTATACGTAGGCTTTTACTGTAGTCCATCCCACACTCACTACTGCACTACATTTACAACATACAACACTCCACTCGCATGTTGATTTTTGCAGAGAGAGGAAAACCGGAGAATTGCAAAACACTCGTGCATGACCAGGAAGAGAATATCAACAGCATATCAAATTCAATTCATATAATGCATGCCCGAGCTGCGACTCGCATATGGACCACAGCGGTACATGAGAGGCGAGCACCATCATCGTCTTACTCAAAGCAATGCAGCAACCACTACTGAGTGGAGTGGTCTGTATGGTTATCGTCTTTTCTAACAAAATCGAGAACACTTCCGCCGTTTTTGTTCCAAATAACAATTCCTTACTCTTATAACAACTGCGCTAGTAACTGTTGATGCATCGATTTACTCAGATATTTGAGTAACCACTACTCAGTTGTTTTTACAGTGAGTAACTGTGGATGCATCGATTGACTCAGTTAATGGTGTAACCACTGCTTAGTCGTTTTTGCAGTGAATGCATTGATTTACTCAGTTATTTTTGACTAACCACTGTTATTAGCTTGTTTTTGCAGTAAGTAATTGTAGATGCATCAATTTTCTGAGTTATTGGAGTTAGCAACTTCTCCGTCGTTTTCGCAGTGAGTAACTCTGGATGCATCGACTTACTTTCACTGAGTTATAAATGGAAACTAGCGAGTAAACAAGTATAGGCTGCGTCGATGTTTGATATAAACGATAGATAATATAATGAAATTTGTAACACCGTAAAAAATGTTGACGTTTCTAGCTTTAGTCCTTCGTCGGAGTAAAAGAGGTATAGACTAAGAGAGAGAGTTAGATTCTATTTCATGGACATAGTGTAAGCACTCTAAGAGAGAGAGTTAGTTAAGTGTAAGCTACAGTATATAAACTCTCACACATGTATAGCTTGTTCTTCCTTTTTTATTGTCAACGTATTCTTTATAATGTTATCGATATTATCAATATTATCTTATCAAAAAAAATTGGTCGTTAAAAATATTTAATAAACTATTGTCTTCACAGTACATTTTCGTTGCCATTTCGTTGCCAGTTCACTGAGGAACTAAGGCATGACTATTCAGTCTCTTTGTTAATACTTTATGAAAAATAATATTATAAAATATAAACAGCTATTACAAAACAGGTTAAATTGTGTATACTGAATACGGAATAGTGCATTCCAAGACCAAAATGCATTATTGGTATTTCAAACTTAAACTTAAAATACTAAATAGATGTGCTTGTAATGGAGCTGGTATATTGTTTTGTTGAGTATAGAGTGCAAACAATATATCCATGAAATATTAGTAATACTAAATTCTACTATTTTATGCTAATTCTACTGTTTTCTATTGTTCAACTAGCACAATTTTTGACAATTTAGTAATTAGTGTGTCATGGTTATAGAGTGCATTCAGTAAAAGCGTGAAACACTAATTACAAAATTGTGCAAAATAGTGCTAGTTGAACAATAGAAAACAATTGAATTAGCATAAAATAGTACAAAATATTATTACTAATGTTTCATGCTATTAGTGAATGCACTCTATTGTTTGCACTCTACTCTAAAAAGGTGAATTATATAACTCTAAAATTGTGCTTTCAACAATTACATACAGCTATTTCAAAAAACGTAGAATACTGAATACTGCATACTGAATAGTGCATTGCAAGACCAAAATGCATTCTGGGATATGTAATACTGTTTAAAGTAAAATCAATACTAATTAGTTGTGTTATCTTTAGTGCATTCCATTTAAAACAATATACGAGCTAGTTATGGGGAGTAAATATTGCTGTATATTTATTTTTTATTTGAAATTAATGAGACCCTCAATGCTCTTTGGTCTTGGAATGTACAATTCAGTATTCAACGTTTTTTGAAATAGCTGTATAAGATGTACAATGCATTGCGCTCTTAGAATGCACTATTCGATATACAATATTGACAGGTCAACCTGTTTTAAAATAGCTGTAAACCAGAATAGCCCCTAGTGCTTTGTTTGGAAATAGTTTACAACAAATTGAGGCTTTTCCTGGCAAATGCTTTTGTCAATTTGTACAGCGGTACTAGATAACGTGAAACGTACACGTGAAACTGGAATATTATGATTACAGCCAAATTGTTCAGGGCTACATACGTCACTAAAGCCTGGTTTTTACTAGCAACATAAGCACAAGTACAAGTAACATAGAACAAATGCAGTTAAACCATGAAATGCAATCTAAGAAAGTACTAACAAATAGTGACTATTTTGTCACTATCACTCAACCAGAACATCTTGAGACAAAAAAATAATACACAAGAAACCTCATTATCCTGCGTTTATTATTTATTCTGGGCGAATAGTAGCAACAATTAATCACTAAATAGTGACTATTTGTTAGAATATTATTTCATGTTTTAACTGCATTTGCTCTACGCAGACTCAGTTGTGTACTGCTTATTAGTAGTCCTTGTCTTTTTCACACCTATGCGATAAGTGCAGTTAATATCGAGTCTGCGTTTGTTGCTTGTGCTTGTGCATGTACTTATGCGTATTCTTGTTTAAATAATTTTCATTTCTAACAAACGATTGGCGTCCAAAATGTAAATAAGTACCACCATCCTTCTACGATGCATAAATTACCATTTTACAATAGATGTTCCTCTTATAATTAGTGCTCTTGATATCAGGTATTGAAAGGGCATCTTCCTCGCCCTAGTTTATACACGGACAAAAGCAACCGGGAGGATCACAGTCTGCCATGTCCATATTCGAGTACAATTGTGCTTAAGTACTCGGTGCCCGTACGTGACAGCGTGACAATTGGTCGTGCACGCTGAGTTACTCTTTGGGCATGCGCCAAGCTTTGCTTTCAGTAGAATTCTTGGTTGCCTGTTTTGGTCGTCATCGATTACCCATATGTATGGACAATTGGCAGGTTTTGGTGATGCACTTCGTGTTTTTCTTTGTGGTAAAGGACCTGTTAAGGAAACCATAGAATATTGCCATAATGTTAAATGGGTGAGGATCTGATCAGCTGTGGCCGAGGAGGGACTGGACAGATTGAGGCATTTTGCCAGTGACGCGTACTTGTTCCGAGTTGGATTTGCAACGCTGAGTTGAATGAATAGTTGGACTATGAAGTATATCTAAAAATGAAAAAAAACAAAATAGTATTAAGAATAGGATATTGGTTGTTAGATTTAGTTGACATTGTTTAAAAAACCTGTTCAAATAAGGGAATTTTTAACATGAATTATACGCCTTTTTAGAAAGGAAAAATTGTCAATGGAGGTTCTGAGGCAAGGGTAGTTCTTGATCGAATTGATCAGTAAAAAGGTATGAATACTGCTTGGAATTGTCTATTTATATCATGTTTCTTTAAAATAGCATTGACATTCATGGCAAGTGGTAAAAACAATAGAAATAATAATCATCAGGAGGATTCTCTAATACTTTAACTTTAATCAAATTATATTCAATGAGTCTGAGATCTGGGTATGATATCCTTTGGCATGCTTTTTCCGTTCTAAACAAGCGTCTTTATGTTAAGTATAGGACATATTATTAGTGTTAACTTTGGTACTCTGGCTGTTAAACATCAAAACATACTGATTATCATACACAATTGCAATATCCTTTAGAGTGTACACCATAGAGTGGTTTTCATTAACCCGTGAAACACTCTTTAGTGTGCCACTCTTTAATACACTATAAATCCATTGTGTTCTGTTGTTTTTATTTAACTATTACACTCTAACTAATACACTTAGTTTCATGCACTGGTTAATGAGAACAACTCTAATGAAACCCACTCTAAATACTAACTATTTAGAGTTGAATAGTATTCAGTTATCAACTATTTAGTTATAAATTGTCTAACTAAAAATTCACTTGAACCACATAATACACAACAATTTAGAGTTGAATAGTATTCAGTTATCAACCATTTAGTTATAAATTGTCTAACTAAAAATTCTTGAAAAAATAGTGAGGAGAATTGTCTAAAAATTTGGTTGTGGAGTTGGATAATAGAGTACAAACACTAAAAGTGTGCAACATAAATACCACTAAATACTGCTAAATTATGCAAATTCTTTTGTTCTCTATTGTTTAATCAACACTATTTAGTGGTAAATAGTACAAAGTATTGCACACTTTTAGTGTTTGTACTCTAACGCTATGAAAACTAGGGCGAAGGGCTGATTGAATGTATGTGTTCCTAGCTCTTCTGATCTTTTTTGCAGAGCAACTTTGAGAACCAAGAAAATAGGTTTAGCTTTTATCAAAAACCGACTACTATTCCAATCGAGTTTTGACTGGTACATCCTACTTCCCCAAATATTTTTTATCAATAAAGGAACAATCAATTGGGCATCTCGATTTGTGCAAATAGATCAATGCAAGTTAGAATGTTCTTTAATAATAATAATATAATAATAAAGCACTTTATTTCAATAGGGTAACTAGAATTGCACAAGTAATTTTCATCTAGGCCCTACATATATACATACATACATACATACATACATAAAATTTAAATAAGAAATATAAACAAGTAAATTAAAATGATAAAAATATAAAACTATCTAAATGTAGTTTTAAAATTTCTAAATTAAAAAAAACGACCTAAGATAAGTTCATGTTTTCAAGCTTTTTGAAAGACATGTTTAAATAATTAGATTTGAATGACGAGAGTGATGTAGATGATTTTACAGTATCAGGTAGTAAGTTCCATTCACTGGAGGCTAGGTAACTGAAAGTTCGCAATCCAGTTCTCACTCAATTTAATGAAAGAAATGCATGGTGCTATTTAAATTGGATTCAGTGCAAAAGCAAATAGTAATGATTATAGCTTAGAAAAAAACACTAAAACAAACAATTGCCTATAAAGTACTCGCACTCAAGTTTATCAAAACACCCTTCAAATAAAAAACCATTAAGTGTCCCTACCGAGAAAGCAATAGTGCAAAATATGGTATTTGTATTTTATAGGTTTAGAGCTCAAACACTGTAACTGTACTGATCCATAAATTACAATCAAATTGCTACTGTGTTTACAATAGTTCTTATTTAGTGGCTATTCAGTATAGTCACTATATATCCAAGACATGTAAAGTTGTAGCTATAGTACTGAGGTATTGTTCCTATTGTATTTGATATTTGCTTCTGGTTTAGTGATACTGACTAAATATAGTCATTAAAGTATATATATAGTGCAAACAATTATATCCGTGAAATACAAACTACAGAATAGTACAAAATAGTGCTACATTTAAACAATAGAAAACAATAGAATTATAGCATGAAATATCACTATTTAGTACTATTTATGTTGCACGCTTTTAATGTTTGTATACTCTATACTATTTGCACTCTATCCGTGAACACAAAATAAGAATTGGAGTGTAGAGTACAAACACTAAAAGTGTGCAACATAAATACCACTAAATACTGCTAAATTATGCAACTTCTTTTGTTCTCTATTGTTTAATCAACACTATTTAGTGGTAAATAGTACAAAGTATTGCACACTTTTAGTGTTTGTACTCTAGTATTATACTAAGTATGGTATTTTGTGTTTGAAAAGGTTATTAAACCCAACTCTAAAATAAATATTGAATACTGCAAATTGTGCTTCCGAAGGGTTAAGAAAACGATTGGATTTGTAAACAAAATAATAAGAGTATATTAATAATAATATTGAATGTAAAACTGATCCGCTACAAATACTCTAACTCGTGCTATAAACTTACTTGTAAAATTAAACCTTGGAGCAGCTTCATGATTCTGCACGATGTTCAGTTGTTCACGCAAGGACGACTTAAATTCTTATAAGCCTCTTCCTTATTTTTCGCTAGTTATATACACAGGTCAATTAGGTAGCAGAAATTCTATATACTGATTTTAATTATCATTCAAGGACGTAAATATCATTTTCAAAGATTCACAAGCAGAAATATTCACACGTTTATGGCGGTATGTACTACGAGGAGGTAAGGAACGCTTGGCGGAAGTAGTACGGCCCGGGTAACTGGATAGCGGCCCGACTCCCTGGTCGAGCAGATTAGTCTGTTCGGAAGTTAACAAAGCTACGGCAGAACTTCCTCCTTTAAAACTGTTTTGCTTCTAAATTATTATAATATCCTTGCAAGGCCTCAAAAATAATAAAATTTGTTTTCTATTAGCTCTATTTGAAGCAATTTCTAACTGCCACGTGTTTAAACACTTTCCAAGGCATGTTTTCGTTTGAAAACTACGGTTCTTTATATGAATGCTTCCCTCTGTTTTAACAAGTAAAATATCCTTTAATCAGCTCAAAAATATTTTTCATTTCTGATTTGAAAGTCAAGCTGCTGAGAGTCAAGCTGTCTCACTTACAAAACCCTTAGAAAGATCTAGCACAACCTTTCATTTAGCCTTAATTGGAAGTTGGTGGTTCAAGCCCCCGAAAATACTCTAAAAGAGTTAATTAATATATATATATATTTGTTATGCTTTGCTATTTGAAACTATGGATATTTTACTGAGAAACTTCGGACGATATGATGAGCCGGTTGCTTCAGTTGCACATTATTACATTTATTTTTCAACATCTTGCTCACTTTTTCAAGACACATAATAATAATAATAATAATAATAATAATAATAATAATAATAATAATAATAATAATAATAATAATAATAATAATAATAATAATAATAATAATAATAATAATAATAATAATAATAATAATAATAATAATAATAATAATAATAACTTTATTAGACATGGTGACACCATTACCATTCCTGATAATTTTCAGGTGGCCCTCAATAATAAGTTTTCTCAAAACATAATACGTTTTGCGCAGTTTTGCACCGTAATTTTAAGGGGATGTTTCACGTGAAAGATCACAACAATTACCGTAAAGAATCCCAGGTAATAACATTACGAGAGAACTTTGACATGAACTATATACAATGGAATCAATGGAAACATTCACATAGCTGTAATAGCATATATGATACTTTATGTTAAATTTCCTGATGCAGGAAATAGAGCATAATAGCATAATGAATTTTGCGGGTGTGTCTATAATGCGGACGCGGACGGTCCGCGGAGGACGGCGGACGGCGGACGGCGGACGGCGGACGGCGGACGGCGGACGGCGAACGGTGGATGGCGGATGGCGGACGGCGGATGGCGGAAAAATGGAAAAAATGAAAAAAATATATAAAACAATTAAACAAACATGAAAATAAAAAATAATAATAATAAAAAATAATAATAAAAAATTAATAAATAAAAAAAAATTAATGTAATAATATCCTAAATTGAACCATTCTAAAAACAAAACAAAACGATCTAGGTTTACCTTCATTGGTTTTTGTTTTTGATATATTAACCGCTGAATAACGGATGACCTGAATGTAATAAATGAATCGCAGCAATTTACACGATACTGTACTCAAACGGCGTACGCTGTGTTACCATGAATCTTTATCAAAGGGGCTGCTTAGGTTTCTAAGGGTTTTGTAAGCTCTCTATAAGTAAAAATCCATCCGTACACACTTCAAAACCAAGATCTGCAGACAACGTTCTCGTACTGTGGCGCGCGCCATTCAGTTTAAAAACACAGGAACCCGAAAACACGTAAGCCAATCTAAATTTGGTGCTTTTTCAGGTCACCCGAATACAGTCACTATTATCTTATAGTTTATTGTATTTAAGTCAAGCAAAACCACATTGAAATACTGACAACTACTAGTTAAGTTTATTTATTATTGTTTACAATATTGTACAATACTAACTTCGATTTTTTGTGTTGACGAACTTCGATTCTTTTGTAATTTTCTATGATTTTTTATTATAGACACACCCGAATTTTGAAGCGGTCTAAAAGAGAACCACTTCTTCCTCAATGTAATAAGTGCTTGAGAAATTACATAACACTAGATTAGTCGATGTAGAGAGGTTAAACAGTAAGATGACTGATTCAATTCGGCATTCAGGCTTGTCAAAGTTCACTCAAAAGGAGCATAATAAGATGAGTTTTGCATGCTGCCTGATTTGGAGAGAAGGTTCTTCCTCAAGTCAAAGACCGCTCGTGAAGTTACATTATAGAGTAGTCTAAATAAAAAAAAAACAAGGCTAATTTAACTGTAAAACTAAACTTAATTAATGAATTGTTGTGAGAGTTCACCGTATAGGGGCATAATGCATTTTGCAGCCTGCTCAGTTTGAAGAGCAACTTCTTCCTCAATGTGAAGTACCGCGAGGTCAAGAAGTAACATTAAAGTAATTTTTACATAAAAAATTGTAGGGTTAAACTGTAAAACTAAACTTTATTAATAACTTGTTGTCTGAGTTCACCGTATAGGGGCATAATGAGTTTTGCAGCAGTTTGAAGATATGAAGATATGAAGAACGGTCGAAAAGTTACACTACCATACAGTTGTACATAAAAAATGCAGCATAATGAGTTTTGCATGCTGCCTGATTTTGAGGGAGAGTTCTTCCTCTATATATGCGGTCGAGAAGCTGAATTACAATGCAGTTGTACACCAAAATACAGGGTTAATGAGTTTTACAGCCTGCTAAGTTTCAAATGATATCTCTTCCTCAACTTGAAAACGGTCGAGAAATTACATCATATTGCAGTTGCATTATATAAATTTGTACGGCTAAACTTTAAAAGTAACTCAATTGATAATTCACTTTTTGTCGGAGTTATATGATAGAGCATATAATAAGTTTTGAAGAGAACGAGGGGTCTAGAGGACCTAGAGGAAGAGAGAGAGTGAGAGAGAGTTCTTTCTCAATGTGTAAAACGGTACGCCGAGAAGTTACATCATATTGCAGTTGCATTATACGTAAAAATTGGTACGGTCGACTGTACTTAAAACTAAATTCAATCGGATAGTATAGTGAGTTTTGCCGCCTGATTTGGAGAGAGCGTGAGATTTAGAGTATAAGAGAGAGAGGTTTTTTTCCTCAATGTGTAAAACGGTCAAGAAGTTATATTATATTATTGAAATAGGATTTAAATGACTATATATCAAGATAAATATTCAACAAGTTGATGGATAAAACCAATTCAAAACAATTTGTGGAATTTCATGGAATAATTAGTGAGCATAATGAGCGTCTCGAGAAACATTTTTTTATAAAAAGTTACAAAATTAAATTACAGTTACCATGCGACGTAAAAACAACTATTGAGAAACTGAGGACAGCGTCTATGAGCGTTTTATTTTTTTTAAGTCCGTTTAGGAACCTGACTTCCAACTGTGCACACTGTACCATGCATAGACTAGACAATGGACACATCAACTAGCGAAATACTATAAAACAATGTGTCATTAAGACTCCAAACTACAATAAAAAGATAGTCCTTTTGTAGGTAGATAAGATATTACGATATTAAACTCACCAATAGTTTTCGACCCATTTTTCTGCCGTGTTTTTTAAGGACAATTGATGTTTGTGGGTGCCGAGGGTGGGTCGATCTGTTTCGGACTTGATTCATGTGGTTATGATATCAGTGAGTTATCAAGGGGGCACAGTGTACCCCTCTTAAATACTTATTCAAACATCCACTTAAGTAACAAGAAACTACATTAACAATTGAAATACATGCTAGCTTGCGTCAGTGTTTCTATGGCAACCGGATTGGAGTAAGATTTACAACGTAACTTTAATACACACCGTTGAAAAGAGACACCCCATAAGCACCTTTTTAACAATTATCTTACAGACGTTTCGCATACAAATAGTAAAACAGTAATAATAAAACAGTAATAGTGAAACTGTTTTAAAGAAGGAATAATTATTCCAAGCTAATTAAGGATGCAGGTTTTACGTAAACAGCTGAGTAAAAATAGCTTTTAAACAACACAAATAAGGAACCATGCAACTAGTACTTCTTTGGAAGACAAAGAAAATCACCAGTATAAAGGAAACAATTCTTAGTAAGGCAACAAAATAACTGTTTATACGCACAGTACAAAGGAGAATGCTGCTTACTGATACCGCGAAAAATAGCTTAAAACCACACAAATAAGGAACTATAGAACTATAGCTAGTACTCAGGCTTTAGAAGACAAAGAAAATCACCAGTATAAATGAAACAATTCTTAGTAAGGATAACAAAATAACTGTTTATACTCACAGTACAAAGGAGAATGCTGCTTACGTACTGATGCCGCGAAAAATAGCTTTAAACCACACAAATAAGGAACTATAAAACTATAGCTAGTACTCAGGCTTTAGAAGACAAAGAAAATCACCAGTATAAATGAAACAATTCTTAGTAAGGATAACAAAATAACTGTTTATACTCACGGTACAAAGGAGAATGCTGCTTACTGATGCCGCGGACATTAATCCTTTCAATTCCTCTTAGTAAAACTGAATAGCAAAAATAAACAATAATAAAATACGCAAAACCGATTAAAAAAAAAACAAATTGTAACGTCAATATGTTTAAAGTAGTATTAATAATAATAATAATAATAATAAAACTTTATTAGAAGCATTCCACAAAGTCTCAATGCTTTTACAATCTAAAAAATAACGTAAATTAACTAATGAATCATAAAATAAATATATATGCACTAGAATAAAAAAGTGATATTAAGTGATATCAGATTACAGTGCGAATCATAAAACCGTGGGCACCTAGAATTATTTTAGAAATCGTTTTTTGTTCGTTGAACAACTCAGAAACAACTATATCACCGCAAGAAGTTTGACTGATGTGTAGTATGATAAACTTTTTGTAGTTAGAGTTGTTTTTGAGTTGTTCAACGAAGAATAAACGATTTCTAAAATATTTCTTGGTGCCCACGGTTTTGTGATTCGCACTGTAATAAACACTATAGTAATTATTGAGCAGGTTTTTACTGACGTTACTTCCGATTTTACTGACTATATTTAGAACTCCTTACCTTTCCTTTTCTTGGGATAATAATAACTGTAGAATACTTTTAGACGAATCAAAGACTTCTAAAAACGAGTACTTTTAGACGAATCAAAGACTTCTAAAATGAGTACAAATGGTATTGGAACTTCATTTGATACTTTTGGTGACTGGTGATATGGAATTGATATAGCGCATTACTTTATTCAGCTGCTTGCATGTTTTAAAAATTCCATTCCACACATCCGGGAATGAACATGCCTCACATCCGGGATATTTATTCATGTGTTTAAACCAATCTATATTTATTTGAGTCTTTTGTTCTTTTGTTGTATTAATCATCAAACCGTACATATACACCTATTTTAAAAATCGTTGTCGCAAACAAAGCCACAGTCCACACTCTAAAGTCTGCAAAGGATGTCGGTATTTCTTCTCTTGTTATCGATTTATTCATAGCATATTTTGGTTATAACATAACAGGTTGTTGTTGTGGTAGATATAAATACAAATATTTCTTTCAAAACGTGTTATAAATACAAAATTAAATCCATATAACCGACATCCTTTGCAAGCTACAGATTGTGTACTGCAGCTTTGTTTATGACAACGATTATTGAAATAGGTGTATAATTACACTTGTATATTATACTGCTATATCTAAACAGTGTTAATATTAATATTAATAATAATAAAAAAATAATAAAAATAATGTTAACTCTGATTTACATTAAAACCTCACTTGATACTGAATGACATCGGACAATCTCGAAACGCAGGGCCGTAGCACGGGGAGGGGCAGGGGGCACGTGCCCCCCCCCCCCCCCCCCCCCCCAAAAACATGATTTGAGTGTATTGAATGGTAGTTGTTTTCAGGGCTATTTTCAGAAATCAATGATTGAGCCCCCCCAATCATTTTGAGGGTGCAACGGCCCTGATTACGTCGTTATTTCGTTTGTCTATCTTATTAATTTTTACATGTAAATAGAAAAACGTCTTGAGTGGCACATCTATTGCGGCACTCTATATCAGTTTATAATTCAACCAACAACAAATTTTCCTCCGCTCTCATTGGTTGAGGGGCGATCACGTGATGTGAAAGTGCCCGCCGCAGAGGGATACTATCAGCGCATAGTGCCCGCTGAGCTTTTCGTCCGCTACGGAAAATTTTGTTGTTGAATAATAAACCAATCACCAAGATTGATCGTTCTACATGTAAATACAAAAACGTCTTGACTGGCACATCTATTGCGGCACTCTCTATTTGTAGATTACCGTTTTTTTTTTCTTGTTTACTTTGTTGCTTGTTATCAATAAAGGGAAATAATAAATGATCAGCCAAGATTGAAGTTCGTTGAAGTTTGCAAGGAAGTTCTAATCAGCGAGTCACTTTTAAAAATGTTTTTTTTTTTTGTACATGGTATATGCAATAATCCGTATCTGTTAAACAAATACAAAGATGTCCGAAAGCTTAGGAGACGTTTTTGAAAATTAAAAGGTTGAGGACCAACAACTACTATTATGAAATACAAAGAAATTAAAAGAACACAACTAATGTGCGAGTAAACATCATCATGAATTACAAGTCACAATTTCGCTCTTTTGTGATCTCTGTTTAATTATGCTATATACACCTATAATTTCAAGAAGGTTGCCATATAGAAATAGTCGTTTTTTACACAAGAAGACGGAGCAATCGTCTGGAAGGACATATTGTCTTGTGTGAAAACCCTTAACTATGGTGAAAACGGAAAACAATTTAAGACGAAAAAGCAATAGTGATTTGTCCGTCCAATAGTGTGGAAATTAAAGGCCAATATAAAACAAAAAAAATATATCAATTAAACTTTCTAAAATGGGAGTAATTGATACACCGTTTTGAAGACAGAGACGAAAATGTGTGATAATTTCTTGTTGATTTGTATATTATACATAAACAGTTATTCTTATCTACCTGGGGGACTTTTTATAAAAGATACAAATTATCATAATCATGAATTCCATTGTAACCCCTTTGCTAAAAATAATGCCTGATAACAAAGGATCAAAATGTCTATATTGATATAATAAGACGTCATTGTAGACTAAGTGCACCTGCAGGATAAAAAACACTTGAGAAGGTAAGAATTTTAACTTCCGATTATATTGTTATGACGAATGTAGTTAATATGGATTGTCTTTGTTAACTTATATGAAAAGACTTCTAGAATTTTGTTAGATATTTTGAGAATATTGAAAAACGAATAGCAAAAGCGAGGATTAAAATGAACGCGCATAACAAAAAAATGGAAAAATATAAATGATGTTTTAGCTCTCCTTTGAACAATTACATTCATATTTTCTTGTTTTAACAATCTATTATATCTGTTGCAACAATATGACTATCAACTAATAACGTAGCTTTTAACTATTTGTTGTAACAATATAACTATTAAGAATATTTCTATTAATTGACTGAATTGTAAAATCTAATATGTCGAAATATGAAAATTAATAAAAAATGTCAAAACAAAAAAGACTTCTAAGCTCATATCCTTGTGCTAGGGTTACTTCTCGTTCTTTGCGTGACTGCATTTATACTTTCTCAAAGTCCGTATCTTCGTCGCGGGTTTTCGCTCGCAAATCCTTCAAAATTGATGTGGTCGACTTGTGGCAAGTCTAGGCTGCAGTGTGCACCTTCAATAGCGGTCCATACATATTTGATTGATTGTTGAGCATAGTAACTGAGAGCATGGATAATAATGGGTTTTTATTCAGTATCCATGCTGTTATACGTGAAATAAAGAAATGGAAAACGCGCGCGCGTGCTGTGTGCAGTTATAAAGCACACAGGGTTGTCAGGACACGAGAGAAGTGTTAAGAGAAGCATGACACGAAGCGGAGTGCTTCTCACAGTTCTCGAGTGTTCTGACAATCCCCAAGTGTTTTATAATTGCATACAGCACAGAAAGCAAGCTTTCTATTTCTTTTATAAAATACAAATTGATCAACATGCAAACACGCGTGCTGTGTGCTCTCATAAAGCACGCGCCTCATCCAATCAGAATGCGTGCATGATTTATAATACTATTATATATAATATCGACATCATTTGCAGGCTTCATAGTGTGGACTGTGGCTTTGTTTGCGACAACGATTTTTGAAATAGGTGATACAACAAAATGGGAAATTTTGCCACAGCACATCACGAATGTTACCAAAAATCTCAATTCTAGACACACTAATGAAATTTGCAACACCGTAAAAAATATTGACTTTAGTTAACTTTACTCAGCTATTTTACTAGAGTACAAACACTTAAAGTGTGCAATACTTTTCACTATTTACCACTAATTTATAAATAGTGTTGATGAAACAATAAAGAACAATAGAATTAGCATGATTTAGCAGTATTTAGTGGTATTTATATTGCACACTCTCAATGTTTGTACTCTATGGTTTTTAGTAAAGTTAAGTTAACATTTTTTACGGTGTTACAAATTTCATTCTATTACCTATCGTTTATATCAGAAACAACGACGCAGCCTATACTAGTTTACTCGCTATAGTTTCCATTTATATAACAGCAATTATAATACAAAATAATAAAAAAATACTAATAAAAAAATAATTATCGTAGACAACAAGACACTAATTTTAGTATAATAGAGATAAATGCTTTGGAACTTTTATTCATATCATGATACAGTACTAATATTACATTACATGCTATCGAGGCTTAGTCCGAGCAATGAAAAACTCAAACTGACGTCTTAATGGAATAGAATAAATTATAGTTTTAAATTATAAATGTTAAATTATAAACTATAAATTATAATTTAAATAAATGTTTTAAATATCAATTTGAAATTTCCTATTTAAATACAGGAATAGAGGGCAAGCACTATTACCTTAAAATAAAATCAAACTGCTGCTGTGTAATAGTTCTTATTAGTCACTATCAAAGACAAGTAAAGTTGGTATTGTTTCCTTATTTCGTATTTGATTTTTCTGGTTGAGTGATAATGACTAAACTACCGTCAAAATAACAAAACTGTTTTGTTTTTGTTCCAAGGTTTTAGTGTTTTCATTCTAAAATCTTAAAGTCAGTTGCTTTCCAGAAGTAATCTGACAATTAACCTCGAAAAAATTAAGGTGAATGTTGGCTCCTACTAAAGTAGTAATTTATGTGTAAATATATCTGAAACGATATCTTTTCTAGCTGAGTCAGCGAATTCATTACGATCTACGTAAATGATAAAGATGTGAAATAATGCTTGGTGTATTTTAGCTAATATAGCTTTCCTTATTATGACTATTATTATTATTATTATTGTTATCAACATCATTATTGTATCCATGTTTAAATAAAAACAGTTATTATTAAAGAACGTTTTGCTAATCTTTTTACCGTTATTGCTATTGTTATCAATATTGTTATCGTTATCATTATCGTTATCATCATCGTTATCATTATCGTTATTATTATCGTTATCGTTTTCATTATCGTTATCATTATCGTTATCATTATCGTTATCATTATCGTTATTATTATCGTTATTGTTATCATTATCGTAATCATTATCATTATCGCTATCGTTATTATTATCGTTATCGTTATCATTTTCATTATCGTTATCATTATCGTTATTATTCTCGTTATCGTTATCATTATCGTTATCATTATCGTTATTATTCTCGTTATCGTTATCGTTTTCATTATCGTTATCGTTATTATTATCATTATCGTTATCATTATGATTATTACCACCATTATTATATCACTATCCTATTAGCCGACCTATTCTAAATATCCCTACAACAGGATCATCTATATATTCTAATGAATCCGTACGTATGCCACTGGCAGACGTTCCTGCTTGATTTCCCACACGCCAGCACACTTCTTCTTCAACACCATCTGTGTGTACATCACGGGTTTACAAAGAACCGGGTCTCGACATATCTTCGTCTTGCAGGCCGCGTACATAAGCGTGCTTGGCATTCTATTTTGGTTGACATCTTCTTCAAACGTGAAAGGACAGAAACTGGTTGGGTTCGTTGAACGCCGGACGATTCTCCGCGCTGGCAGTTTTGTTACCGGGGATTGGATGGTGATGATGCTGCTATCTACGATGTAATTGAGCACTTGTCTTGGGTGCTTGGTTGCTTTGGGCATTTGTAGACATCGCGATAACGATTTGATTGAATAATTTCGCCGGCTCTTGGAGTATTGGATGTGGCAGCAGAAGACAAAGAATAAAACCTAGGAAACAATATTCAAAATATCAATCTTAAATTGCGATAACAGCTACAGTATATAGAGTACAAGATAAATAAAATAAATCGCTTTTTAACGTCTTAAGTATTTACTCCGACGAAAGGCTAAAGCTCGAAACGTCAGTAAAGTTAAATCAACATTTTTTCATTTTACGGTGTTACAAATTTCATTATATTGCCTATCGTTCATATCAAACACCGACGCAACCTATACTAGTTTACTAGCTAGTTGCCATTTTTTATGACGCAGTCTCACTACTCCTACATTAAATATGTTTGGCACAAACAAACTGGATAAAAACCTTTTTGCTTTGGAGAGAACTCAATTCAATAAACAAGTTTAGTTACCAAGATCCCTATGAAACGTTGTCAAAAGGCGATGTTTGAAGAGAAATGTGAAAAAGGCCAAGAAATCACGATAAACATTTGAACGTACACTTTTGTAGTTTTTCTTTCATTCACTATAATGCATTCAATATTGATTGTATCTTTATGGAAAGGTTCAATAATACAAAACAAGTTAATTAAGAATAAACACTTTTCAAAAAAAAGATAATTCAAACGCTAGTTAACACCAGACAAGCAATATGGCCCGCCATTTGCCGCGCCATTTTTAAAAGCATTACGAACTTCAAAATGATTTCGAGATATATTTCGAAATGGTTCCAAGTAACTCAAAACCATTTCGATTTAAAAGACAAAAACCAAACAAACTGACCAGTGAAACTTGTCAAAAAGCAAAAACATTTTCTTCAAAGAAGCTTAAAGAACCAATGAACAAACTTTCTCAAAGTCTTAAAAGTTTATGAAATAGGTGTATTTGAAGTGTAATCTAATCCGTTAAATTGTTATAAAAACACGTTTTTTTCCGCTTTAAGCTTAAGCGTATCGGCACTTACCCAAAGTCCTAAAAGATTAAACGTCTTCATATTGCTTGCAATCTATCTGGGTTCTTACTATTGCTAGATACAGGTGCTTCTTATCGTGTTTAAACTGTAACTTAATCCTTCGTCTGAAAGTCATCGTTTTTATATCCATAAAATTGCCCATCCATTAAATTAAAAACTGCTAAAACTGCTACAACGACTAAAACAAGCGCGTTACAGATAGAAAACCGTAGGCAGAAGCGATGACGTTTAATTGAATTCCGGGGAATCCCCTATGTTGAAAATAGTTAGAAAGTCTTTCGAAACCATCAAAAAGTATGTGTATTTAATGAAAAAACTATTAATTTAAAGCCTTTTTATAAATAATGACAAGAAAACATTTATTTTTTTCAATTATGTTTTTTATAAAGTTGGACTTGAATTTGTTTTTACCGTTGTTCAATATTCTGGTTGGCTATCAAAAGACCAATGAGATCATGTCACATCGAAATATTTTTCCCTAAGGAAAACGTAAAAACGTAATATTAAATTAACCAACAGAACCAGTCCGGAAATGCCGATCACGCTTAATGACGTCCGATTGGTAACTAAGAGATCGTTGATGCTATGAAACGAATTTAGCTGAAAGTGCAATAATTCTAAATTGAATGAGCGTACTACGCGTCAGGGACTCTCCCTTTTCTATTCGTTATGGTGTATATGTTTGGACTTTAACGTCGCTACAATGAAATGAGGAACAAACAATCAATGGAAATGTATACTACTATTATTCATTCGTTTATCGTACTAAAAATTCTTTATGGAGTGAAGTCATTTAACCCGTGAAAAAGATATTAGACTAATACACCTTAGCAGTCTATAATTCTATTGTTTTCTTTTGAGAAAACACGTAAAACCGTGAAATAAATAGAGCCGTGAAAAAGATATTAGACTAATACACAGTATTATAATTCCATTGTTTTCTTTCGTGTCTACACCTTGCATGACTATTTGATTTTGTTTCACGGGTTTAATGTCTTCACTCTTCACTCATATTAGACTAATACACAGTATTATAATTCCATTGTTTTCTTTTGTGTCTACACCTTGCATGACTATTTGATTTTGTTTCACGGGTTTAATGTCTTCACTCTACTATAAGTAAACATTATTTATACTACAAGTAAAACTTCTTTATACTACAAGTAAAACTGCTTTCTACTATAAGTAAAAATTATTTCAGTACTACAAGTAAAAATGCTTTCTACTACAAGTAAAAATGCTTTCTACTATAAGTAAAAATTATTTATACTACAAGTAAAACTTCTTTATACTACAAGTAAAACTGCTTTCTACTATAAGTAAAAATTATTTCATGCAGTACTACAAGTAAAAATGCTTTATACCACAAGTAAAAATTCTTTAAACCACAAGTGAAAGGAACACAATAATAATATAAATAATGGCTAATGATAATAATTCTTTTTTACATCATTACTTTGAGTATTATATATACAAATTACTATAATTCTTATATCTGTTGTTATTGAATCAATGAAGCATGATGATATTTGAGCTAGTTCCTGGTGGCACTGAAAAACTGATATTGTACTACATCGATTATATTCGTGTTTGGGTATGAGACTTAATATGTAGCACATTTATCTTGCCTTGATCTCCATATTTTATTACTTTTTTTACTCCAACGAAAGGTTAAAGCTCGAAAAGTCAGTAAAGTTAAGTCAACATTTTTTCAGTTTACAAATTTCATTACTTACTTATCGTTTATATCAAACATCGACGCAGCCTACACTAGTTTACTCGCTATACTCGCTAGTTTCCATTTCCATGTACACAAAAAAGTATTTATATAAGGTGGAGATGAATTAAATAAATAAATGAATGAATGAATGAATGAATAAAAACATATTCATCTTTGGAAACAATTTTGAAATAGTGAATTGAAATACGTCAGTTCGGTCTATAAGTGAATATAAAATTTTGAGATAGATTTACAATTTACCAAAACAAATTGTCTCACATGATATCCATTATAGATCCAAGGAAGGAAATTGCTAATTAATGTATATTATTTGGTTTCAATAGCGGTACAGCAATGTTGACATCCGTTCACAGACCCTCGTTAGCGTTTTCCTCAGGGAAAAACCCTGTCGATGTGACATGATCTCATTGGTCATTTGATAGCCAATCATAGTCGAGTAAACGATTTTTGTTTTTAAGAGCGAGTCCGTGTGAAAACCATGCAAAATCGAAAAATGTGTCTACAACGGGTATCACCGATTTCTTTCATTTTTGGCCGAGATATGTATTTTAGTGTAAATATTAACTGTGTGCAATATAAAACAAAAATATTAAATTCTCTAGCAGATATCGAGGTTTAAGGGAATGTAGTCAGACGAACGATAAAAATTGCTTGAAATTTACACCAACTTTACAAATCAATTTCTCTAAAAATATAGCTTTTTTCTTACCTGGAATTCGTACAGACCTACTACAACATATAATAAATACAACGACAGTATCAAAGTATCAAAAGATTTATTTAAAGAAAATTTTTGCTTATTTACATATCAGGCTATGAAATCTACATTTTGAGTATGCATTCTTAACAATTCGATATACAAGATCCGGCAACTTTTTAAAACCACAAAGTTTGACTTTTATGTACAACTGATAATGGTTAACAAATACAAAGAAAAACATTTCTGTAAAGTTTTAAGGGTGAAGAGATACAGTATCACGAATTTCGCGTTTTTACACGTATCCAATCATAAGACTAATGACCATTTGCGACTAAAAAAGCCGATAAGTTTTAAAATACTTACCTAAAAACAACAGCTAATGTAGTAGGGCGATTTAAGAAGTCATAAATGTACAATGTTAAAATATTTTAACTATACGCTGTTTTTTTTTTTATTATTTTCCGAAAGATATACACACAAAAACATGCCGAGTTTGCATCAACGATAATGCTAAGCTGATCAAATGGTTCAAATTACAACAAAGAGCCTTGAGTTGATTTTAACATGTATAAATATTCGAAACTTACATCTTTAAGACAGCAGATTCGTAAAATAAAAGTCGAAAACGTGGAAATTATCCAAATGACAACGACAGCGTAGCCAAGTGTGATTATCAGTACTATTAAAACAATCAACTGTCATGAACTGGTTCCCGGTCGTTAACCATTTTAGAGTTAACTTTCAGAAAAGCATGTTATTATGACATAAAAAATGGAATGAAATAATAGTGATAATAACAATAAAATAAAATAATGCCGGCCCAACAGAGATCGTAAAGTGAGTTAGCGATTCTCTTCCGTCAAACAAATTGTCTATTAAAATATTTGCATACTAATGTCAGTGAAAACAAATTTTAGCCTAACGATGTATTCTACGGGTATCAGAACGTTAAAACTAAATAAATGTATATTTTTTGGACCAACTATTCTTTTTGAAATAATATTTTTTACCTAGCTGTTTTTTTGTTCACATTGTCAGTTGTTTATAGTAATTATCACTAGACTAGACCAATTATGTTTGATTGACGGAAGAGAATCGCTTCACAGTCCTTTCCAGGTTGGCGGGAATGGAAAGTATTTTAATACTTAAAAATCGATGGTAATCCAGATTCATCTTATTCACTCTCTAGATATCTCAACGTAAAAAAAGAAACAGCTCAATTCAAAGCTCTTCAATACTAGTTGTCAATATATACAGTATTCAATGAAAATTCCTTTAAACGATAACTATTTAGTATTTTTAATTTCACCGAAACTCAGATGGGATCGAAAATGCAACCCTTACTTAGATGTAACAATACCTTGACCAATTTCGCATAACATTCTCCATGTTTGGAATATCTCTTGAGAAATACGCTTTGCATGTCCACCTCTGGCAGGCTTTTGTTTAGAATCATGTGGAGGATGCTTACAGACTCGACTGGGACGCCAGCCTAAACCAAAGTGGTCTCTATGCAGCGGACATATTGTCATATCATCTGTATTTTCAGTTTTAAAAACACCAGCTCTTAAAAGACAAAGTTCCCACTCGTACTTCACATCTTTGGAAGAAGTTTTTAAACAGCCAAGTAGATGGGTGCAGATAATCTTTGAACAAGATTTTAAAGGTAGCAAAACAAAACAGGTGTCATTGTTTCTTCGAGAACTTCCATAATTTTCCACAGAAAGATTGTGAAAAGAGAAAACCGCCATAAAATAATTACTGTATGTCAAAATTAACCTCAACTAATGCACGTAAAATGATAATTAATGTCGGTGTCTACCAAACATGCCAATTAGTCGAATGTCAATTTCAAATTTATGCAAAACAACAAAGAGAACACTTGAAGCAAAATGTATGTCTTTTATTAACATGTGTCTTGCTAGAACTTTAACAATATATTTTTATGAAAACGTATTCATATCCCTGGAAATCAGGAAAATAATATCAGGAAAATAATAAATCGAAAAGGTTACATAGTTTTATATAGTGCACTGTTACTTTGTCTGTTTCTGTTTTTAGCAACCGCATGAGTTCAATAATTTCTTTAACATGTTGTGTGTGAGGTTAATAAATGCATAATTCTAATACTGTAAAAATTATTTTATTTCAAAAAATGATAATATTGTGAAAAAAATATTATGAAATATCGTTTTTACCAGACATAGGAAAGCCGAAGGTAGACAGACAAAACATTACTGTATTCGGCTTACAAGCCTAAAAGTTAGTTATTTGTTGTAACATTATCTTATATAATGATGAATATCATTATTTTAATTCATATAATTGATTGTTATGATTATTATCATTATATTGGGATCATATTTAGCGTGTTGTAGATTTGTTGTATATTTAGTTTTGTCACGTGACAACTTCAAACATTGTAAATTTCATCATTTTCTTAGTTATTTTTCGCTTGAAAAATAAATACTTTACAGACTTTTTTTTCGATAAAACATTGTCCCTATCATCATACTATCTGATAAAGGTTCCAAAGTTATATGAATAACTGCCGGATAGGTGCAAATAGCTCTTTTCTAGAGTATATTTTTACACTTTTCGTCAAAGCTGAAAAATAGCAATAACTCAACCCTTTATAAAACAACCCAATATTTGTTTCACGACTTTTTATTCAACTTAAAGTACTAATAAGATAATGTGCTAAACGTGGGCAGAATATTGGTGCAGGAAACAATCTGCAAAGGAAATACGAGGCCGTAAAGGAACTTTAGGGATGTTTTATGCAAATTTTGACCGTTTTTTGGGTAAAATACTCAAACGGTTGTAACTTTAAGCCTTTTTAATTTAAAGCCAAAAAAATTCACCAAAGTAATAAGTTAACTAAGATGTACATTCGAGCTAAGTTTGAAGAAAATCGGTGATGTACGGTGTAGACTGGTCTGCATGGTTTTCACGCGGACTCGCTCTTAAAACACTTTACAGTGCGATCAATCAAAAAACCGTGGGCACTTAGAAATAGTTTATTGTTTGTTGAACAACTGAGAAACAACTATATCACCGCAAGATGTTTGACTGATGTGTAGTATTATTAGTATGATAAACTTTTTGTAGTTAATTAACGATATCTAAAATATTTCTAGGTGCCCACGGTTTTTCGATTCGCACTGTAAAGGCCGATTTACACGGCACGATTTTCACCTAAGTCTATCGCATGCAATTTGACTTACTGCTGATTTACACATGCACAACTTGTCGCACAACACACGGAAAAGTCTCGTAGGATTTCGAGTGAAGCCAGCCTTGCTTTTTTCTTAAAATAATCTTTATATGAGCATTAGAAAGGTACTGGTTCCTTGCTCCATTAGGTAATAAGTCTTTTTGTTCTTTCGGTAGTAAAGAATGATATTTTTCTGACTCTTTTCCCTTTCTTTTTCGTCGAAATATCAGCACAACCGGCAGCTTTGTTTTTAACCGCCATTTTGTGCAAAAACACTCCACGGTACCCCACAAAGAAGTTTTGTTACATGATACGTCACTTTTTTACCATATTTGGCTACGACGGCTACGATTGTCGTAGCATTTTAAAACATGTTTCAAAATCCTACGACTTTTTTCGTGTTGTATGAGTCTGTCGTAGACGAGTTGTGGGCTTGATTTACACTGTACGATTGAGTTGTATGTATGGCGTGAGCAGGTTGCATGCGTTAGACTTAGGTCAAAATCGTACAGTCTAAATCGGCCTTAAAACATCTTTTGTTTCTAACACATTGATGTAGTAATTTTCAAATGGAAACCAGCGAGTATAGCGAGTAAACTAGATAAGGCTGTGTCGCTGTTTGATATAAACGATAGGTAATGTAATAATATTTGTAACACCGTAAAAAGAAAAACTTTAGTGACGTTTCGAGCTTTAGCCGTTCGTCGGAGTAAATGAGAACTAATTTTCACTTGATTATTAATAATGTTTATGTTTTATTATTATTAATGAAATTATAAATGTTGTTCATCGTGGATATGAGAAGTAGAGAATATTCGTCTCGATCACGAATGTCGAAAGTTTGGAGCGCGAACTAAGTTTCGACCACTACTCAGTCTTCGTCACATCACTGATACAAGCCAATTAGGATATTCTGTCTCCAACAACAACTTAAGTACCTCGCCCACATATATAGATTGGACAATGACGATATGAAGAAACATATTATTTTTGATAAACGTTCTCTGAGTGGACTACACTGGAAAAACAACTAGGGATTGATGGACAGCAGATCAGACGAATTAATGATGATGAATAAGACAAACGTGGTTCTGTGTCTACTAGACTTCATAGCCAGTACACCCTTAAGGGGTTAACCCCCAGAAAAACGAATGGAAACTAGCAAGGAAACTAGTATAGGCTGCGTCAGTGTTTGATATAAACGATAGGTAATATAATGAAATTTGTAACACCGTAAAAAATGTTGACTTAACTTTACTGACGTTTCGAGCTTTAGCCCTTTTGTCGGAGTAAAAGCGGAAAAACAAGACGTCATGCAATGGGTAGACACTGTCGTACCGGTTGTCCTTTGTGGGTTATTTCGCGTTTATTGTAATTGTATTTATTATAATTATAATTGTAACATTACAGTTGTGTTAGTTTTGAAGTATGACGTTATAAGAAGGTAATCCAACTTTAAACGTCTTTCCTTTTCAGTAAAATATAAATGAAAGTTTTTAAAGTTGTCTCAAAAAGACGCCCACGTCGGCACACTTAACAAAGTCTGAGAGCCTCGTGGATGAGTGAGATTAGTTAGCGAAGGTTTGAGTGGCGTATATACACGGCCCACGCAATAATTCAAATAACAAAAAGATCGCCTAAGATCGGTATCTCAAATATGGCTAAATTTCCCAAGATCGGCAACTCAAATATTGCAAAATTTCCTAAGATCAGCCAAAATAACGGCAATGTAGACCTTATTGAGTTAACATAAGAATAACACCCCATAGTTATAAATCCGTGAAACCAAGTTCTACTAACCGTCTATAGCGTAGTCATTGCACTTTTTATACTATAGAGGACGGATCGACAAATCGTTCGTAAATTTGGGCAATTTGAGCAAGTTGAATTGATATATTAGACGACTTTTTTGTGCTCAAATTGTGTTTTTTTTTTCTTTTCAATTTTCACACCAGACGACTTGTCTTTCATAAGACACAAGCATACATACTCAGATACAATGACACACACACACAAAGTTTAAGACACACAGACCCAATTAAAGACATAAAACACACAGACAATGAAAAAGACAGTATGTTTTTGTGTCTCGAGTCAGAGTCAGACTCGAGACCCACAACTGACACAGACACAAACACAAACACACAGGCACAAGCCCGTGCCCCCCCCCCCCCCCCCTCCAATCATTTTGAGGGTGCTACAGCCCTGCACAAACACAACGACAAACACGCAGACAGGGTCAGAATCGAGGCGCAAAACACACAGACAGGAAGACACAAACATTAACAAACACACAGATACAAACACAACGACAACCACACAGACAATGACAAAGTCAGTTTCGAGACCCAGACTCACACTTAGACACACCAAAATACAACAAAATAAGCGTTGTGCTAAGCAAGCTTAGACATTGTAAATGAAAAATAAATAAATAATAAAATGAAAAGGCACGAAAGTTTATTCCCTATTAGAACATCAGATACAGAGATCGTATAGCGAATAAATTACAAAACAAAGATCCAGTGACAACCACTAAGAACACGTCACTCAAACAGCCGCCAATCATCAACCATTTAACGTTACCATGACAAACATACTCGAAGCAATCACCATGTCAACCATGACCATGCGGTGACTATGGTAACTCAGGGTGAATGACGAAGTAAGAAGGCAGTACGCGGTGTGGTTGCATGAACAGTGCCTTGGTGTTTGGGATATACCTAGGGACATTGCGTCGCATTAGATTGTCGCCACCTAGTCTTGGCACTTGGTTCTTGCGGTGGTTTTGTTGACGAATAAGTGATTTCTTGGGTCGCGGTACGAAATCCAGGGCTTTGCGCATTTCATCGATTACGGACGAACTGCCTTGACTGAAATGAGAGAAATTATGACGTCATGATGACTGTATCATGGCGGCGTACATGGATAGAATGGTTTCATCATGCTTTGATTTCAAATGCAAAATAGATACGCGATAAATATAATATAAATGATACATACATAGACCGAATCAAAATATGGCGTACTCTTATTGTTCTTGACTGTCTAGCCTCGAGTTCATGTTGGAAAACAATAGAGCTTTCACATGTATGCGAGGCTGGGTTAAAATTAATTGAATTGTAAACGTGTAATATAATGTGTGTGTATATAATATATATGTCATATACATATATGTATTTATATTTATATATGTATTAATCCTTTGTTTACAGCTTGATTGCCTTATGCAATCTCCACGCTTCATACTATTAAATTGTTAATTAGTCCTGGGTGCAAGAGTACTTTGTTTAACCCTTCGGGTTGTCTCTCTTGCACCCTCCACATTAATTTTCTTCCATTCTTCATTGTAAATGTTTATTGTGTGTATGTGGTAAATAAAAACCTTTGAACCTTTGAACCTGGGTAGTCAAGAAGAACTGTTATTCAAATTGGCCGCCATATTTCGATTCGGTATATATATATAGGAATAATCAAAGTTAATATTAACTATGGAATAATCAATAAAAACAATGGCCCTTTTCGCACTTAGAGGACGTTTAAATCGTCCGTAAATTCTTTCGTTGAATGTAAGGGTCTGGGAAAAAGGTTTCAACATTTGCTTCAACATTCGTTCGATTTTGTTGAATGGCAATGTTGAATTGCCCACCTTTCTAACATTGTTGAAACGTGTTGAATCGATGTTGAATTGATGATGAACTTTAGACTTTAAACGCGTTTAAACTTTGCTTCAACATCCATTCAACATTTCTTTTGTTCTGTGAAAGGTGAATCGGAGTTGAAGTCGTTTGCCCTGCTCCATTCAACATTGTTGACAACACCCATGCGCATTTAGTTGTCTTTCAAATACGTAACACGTTTCAACAATGTTGAAAGGGGATGGCAAACGGTTTCAACATTACCATTCAATAAAATCGAATAGATGTTGAAGCAAATGTTAAAACCTGTTTGCCCAACTACGTTCAAAAACCATTCTACAGCGTTCAACAAAATCGAACTAATGTTGAAGCAAATGTTGAAGCCGTTTGCCCGGGCCTTAAATTCAACAGAATCAAACACAAATTTTGCTCGTAGCGCACACAAGACGGCATGTCCACCATAAGACTTTGTCCGTCTTCTACTATAAAAACGGCAAATCACTAACTTGTAAAGAGCTCTTAAGATCCTGTTAGAGTGATCAGCATCGCAGACCACACACGAGCAGTTCTTGCCATGTGACTGTCTCTTCTTCTTTCGTCTTGGCGGCGGTGGGGGACTGGGCATTCCATTCTCCAGGATTTCCCACGCTTTTTCTGAGTCTTTTGATGGTTTTAAACGCACTTCACCCAGAAACCTTAGCGCAACCTCACGATCTGCAAATAATAGTCGTTTGAATAGCCTGAGTATCAGGCCCTCTTCCCTTCCATAGGGCCTGATACTCAGGCTATCGTTTGAATTAATGATCTATATAATGATCTCTATCGCTGATATAGGGTGTATATCGCAGTATATAGACACAAGCGGGCACTATATATATTGCTTTTATTAAATATTTTTGAAAACTCTTTTTCTGGGCGTGTTTCTGTCCTCCGACATAAACACGGTAAAAAAAGTTTTGATCTAAAGGACAAATGTCCAAACAGCTTCGAACATCATTTAGTATTTATAATACAATCATGTATAAAGTAAACATATTCTAAAGTACTTACACCTACTTGCAGTAAGGTTGTCATACAAAAATATACATTTGTTATAAACTGAGAAAATAGAACATTTGTGATTTAGTACGGTAGGAATTGATAATAAGACAAAAGAAGATCACTCAAGCTGAACTCTCTCTTTTGTCTTTTAATTAATTGCTTTCGCACTAAATCACAAATGTTCTATTTTCTTTGTGACAAATGTTCTATTTTGTATGACAACCTTACTGCAAGTATGTGTACCTACAATCATGTGCAAAATACCTTGGGACATTATCTGGTTTTTACATGAAAAATATTTCAACATCATTTTTCCATTTCCCCCTCTTCCCCGTACTGATCAATGTTGAGTTTTGGGAATGTGAAACGGTTGTCATTTGAAAGACCAATCAATATTGCTCAGGGGGACAGGGGCGGATCCAGGGGAGGAGAATTGGGTAACTTCCCCCCCCCCCCCCCCCTCTTTTTCTAAGCAGTTATATCTTACGTCCGGGATAGCTCCAGCATTATTGGGGTTTTTATATATTCGAAACCAAAATCCCCCCTCCCTTTACCAAAATCCCCCCCCCCCCCCCCCCTTTTGAAAATCCTGGATCCGCCACTGGGGGAAGGGGGGTTGCAAGTCAAATCGAAAGATTTTGTATATTTTTTACAACTCAAACCAAAACGCTTATAAAAATGTGACAATGTCCCAACAATTTTGCACATGATTGTAGATTTTCCTCCTCGAACATCATTTCTTAAAGACAATCAGGTATAATGTAAATATAGTCATACCTTTACCTTCTCGACTAATAAGCCAGTGAGTAACACCAGTGATCTCTTCAGGTTTAAGAATATTATTGAGGAACTATACAACAACAACACAATAACATAAATACAACCCTCGCTTGTAAGCCATAACCGGCTAGAAATAATAAAAACATATGAACAGTACGCACAAAGTAGAGAGCAAATAATAAACCCGCAAAAATGAACATGTGAGCAGAGTTGTGTGCAAAATATTTAACGTAGAGGTAGTGAGTGTGAGTGAGTCTCCCCGATTATTAGGGCACACTGTGTCCAGCTAGAAGATTGAGACTTTAAAAAAAGTGATTTATTTATTTTTTTAAAGTGCACCTAATGCCCTTCATGATATTTTGCAAATCTGTTGTACATGAGGTGTATAATAAGTGTACTTAATATTTCTTGATGTCGACCTCTCCTTTCTGAGATATGATTATTTGAAATCTGAAAATGCAAATGAGGTGACGTCATTCCAGGAATTTGTACAACAGATTTGCAAAATATCATGAAGGGCATTAGGTGCACTTTAAATAGTTAGCTGACTATTTAGAGGGGAAAGGAACAGGGATTAAAATATCTTTCCTCACAGATTTTATACCATTTTTCTCCCTCCTCCCTAATTATTTTGACCATTTCTCCCTCCTTAAATTCCTGATTTTCTTTCTTCTTTCAAAATAAAAGCTATTGAGGCTATTCATTAGAGTGCAAATGGTACAAATTTGAAATATTTAATGGTTTGTATTTATAAGGTGTTTGCATTAAATTGACCCAAATAATATTACAATCAGTCCAATAAGACTTTATAGTTCAATAATTAAATAGGTAAAATCGATCTTTCCCCTCCTCCCTTATATCTTAATTCTCCCTCCTATCTCTACTTACCTCTTTTTCTCCCTCCTCCCTGTTTATTTTTGCTTTTTCTCCCTCCTCCTTGATCCGTTCCTCTCCTCTCCTATCTATTTAGTGCAATTTTATGCTAATTCTATTGTTTTCTATTGTTTAATTAATTAGCACTAATTAGTACTAATTAGCACTATTTGTTGAATGGCAATGTTTAAACGCTTTTAAACTCTTTCGGCATTGTTGAAACATGTTGAATCGATGTTGAATTGATGTTGAAAGAGATTAAAAGCGTTTAAACATTGGCATTCAACAAAATCGAACGGATGTTGAAGCAAATGTTGAAACCGTTTGCCCGGGCCCTTAGTGTATCACTCTTTGATACACCTTGATTCCATTGTGTTCTATTGTTGTTATTTGACTATTACACTTTAACTAATACACTTTGTTTCACGGGCTAATGAAAACCACTCTATTATTTGTACTGTATATGCGTATGTTATGCAAAATTATGAGGGTATTGTATACCATATTTATTGAGTTACCTGTTCGATTTCTGACCGATCTTCTGAGCTTACTAGGTTTTTGATCAGTTTGTTGCCTGATATATAACAAGAGAATTCATTAGTATCAAGATGTATGCAAAAAGTAATAATACTTTATTAACAAATAATGATTCAATAATGAGTATTACGTAATCAACCAAACATTTTAAAACCTGGTTTATACTAGTGACCGAAGAATAAAGGCCCGGGCAAACGGTTTCAACATTAATTTTGCTCAACATCCGTTCGATTTTGTTGAATAACAATGTTTAAACGCTTTTAATTTCTTTCAACATTGAAAGAATTTAATAGAGTTTAAACATTGCCATTCAACAAAATCGAACGGATTTTGAAGCAAATGTTGAAACCGTTTGCCCGGGCCTTAAGCATATATTATGCAACATAACGCAGACTCATTTGGACTTTGCTCATTAGTCCCAATTGTCTTGTCTTTTCACACACCGATTCGAGAAATGCTTCATTGAGTCTGCGTATGTTGATTTTGCTTATGTCGCTAGTGTGAGCCAGGCTTAAACGGGGAATCCCCTTTCTCTTCAACAGGGAGCCCATAAGAAATCAACAGTTTTTATTCCAAAAAAAAGCTGCTTATTTTTAATAATAACTCATGTATTTAGACTAAAACAATTGTCCACCTCAGGCTCAGTGAATATCGGTGAATAATAACCTTGACTCCGTCTCGGTTATCCACCGACATTCCCTTTAACTTCGGCGAATAATTGTTAAATTACATTTATATAGATTACCTTCTAAAGATGAAAATTTGAACTTTTTTGTCTTGCTTTCATTGTCAGCATTTGAACTAGTCTGGTCTTTCATTGGGGTTGGCGGTGGTTTAGTAGCTGCTTCTGTGTCTACCCATTCTGCGTCTAAACAAATGCGGAGAAATAGTGGACGAGTAAATGAATGAATGAATAAATGAATGAATGGACAAATGAATGAATGGACAAATGAATGAATGGACAAATGAATGGATGGACAAATGAATGGATGGACAAATGAATGAATGGACAAATGAATGGATGGACAAATGAATGAATGGACAAATAAATGAATGGACAAATGAATGAATGGACAAATGAATGAATGGACAAATGAATGAATGAACAAATGAACAAAAGGAAAAATGAATGAATGGACAAATGAATGAATGGACAAATGAATGGATGGACAAATGAATGAATGGACAAATGAATGAATGGACAAATGAATGAATGGACAAATGAATGAATGGACAAATGAATGAATGGACAAATGAATGAATGGACAAATGAATGGATGGACAAATGAATGAATGGACAAATAAATGAATGGACAAATGAATGAATGGACAAATGAATGGATGGACAAATGAATGAATGGACAAATAAATGAATGGACAAATGAATGAATGGACAAATGAATGGATGGACAAATGAATGGATGGACAAATGAATGGATGGACAAATAAATGAATGGACAAATGAATGAATGGACAAATGAATGAATGGACAAATAAATGAATGGACAAATGAATGAATGTACGAATGAATGAATGTACGAATGAATGGATGGACAAATGAATGAATGTACGAATGAATGGATGGACAAATGAATGAATGTACAAATGAATGAATGGACAAATGAATGAATGTACGAATGAATGGATGGACAAATGAATGAATGTACAAATGAATGAATAGACAAATGAATGAATGTACGAATGAATGGATGGACAAATGAATGAATGGACAAATAAATGAATGGACAAATGAATGAATGGACAAATGAATGGATGGACAAATGAATGAATGGACAAATAAATGAATGGACAAATGAATGAATGGACAAATGAATGGATGGACAAATGAATGGATGGACAAATGAATGGATGGACAAATAAATGAATGGACAAATGAATGAATGGACAAATGAATGAATGGACAAATAAATGAATGGACAAATGAATGAATGTACGAATGAATGAATGTACGAATGAATGGATGGACAAATGAATGAATGTACGAATGAATGGATGGACAAATGAATGAATGTACAAATGAATGAATGGACAAATGAATGAATGTACGAATGAATGAATGGACAAATGAATGAATGTACGAATGGATGGATGGACAAATGAATGAATGTACAAATGAATGAATGGACAAATGAATGAATGTACGAATGAATGGATGGACAAATGAATGAATGTACAAATGAATGGATGGACAAATGAATGAATGGACAAATGAAAGAATGGACAAATGAATGAATGTACGAATGAATCAGTGAATGGACACATGCATGGGGGGAAATGGATCAATGAATGTTTGAGTACATGCATGGATAGATTGTTATAGGAATGATAATGATATGAACAGATGATTGATAAATGAGCAAAGGAAAGGTTGAATGTACGAATGAATGAATGGACACATGAATGGGGAAATGGATCGATGAGTGATTGAGTATATGCATGTATAGATGGATTAAGGAATAACTAATGAATTCAAGTTCGAACAAATAAATGAACAAATAAATGAATAAATGAACAAATAAATGAACAAACAAATGAATAAATGAACAAATAATTGAACAAACAAATGAATAAATGAACAAATAAATGAACAAACAAATGAATAAATGAACAAATAAATGAACAAACAAATGAATGAATAAATGAACAAATAAATGAACAAACAAATGAATAAATGAACAAATAATTGAACAAACAAATGAATAAATGAACAAATAAATGAACAAACAAATGAATAAATGAACAAATAAATGAACAAACAAATGAATAAATGAACAAATAATTGAACAAACAAATGAATAAATGAACAAATAATTGAACAAACAAATGAATAAATGAACAAATAAATGAGCAAACAAATGAATAAATGAACAAATAAATGAACAAACAAATGAATAAATGAACAAATAAATGAACAAACAAATGAATAAATGAACAAATAATTGAACAAACAAATGAATAAATGAACAAATAAATGAACAAACAAATGAATAAATGAACAAATAATTGAACAAACAAATGAATAAATGAACAAATAAATGAACAAACAAATGAATAAATGAACAAATTCGCCGAAAAGTTGAATGTATGAAACAATGAAATGACGAATGAATGAGTTAATGAATGAATAAATGAACTAGAACGAATGAAAATAAGCAAATCAAAATACAATGAAACAAATGAATGAAAGAAAGAATGAACGAGTGGACAAATGGATGAGAATGAATGAATGCTTGTCTACAAAATATCGTGCACTAAATAAATTATATAAATCTTTACCTTCTTCGTTTTCCTTTTCTGCAATACATAAATAACAAACAATAATTAATTATTTTACCAACTATAAATAAGTTATCAGTAATATTCAGGTAAGTGTATTGACATGGAGCTAATTGAAAAAGCCAACATCGAAGAACTTGCCTTGCCGCGGGTTGTATTATGGGACTGGTCATAAATTATGGGGGGGGGGGGGGGGGGAGGGGGTGGCGCGGAAAAAAAGGTGGGGTGGGGCATGAAAAAGTAAAGCAATACACTGGGGGTATTTTGGGGTAATTGTTGTGTACTGTATAGGGCTGGGCTACTTGTAACTATGCACAGACTAAAGGGTGTGAGCCAATAAAAGTCATTCATTGGAAATTTTGAATTTTCCAGCTGATAGGGTATGTACGTCCTTCTTACCTTCTTCGCTTGCCTGCAGCCATTTCTGTAATCCAAGCAGTGTTTCGGAACTCAAAGTTTTGAGTAACTGAAAAGAACAATATAACATCACTTTAATAATGAAACCATTACTCATAATAGCACTTTACGCACTAAAAGAAACAGACAAATCTTCTCGACGGACAAATCATCCGAAAAAATTTGTTCGTCTAAGGGAGCGGTCATTATTTATGGTGGGGTAGGGGGTGGGTGATGTTTTGCTTGAAATTTACAAATTGAGAAAAATTAACCCTCGTGGCATAGGAGAGAAGAACATATCAAACAAACTCAACTCACATATAATCCATGCCCGAGCCAGGACTAGCTCGAACCTGGACCACAGCATTGAGATACTTACTTTGATAAGATATCGCTTGTCACCCGTTTCCAAAATCTCACGAATAACCTCTTTATCTGGAAAGAATTAGAAAAAGTTATTATTGATATGATGTAATAATAATAACAATAATAATAGAGTACAAACACTAAAAGTGTGCAACATAATTACCACTAAATACTGCTAAATTATGCTAATTCTATTGTTCTCTATTGTTTAATGAACACTATTTAGTGGTAAATAGTACAAAGTATTACACACTTTTAGTTGTTGTACTCTAATGATGTCTTTATTTACCGAGGGTTTTACACGAAACAGTGTAAAAACACTAATAAACTTGTGGCCCTCACTGAAGGTGATAATATTAATAATGATGATGATGATGATGATAATGATGATGATAATGATGGTGATAATGATGATGATTACAAATATGATGATGATAATGGTGGTGGTGGTTACAACCACGATGATGATGATGCCGTAATGATTATGATTATGATGATGATTATTATTATTACAAATATGATGATGATATGGTGATTACAAATATGATGATGATGATGGTTATTACAAATACCTTTCCATATATCACTACCAAGAAGTTTATTTAAGTCACTATATTTTTCATCACCACTACCATTGTTGAACTGTGGGTTATTTTGGAAAAACTGGAAAGATTTATAACAATAAGTAAGCGAAGAGATTTTTATTTACAAGAAGTTTCTTAATACACATATTTCGGACGATGTCCATCGTCCATCATCAGTGACATGAAGCTAACATATGAATAAATTACAATATTTTAACCTCTAGGGAGTGCATGGAATGATTTAGTTCAATAGTTTCAACGGAACTGATTGTCCTTGTTCATTAAAATCTGGAATGTGTTCTTTTATAAGGACTGCATGCTTCAGCGATTTTGCGTGATCTTAATGAACAAGGACAATCAGTTCCGTTGAAACTATTGAACTAAATCATTCCATACAGTCCCTAGAGAGGGTCCTGAAGGGGTAAATTGGGAATTGGGATTTGCCCATTGGGATTGGGATTTGTCCATTGGGATTGGGATTTGTCCATAGGATTTGACTATTTCTTGTCCATTCGTTTTCTCTTTAGATGCTAAAATAATGTTTTAAATTGAGTAATTTGCAACATTTTACGTCGTTTTAGTAGACTAGAAGAGAAAATCGAACTATCTTGGGCTTCCTGTGGTTAGTATTCAATTTGGGCTTCCTGTGGTTAATGTTTGGGCTTCCTGTGGTTAATGTTTGGGCTTCCTGTGGTAATTGGGATTTTGATAAAAAATTGATTGGGAATTGGGATTGGATACCCCCCTTCAGGACCCTCCCTAGAGGTTAAAATATTGTAATTTATTCATATGTTAGCTTCATGTTAGTTAATACACGGCTGATGATGGACGATGGACATCGTCCGAAATATATATGTATTAAGAAACTTCTTGTAATTCTCTTTGCTTACAAACTCTTAGCCCAGTGCAACATAATAAGTGATATAAAGCAACAAAGAAATAAAGAAAAAACAATATATATAAATTAAAAAAAAAATAAGCGCGGATTGACCGGTGCTCGAACTCTATCATAAGATTTAATTCGACCACACCCGCGCTATCCCGATAGAAAACCTAACTACGCAATGACAGCCTTTTTATTACTGCGGTTTTTTACCTTAATTTTCTGCGAACTCAGACATTCCAACGGTCAGTTGTGAAATTCGTTTTTGCAGAGTAATTAGCAGCAGCCAAATACGTATTTCACAATTAGCAGTTATAATGTCTGAGTTCGCATAAAGACGCATAAATAACTTTTCTTGTTATTTTCTTTAAAATATATAAACTTGAGATATGTTTATTGTTTTGTTTGCACATTTGTCGTGAATACTGCAAACAGAGTTTTCTCAAGAAGCGGCTAATGGAACACAAGGAGCACCATAAGTCAGAGCGAGGCTCGTAGGGCATTTGCATACGATTAGCTTAGGGGTGGACCACTAGATTTTTGAGGGGGGTTGGGCAACCCTCCCCCCACCCCTCAAAAATCTAATGGTCCACCCCTTAGCTGCTTCGTGAAAGAGCTCTATATGATCAACATTTGATGATTTCAAGTTAGTATCTAATAATAGAATAATAATAATAATACCATATTTGGAGATGGTGGTGGTTGAATGTCTGCCTCATTGCACGCAGGTAGCCTAGCCTTGGGTACTTCTTCTCTGCTGAGTAACCGCTGTCCTGAAATATGAAAGCATGTAAAAAGACTTTTTCCCAAGCAATCCAAAATGTTTTCGAGTTTTTATATTTGTTGGATGCAAAAATATATCTAAATTGTAAACCTAGCTGGATTATATTTGAATTTAGCTTTCACGCTACGCTTTGTATAGGAAATCAAATGGGTTAAAGTGCGGTAGACTTATATAATTGTCTCAAATTGAGCCGTCAGGCGAGTGCAAGCTAAGTTATATTATTAAAACTGTATGATTGTATCAATGATATGATCATCAAAAATACACCTATTTCAAAAATCGTTGTCGCAGCCGAAGCTACAGTCCACACTCTGAAACCTGCAAAGGATGTCGGTAATATAAAAAGAATTTGTGCCTTATTAAACGTTTTCAATAAATATTTGTTTCATCATCTACCACTGCAACAACTTGTTATGGTCATATAACACAAACACGCACAATTAAAATATGATATGAAAAAAATCGATGACAAGAGAAGAATTAAATACAGAAATCATTTGCAGGCTTCAGAGTGTGGACTGTAGCTTTGATTGCGACAACGATTTATTTGAATTGTAGAATTGTCAAATGCGTCCAGTTTTTGACAATGAAAACCCTTCTATAAATCTGTTTTATTGTTAGTGTTACTTACTTTCTGAATAAGCTCTTTGAGGTGAACCTGCATACAATCTTGAATATTCTGTTTCTGTAAAGAAATCAAGTTAATTTTAAAGCGTCAGATATTTTTGTCTATTTTATCCAGTTGATGCATGCTTTGATGATCAATATTTTCGCTCTGTTCAGACGAATATTTGATCGGTTAGGCGTCCAAATTATTGCTCGTTTAGCGTGGTCCCGTGTGAACGGAACCCCTAAGCGGATGTTTTTTTGACCGGTCAAAAATTCGTCCGGTACCGTGTAAACGTAGCCTGAAGAGAGCGAGAAAACAAACTTGTAAGCACGTCCAGCAACCGAAAAGGGCGGGAAATAAAGTTTACACGCGTCAAACCGGAAGAACCGAAAAGAGTGGGAAAAGTGGATAACCTCGATCATCAGTCCAAAACTTCCGGAATTTTCAGATTGGAAAGACGCTAACAATATGTTTTTTTTTTTTTAACCGGAATTACCGGTTTCTCCATGTTAAAGAAAAACACCCCTGAATTATCTAGTTTTATTCGTTTTACTTGTACCTCTCAATTTAACGTAAAATTACAAAAAGCGCACAATTCCAAAATTATAACTTATATCATATTATATTTTTGTTATAAATTGCAGATAGTTACTTTGTCTAAGTTGTTAATTAAATTCTATTTAAACCACACTTGTAAACTGCTGGAACCTGTTGTACGAAGCCTGAATAGCGCTATCCACCGGATAAATCCTTATCCAGCGGATAAAATCTATAAAAAACCTATGCAGTGGAAAACTTTTATCCTCGGATAACTTTATCCACCCTTCGTACAACTGGCCCCTGGTTTTAGCAGTCCGATCCTCCATATATACAGATTAGTAGATGGAAAAGCGCTATGAACTTATTCGAGAGATTTTAATAGCGCTTATAAAAGAGGCTTATTATTATTTATATTATTATTATAAGAGTTTTTGTTACCGTATTTATTAAGTTCTGGATCGAATTCAGCTTTTTCTAAGTTCCACAGCCCACTGTCTACTGTCGATGTAAGTGTACGAATTGCTTTCTGGGGAAGATGCCACAATAGCCAGTCCTTAAAGAAATGAAAGCAGTGTCAAAATTATTACTATTGTGAAGATAGGAATAATTTCAGAAGAGAAAGACTCAAATTCAAAGAGCAAAATCTTCAAGCATGGGCAAAATGATGGACATTTACTGTTGTGAAGAAAGACATAATTTCAGCAGAAAAAAATTCAAATTCAAAGAGCAAAATCTTCAAGCATGTTGCAAAATGATGGATATAGTGCGCGAGCGAACACAGCAAATTCCATTAAAAATTTGAACACATTCCTACGTGCCTAATCCAAAAAATACCAAGAAATAATCAGATCTACCAATTCATTTTACAACGAGCCTGCTACAGCAGGAAAATGTAATAAATAAAACATGTTTACTCATATTGTTATATTATGATTGTACCTTTTTGGGGTGAGGTCGATTTCTTCTTCCTGAGAGCTTTCTTGTAGGCTTTTCTCTGATGTTCTGGAAATTTAATTTTAAATCGTAATCTTTAGCATAAGACGATCGACTGTACGTATCGTCAATCGCCTGACGAAGTTTCGTATCACCAATCATTTTCGAATTTCCCAACTTAGGAAACAGAAAAGTTGAGTCTTCTTGTTCTCTTTTTCGTTGTTTTGCCAACATGTTCCCGGTCGCTGCCAAAATATCTGCTGACATTTTGGCTAAAGTGCCCTGAGCTCTTAGTGGCTCGGTTTATCAAGATCAAGAAATAAAGCTCCCTTTCTCTCAAATTTTACCAAATCATCTTGTCTAAGGCATTGTCGTGAATTTCAAAACGAGAGTGACAATTACGTCACAGAGTTGCTCATGCGAACAAATGGAATGGGATAATTAGATGGTAATTGACGTCATTGACGCACGGTATCCGCGATATTGTTGCCAGCGGTCGTAATTTTGATTTCACAATAAAAAAGAGGAAAAAATAAAATAGTGAAAAAGATAAATGAAAGCTGGAATAAAAATACAGAAATGAAAAACCGAAAGAAAGAAAACTAAAAAAAATGTACACTTATCAAATAATTGAAAAATAAAAGAAATTTGAAAATTAAACATTCAAAATTGACAATTAAACTTTAAAACGAAAAAAATGTCCATTGAAGAAATGAATTACGACTTAGCCTCCCTATTTTTTCACGCATATGAAAATTGTTCATTTTAAGGTAGTACCGGATACTTGCTACTGCGCATCCATTTCGCGCATCTCGTTTTCCATCATTTATTTGCGTTTTTTTGAAAATTTATCTAAATAATATTTTAATTTTAATCCTTATCTATAACTTAAGAAAGTATTATGTCATTTCATGCAACTTTGGAGGTAAAATGGGACATTTTTCGAAACATGCTCAGATTTTCACTACCTGACAAGGTTGCTGTTTTGTCTCAAAACAACAAATTTACAACTTTGTAAAAATGAATAGATAAAATATGATTTTGACGTCTTTAGTCGTAAAACTAATACAAAATAGGTTTTAGTGTTTCTGGAGATGACAAGGATAATTTGACAAGTTTCAAGCAGATGTTTAAAGTACTAGAACCCAGTCCCGCGCGGACCGTTGCCGTGTTTTTTTTTAACAAAAAATTGGATTCGGTCGCTTATAACTCGCCTAATAGTACGGGGACCCCCATTTTTTTTCTTTTTATTCAAGACTGCATTTACTACTCTTACGATTTAGAATAAAAAATAAAATATTCATTGATTGGATTTTCTGAAATTTTACAAATGGTACAACTCTATACACATGTAGTGTGCGTAATTGGCGTATAATTGTGCTTCTATGGCTCACTTATACCCATATTTGGAAATGATTCAATGATTTTTATGACAGGAAATGCTAGATAACCCTTAGATCTATCGTTTGATATAATATTATGCTTTTCCTAGCAGAATACGTTCGCATTCTCTTGACTGCTTTGAATAGGTACTTTTGAGCAAATCACCGCAAATTATTGCAAAAACCTACTTTTATTATATCTTATAACTCTATAACCAATACGGTGACCCCAATTTTTTTTCACGTTTTTTGACTTGCCTAACAATGATCTATAAATGACAGGATTTATAAAAAAATTCATTGAAGAAATCCAAGTATCCGGTACTACCTTAAACAGTCACGTGTTTTTAACGTGTCACGCGCCCGCGCTGAGGCCTCCCAGCGTTCTTGCCCAATCAATAAACAAAATGGACGTCAGAGGATCCGTGTCGAATTTTACTCACACAATTGTAGATATGCATCGTTTTGAAGATATATCGGTACGATTTAACTCTTGAACTGAGTATTTTAATAGTCTTTGATTCATACTTTATATAATTAGTATTTTGTTTCTATTCCAGGTTAATCTAGTGGTAGGAATAATATTTTTAATCATTGTCTTTGCAATGGGATTTTACTTCATCCGTAAGTTCAGACGCCAAGGTAAGTTCGTCATTGAAAGGTTTTGCTTTCTCTTTTAACTCAGAATGTTGCTAACTCCTCAATTTTTTCTTTCTCTGAAGCTGCCGCTGTTATCCCGGCAGTAAAGGAGGTTTTGATTCCAGCAGAGAAGCCGAGATTTCGTAAGCGCGATAAAATGATTTTCTATGGGAAGAAAATGCTACGAAAGGTTAGTCTTCTTAGCTTAGACTTTGAACTTTTTCAGGTCATCAGGGTTAACTGTTTCCTTGTTCATTTACTTAACACAATAAGCGATTGTATTAAAGCCATCTGATTAAAATCGTGGTATATGATGATGTGGAATTTGTTCTAAGATAAACGAGATACTATTTTAATGCGCGTGCAAATTACTTGCTCGCGCGGTCGTCGAAACAAATCTATTTATTTTCGAAAATCTGGCGAGTGAAGCAGGCTTTCTGACGTCAGAGTAATAGGCAAAGAACACTAAATTTGTACACATTTTAGTATCTTTTGTGAAACTGTGATATTCAAAGTGTTTGTTGGTGAAAACACGCAGTGTTTGCTGCTTCTAAAATGCGCAGGTAGGAAGTCAACAAACATAGTGAACGTTTTTATCTAAATATTTTCTCGCTTGGAAAAATTATAAAATGTTCTTTGATTACAAAATATTCTTCTATTTGATAAGTATTTTTCACTACTCATAGCTTATTATGAAACATTTTGTATGAGAGTTCTTTTTTTCGTACACTTTAAGTTCATTATTTTTATGAATAATAATTTTGTTTACAAAACATCGCTCAAAAAGGTTAAGCCAGCTTGACGAAACAAGGACAAAAAGCATCATTATTTTGGTTATTATTTATTGTTTTGTAATCGATATGTGATCAGGTTCAATCACTTTTATACCTTTTTGATGTAGGTGAGGCAGTTTTCTGAGGAAAGGGATGAAGGCTACAGAAGAAAAATAAGAAAACGACAAAAAGTCATGTTCAACTTTGCAAAACAGTGAGTAAAATATAAATCTTAATTTTTAAAAATTTCCAAATATTCTAGAATTGTTTTACTTGTCTTCTAATATTACTTATTACTTGTTACTTATATTGACATTGTTACATGTATCTCATATTGAGTAAAAATGGCAACTTAAATACACTTTATTATGGAAGATATATATTCACTAACATGTACTAGCTAGCAGGACTACGCCAGCAAAGGATCTATCTCAAAATACTAGAACTTAATTTTTATTATAAGTTATTATATTTACTATATAAGCTGAGAGGAAATATAAAGCTCTAGCAATCTATGGCCACTTGTTGCTGTGAATAATGTCATGTTGACAAACATTAACAAATATGAAACGTTAGCAAAAATGACTCTCCTTTTTTTCGTTGCATCGCAGCCGGCAAAATTTCAATTTCAATTTGATGTTTTATTTTTTCGATTTGTCAATTAGTTTGGAGGCAGAGCTTGTGCATTAACTCAGATAATTTGATGTAAACTCCGCCTCCTAGCTGATTGACCGATCGAAAAAAAAGAAAAAGAAAATGAAATTCACATTTTCAATGCATCGCTTTTTGATGTCAGTAGTACAATTTCAAACTAATAATATATATTCTACTCTTAAAAACAATATCATAAAGTCCAGCATATTGTTTAGTAATTGTACAAGTTAGGTGATGGGTGTGTTGGGGGAAATAGAGGGGGGTGGGGGGTGGGGGGATGGGGTGAGTTATTTCAGCTTTCTAGTCAATAGTCATAACAGCATAAAAAATTGCTACACTACACTATTTGCATTATAACATCATATTCTATCAGAACTGGATTGTATTGTTATTGTTTTTTTTGTTGTAAAATAATGAGTGCCAGTTGTTCTAGTACTCTCTAGAAGGAATAAAAATTTGAATAACGAAAGACACTTGAAAAGGATTCTGGTACTTTTGACATCATCAATGACATCATTTTAAAAATGCCTTCTTGCAGTCATGTAAACTAGTAAATTTGAAATGCATGTAATAATATGAAAATAACCAGTTCTTTCAGTTGTAATGATTTCTAGCTTAAAACACATCAAAATATTAGTTGCAGTGAATAACTAAGGAAATGACACTATCTAGAAATAAACTTTATTATTATTGCAGTGCACATTAATCGCTTCATTGTTTTCTAGACAGTATATACTGTCTATACACCGAATCGAAATATGGCGACCAATTTGAATAACTATTGTTATTGACTCACTAGCCTCTCATTCATGTAAAAACTCCATTGTATTCCATCATGAACACGAGGCTAGTCAGTCAAGAACAATTGCAGGCCGCCATATTTCGAATCGGTCTACATTTAGTACAATTAGCATGACTATATGATTGATTCAAATACAATTACAATAGTATTGTCTAATGAGCATTTTAAATTTTATGAAAAGGTGGTTTTATTTATAAAATAATAGGTATAACAAGCAAACTGATTGGCTAGCTCATTTAATATTCATCTAAAACTGAAGCTGATTGGCTGGCTGCCAAGTGTTTGTATTCATTTAATGGATAAAGACACAATCATCAGTTATTATCATAATTTTTTACCTTAAAGATATAAAATAATTAAGCATTATAAATATTTACAGTGAGGACACTCTAACCATGAACACTTTGAGTGATTTTGTCACTTTTTTGAACCCACAACCCTTGAGCGAATTGGATAGAAATAAAGTTTATTATGAACACTTTAAGAGGTTTCAGAGCAGTAGAAGGTTCAGAAAATAATAACAAAAACATAGTCAAGTGTTCATGGTTCGAGTATCCTCACTGTAAAATTATTCCAAATTTTACTAAATATTACAGTGCGAATCACAAAACCGTGGGCACCTAGAATTATTTTAAAAATCGTTTTTTGTTCGTTGAACAACTCAGAAATTACTATATCACGTCAAGAAGTTTGAATGATGTGTAGTATGATAAACTTTTTGTAGTTAGAGTTGTTTGTGAGTTGCTATACGAACAATAAACGATTTCTAAAATATTTCTGGGTGCTCACGGTTTTTTGATTCGCACTGTAAATAATAAAATTATAAAGAATTGAAATGCATTTTGGTATATAAGGGAAATACAGATACATTAGAAAAATATAATTATAAAGGTTATTCATTGTGAATATAAGATAATAAATTGTTATTCACTTGTCTCATGAATGATCCACAATAATTTGACTGCTACTGCTAGTCTTCATCAGGCAATACTAAGGTAGATTGGCCAGGCATTAGGTAGACTGGACCAGGCGATGGGTAGACTTCATGCATCATGCGATGAAAAGTAGCAGTAGCAGTTGAAACTTTGTGGTCCAAACCTTTTCAGGACATTCAGGAGAAAGTTTCAAAGGTTTTATATTTCAACAAATTTTGAATAAATGTTATTATTATTTAGTAGTATTAAGTTATATAAAATAAATATATTAATTTTATTGACTCAGAGACAAAGAAATGACATTATACTTATGAAATAAATGATATTTGTATTATAAGGATTACACATTTCTTATCTTGATTTGAAATATGCTATTTACCAGTTATAACTAATATTCAAATTAAGCAAATTATTTAGACAAGAATTTGACATCTTTGCATAACATTAAATAATACCTATTTTAAGTCATTACAATATTAAATGTCTAACATGCAAATCGAACTAATCCACTAAAAACTTCCATAAAACATCTTTATTGCAAGTAATGTAATTATTAAGTAAAAGTATTATTTCTTTTTACTGTTATTTCATTGTTTTAAAGTGTTTAAAGTCTACCAATTTAAGGCCTACCTCACTTTTGTAAAAATATTGTTCTTTTCTTATATCCTTCAAACAATGTGGCACCTGTTGTCTTAGCTCTTTTACCTGCTGTAGGCTCTTCAACATTACCAGTTTCTTGGCTGAATTATTAATATCTAATGTGTCAGACTTGGCCTGTTTTGATGAGAAACCTAGTCATTTCAAGTGCAAAATTTGACATTTTTCCTCCAAACTTGCTTAAAATAAAACACCAAAAGCTACCCACTGCAAGATATAAAGGACTCAGCTTCACTACAGCGACATCTGTGAGATATTCAGCATCATATTTGCAAAGATTAAAATAGCAAATTTGCAGTTTTTGCACTGTTAAACAGTAATGTGATGGAATCGGTCCCAGACTTTGCTAGAGATCTGCTAAATACATGTCTTGATGTGAACCTTGTATGGCCATGCATTAATTGGCCTTTTCGGTAAGAAATAACATGCATTTTTTAGCTCTAGTTATCATATTTTTTTATGTAATTTCATCTGCAAGTGAGCTAACTTGTCAAATTCAAATCAGGCTTTATTTACTTTGCAACAAGCCACTTTTTTATCTATTGCAAATGATGTATCTAACATTTCATGGTTTTAAAATAATACTGACATTAATATTACAGTACAAACCCGCATAAAAGAACAAGTGGATTAAGAACAATCAGGCTGAAATTTGGTCAACAAAGTACCATATACATGTATAAGAACAATATATAAGATATATAAGAACAAAAGCAGCTTGAACCGAAAATCGTGTGTTCTTCAATGCGGGTTTTTACTGTACTGATTTTCTGAATGTATTGTCAGAAACAGCATTTTGTGGAAAAAGCTCCTTTAATTTCTTAAAAATTATCATCCAATTTGAAATGTATTTTTTTAAGTAAATTACATACACCTACTTGCAAGAAGGTTGCCATACACAAAAAGAACATTTGTATTTAGTGTGTTAGGAATAAATTAAAAGTACAAAAGAAAGAGTTCAGCTTCAGTAATCATCTTTTGTTCTTTTAATTTATTCCTAATTACCCACTAAATACAAATGTTCTTTTTTCGTATGACAACGTTCTTGCAAGTAGGTGTATATTAAATTATATTATTTGCTTTTTAACATAAAAAATTGAAAGTTTATATTAAAGATAGTAATATAGATAGTAAGGGGTCAAAACACAGTATTTTGGTTTCTCTGTTCCTCTCTGTAACACTTGACATTTTTTATAGAGATACAGATGTTTGTACATTTGCCTGTAGTACTGGTAGGTATCTGTGATGTTAACATGCAATTATGGTAAAATATTCTATAGTTAAGTAACTACAGGTAAAGAAAAAGTTTTGTCTTCCCCTCCGTAACATTCCAAATACTGTGTTTTGACCCTAAGTTGATTTTAATTAAATTTGAAGAGATATTGTAATAATTATTATGTACCAATTTTATAAGACAAATATGATTGTGATGATAATAATGATGCAGATGATGATGACAATGATGATAGTAATTATGTTGATTCATGATGATAGTAATGATGATGATGATGATGGCAGTAATAATGATGATAAAGGTAATTAGGTCGTAAAGATTCCAAATACTGTGTTTTGACCCTAAGTTGATTTTAATTAAATTTGAAGAGATATTGTAATAATTATTATGTACCAATTTTATAAGACAAATATGATTGTGATGATAATAATGATGCAGATGATGATGACAATGATGATAGTAATTATGTTGATTCATGATGATAGTAATGATGATGATGATGATGGCAGTAATAATGATGATAAAGGTAATTAGGTCGTAAAGATTCCAAATACTGTGTTTTGACCCTAAGTTGATTTTAATTAAATTTCAAGAGATATTATAATAATTATTATGTACCAATTTTATAAGACAAATATGATTGTGATGATAATAATGATGTAGATGATGATGACAATGAACAGTGATGATGGTAATTATGATGATGATGATAGTAATGATGATGATGATGATAGTAATGATGATGATAAAGGTAATTAGGTCGTAAAGATGGTTATGATAAATGATGTCAATGATTACCATGAACAATGTTGATGATAGCAGGTGAAAATGATGAAGTTGATGATGATGACAATTATATTGATAGTAATAATGACAATGATGATGTTAATGATGAAATGATAATGATGACAATCATGCCGATGATCCGACCACTGAAGGGACAGCCCAAAGTGGCCGTATTAACGGGGTGGCTGTATTAAGCGGGTAAATTTTAAAGAAAGTGTATGGGCATGCATTTTGTAGGGACCTAAAAAACTGTCCGCAATAATGGGGTGGCCGTATTAAGCAGGTGGCCGTAAGGCGGGTTCCACTGTCTAGGAAATCGTACAATCTTAAAGTACAATTTGCAATTAATAGGTATGAGTGATGTTTTGAAATTTTTCAAAATTGGACGAGCCTATTAAGTGAGTCCAATTTGACAACTTTCAAAACATCACAAGTATCTTTTAATTGCAAATTGTACAAGAAGATTGTGCGATTTTTTATTTACAATATACTGAAAAACTAATTGGTACTCTGCAGAGTACAATTTACGATTTAATTGTACTCTTTTTGCCCAATCAGAATCAAGTAATTTTGTACAGTGTATTAAAAATGATAATTGTACAATGCTCATGTTTTCAATCTCTTCCTAGGCTGTTGAGATTTGATGAAAATGGTCCAGAGAGACAGCTCAAAGAGCCACCACCAGGTTTTCTTGAGGCAGATGCTGCAGAGGTCAGTACATGACAGCATGTCTTTAGCCAAGAGTACTGTAATAAATTGCTCTTGCTAAATATTAAAATATAATAATATGGACAATAACTATTTAAGATTACTCTTACTGCTGTTTTCGACGTTCTGCGAACTCAGACTTTCCAACAGCTTGTTGTAAAATACGTACGTATTTCGCTTCTATCAATCAAGGATTTAAAAGGTGCCGTCTTATTAATTTTGATTGACAGCAGCTAAAAACGTATTTCACAGCAAGCTGTGGGAATGTCTGAGTTCGCAGAAAGTCGAAAACCGCAGTAACCAATCTAAAGGCTTGTATCTGGTTCTGCTCAAAATTCTCACGGCATGAACGCGGTCAAGTCATGACAAGGCACATCAAATTTCTAGAGACATCATATCCCTGATGTTGAATGCCCCTGACTTCTCAGTTTATCATCCTGTTAAAAACTGTAAATTTCTATATGAAAACATGATGTAAAAGTCTATTATTTAACTAAAGATAACTTTACTTATTGTCAACAGGTTGATATCAATGAACCTCAACTTCCACCAGAAGTTATTTATATGTTGAAGAGTGTCAGGTAGGTTATAGCACAACATGCAAAAAGAAGTAAAGAACTGTATTTTACTTCGAAAGTCCCTTTAGCCGAAGCTAGTCTTCCAGAGAGCTGACGGTGCACTCATTTTACCTCCCTCTCTCCATCAGTGCTCTGTTTGACAGGTATTTAAAGCTTCAAAACAAGGATGCAAGGTCACTGGGAATTGAGCTCGGGACCTCTCGCATCGAAATTGGGACCTCTTACACTGTGTGACCATTTGGGAATTTACATACTTGTATACACAGCTTTTTTCTTACAAAACTGTTTTGAGCATTGTGAAATTCACAAACACAGGAGTAAATACATGTAACAGGTTCCCATTTAAATCTGTACTTATGCAAATTTTGTTGATGTGTGCTAAACACACAGATCAACCAATCAGAGAAGTTCACTTCAGAAATAATATACTCTGATTGGTTGACTGTGTGTTTAGCACACATCAACACAATTTGCATAAGTACAGATTTAAATGGGAAAGGACAGATTTAAATGGGAACCTGTTATGTACATGTATCTCAAGTTATAAATTAAATAGTATATGTGAGAATTTCTTTTTTCTGTTGAAATAGGGTGTTTGGTCATTTTGAGAAGCCACTGTTCTTTGAGTTGTGTAAATACATAGAACCAAAATCAGTGCCAGCCAATGCATTGTTATTCAAACAAGGAAAGGTAAGAAGTCAACTATTATAATAGCTACATTGTAGTTGAGGCTATCAGGCCAAGTTTTTATTTTTGCCCTATATGGCATGGCCCCAGACTATATTTCTAACTTACTAATTCCTTACTAACCAGCTCGCACCCTAAGATCCTCTGGTCAAAACCTATTACTTATTTCAATCTCAGCCCCTAAACTATGGAACACATTGCCCCAACACATAAGAAACACAGATAACATCTCATCATTTAAATCCAAACTCAAAGCTTTTTTTTTCAATAAATTATTGTGTTGCTTGTTTCCAGGGAGATGATTCTATATATGTGGTACAAAATGGAAAATTATGTGTTTCATTGTTAGAGAAGGTAATTAAAAATAATAGTCTTGTTGTACTGAGTGAATTTGCAACGTTTCTGTAATCCTACATGTTAGTATATAGCATAAAGTTGTCTTCATATCTTGTATTTCATATCTTGGCTGTACACAAATTCTTCAATTTTATTCTTCTATTACACATTTATCATAAACCATCACCCACCCCCACCCCCTAAGAAATACTTCATTCTTGTTGAGGAAGAAAGAGAGTTTCACAGTTCTTACAATAAAATGATAGTAATGTTGTATACAATGCACAAGGCTAGGTTTTCTTCAAAGTAGATTTCATATTTTGGCTGTACACAAATTCTTCAATTTTATTCTTCTATTACACATTTATTATAAACCATCACCCACCCCCACCCCCTAAGAAATACTTCATTCTTGTTGAAGAAGAAAGAGAGTTTCACAGTTCTCACAATAAAATGATAGTAATGTTGTATACAATGCAGAAAGCTAGGTTTTCTTCAAAGTAGATTTCATATCTTGGCTGTACACAAATTCTTCAATTTTATTCTTCTATTACACATTTATTATAAACCATCACCCATCCCCACCCCCACCCCCTAAGAAATACTTCTTTCTTTTTGAGAAAGGAAGAGAGTTTCACAGTTATCACAATAAAATGATAAATAATATTGTTCTAATCAGAAGAACTTTACTTATACAATTTAATAAGAAAACAAGCAAGTACAAATTACGACATTTTGTTGTCATCATGACAACATTATCAAGTACATGATGGTACAATTATGTCGTTATTTGTATTCGCTTTTTTTCTAATTATTAATAAATAATTATATTGTTTTTATTATGTATCTGTAGGATGGTACTGAGATGCCTATGAAAGAGGTTGTCACTGGTGATAGTATATACAGCATACTGGGAATTCTAGATGTTCTTACTGTAAGTATATATCAGAAAAGGTTTAATATTTTTTAACCATTTAATTAGACATCTACAATCGTGCAAAAATGTTGGAACATTGTCACATATTTATGAGTGTTTTTGTTTGAGTTTTAAAAAATATACAAAAATGTATCAATTTGATTTGCAAACCCCCCCCCCCCCCCCCCCCACTTCCCCCCTGAACAATGTTGATTGGTCTTTCAAATGACAACCATTTTACATTCACACAACTCAACAATGATACGGGGAAGAGGGGGAAACAGAAAAATGAGGTTGAAATATTTTTCATGTAAAAACCAGATATAGTGTCCCAAGGTATTTTGCACATGATTGTAGCTGTTATTGTAATAAATTGTATACATAGCCAAAGCTACAGTCAACACTTCTAAGGCTGCAAAGGATTTCATTATTTTTCTCTCTTGTTTACATTGTTCTTATGTGTTTATGATATTATGATATACATAATGGCAGTGTCAACTGTAGCTTTGCCTGCATCATTGATTTTTGAAACAGTCAAATATATGCTGCTTCAATACTATGATACGCACCAAAATGTTTTATCAACATTGATTATAATATTGTTATGGTTTTTATATTCAGGGTCATCCAGCTGCACTCCCTCACATACGTGCCAGAGCTTTAGTTGACTCCACTGTTCTAAAGTGAGTGCGACCGCCAATCTTTTTTCCCTTCAAATCTCCTTTCTTGTAATGCTGAATTATGAGTGCATCACAACAGCATTTTTATTATGTGTATGCTTGTTTCTTCAACAATTATTATATGGCTATGATAGTATGCCTGCTCTGATTGGCTGATTTCCGGTCTGATAATTTCCCATCTCAGACCGTTACCATGACAATGGTCCAATTAAAAACAACTTGTAAAGTATTGCAAAAAATATTTTGTTAAAGTTTTCCTTTTCGGCAATAAAATATTTGCGAACTCATACATCTCTAAGAAAAAAAGCCATATAATAAACGATTTATTAACCTTGTTTGTTCGGCTGTACGGAAAATATCAGACCTTGGTCTTTTTTTGTACCGTCAAGACCTTGGTCTGATATTTTCCTGTACAGACCTCACACTCGGTTAATAATCCTTTAATATCCATTATGGCTATAATGACATTACAATGACATTTCAATTTTAAACATTTCTATCTATTTTTTTAATTATCTTCATCTACCTTTTTTCTATGTCAGTTCTCTTGTCTTGTTAAAGAGCTTAATAATTGTCTTGGCTAAAACCTAACTAATAACTATCATTTTTTCCAGGCTTCCTGGTAAAGCTTTCCAAGAAGTATTTAAAAAGAACCCAGAATCTCTAGTCCGTGTTGTGCAGGTATAGATGTTTTGTTGGTGGTTTAGAGTGGGCTGTAAAAAATGTCACATGACACCACATAAGGTTGCTTTAAATGCTCAATACTAGCATTACATGTGAACTTATATTTCATAATTCCTATTTCCAAACAAAGAACACATGTCATTTGTTGTAATCTCTATTTTATATTTTCATTGCTATCCTATTGATGTTTTTGTTATCTGTTGTTTTGTCTTGTAGATTATTATGTTGCGTCTTCAACAAGTCACATTCATGGCCATGCATAACTTTTTGGGGCTCAGCTATGAACTAATTCATTCTGTAAGTAACATGCATTAATGAAGGATCAATTTTTCCATGTTGGACAACTTTATTTTTTCATGGAAACTAGCAAGTAAACTAGTATAGGCTGCATCGATGTTTGATATAAACAATAAGTATTATAATGAAATTTGTAACACCGTAAAAAATGTTGACTTAACTTTACTGACGTTTCGAGCTTTAGCCAAATCCTTTTTACTCCCATGAAGGACTAAAGCTTGAAACGTCAGTAAAGTTAAGTCAACATTTTTTACAGATGCATTACAAATTTTCTTTCTTATAGACCTCTTTACCTCTGTATGCAAATTGCCCATTTCAGACCATGTGACATCCCCTTGAGAATTGTTCTTTTATGATGAACGAGTTATAACATTTACATGTGGAAGGAATCAACTCCCAAGGGTAGCATCACGTGATCTGAAATGGGTAAACAAACAAGTAAGGTAAAGAGGTCTATTTACACTAATTATGTGACAAAAAGTAGGAAAGTAGGCAAAGCATTCTGGTACTGGTAGTATATATGACCCATAATGCACCCTATTATCTTGCGGAAGAGGCTAAACCTTCTTATATTGTCATTTCTAGGGTTTTCCACCATCAAGGCGACCAACCTTAACACATTCAACTTCAGTTACTAATTCAGTGAGCAGCCCATCCAAGTCACGGTCTAACTCAGTTGAATCACATCCCTTGGAGAGCCCAAGAACAGCCTATAAAAAACCTTTAGTACTTGATGTTGTACAAGACACAGCAGGGTCTGGTAATACCAGTGTTAGTCCTGATAGCGGCGTTGCTAGTTCTGTTAGCGGTTCTGAATCAAAAGGTAACAAAATACTGATTGTGCTACTCAGAGGGGATTGGTGGGGAGAACGTTGAAGGTTTGCGAGTGGTGGTTTTTTGTCATCCACAATCTGAATCAAAAGGTAACACAATACTGATTGTGCTACTCAGAGGGGATTGGTGAGGAGAACGTTTAAGGTTTGGGAGTGGTGGTTTTTTGTCATCCACAATCTGAATCAAAAGGTAACAAAATACTGATTGTGCTACTCAGAGGGGATTGGTGGGGAGAACGTTGAAGGTTTGCGAGTGGTGTTTTTTTTTGTCATCCACAATCTGAATCAAAAGGTAACAAAATACTGATTGTGCTACTCAGAGGGGATTGGTGGGGAGAACGTTTAAGGTTTGCGAGTGGTGTTTTTTTGTCATCCACAATCTGAATCAAAAGGTAACAAAATATTGATTGTGCTACTCAGAGGGGATTGGTGGGGAGAACGTTTAAGGTTTGCGAGTGTTTTTTTTTTTTTTGTCATCCACAATCTGAATCAAAAGGTAACAAAATATTGATTGTGCTGCTCAGTTTGGATTATATAGCATTATTTGTACATGGAACTTCAAGCCGATATATTCAGGGAATTTCTTATAAATCGACTTCAAACACTGTAGTCCAAACATTCCTAATGTTTACAATGGCAAATTTTCGCTGTGAAAATTTTGTCACACATACATAGTCATTTGACCGCAGTGTTGACAAGGAGGAATATTTGTCTTCTGCCATCCCTAGTCCCAGTCTTCTCAGGTCTTTCTTGTGCACCAGGGACCTGGGTATGATATTTGGATGACAAGAGTTGGACAAGGGGGAATATTTGTCTACTGCAATCCCTAGTCCCAGTCTTCTCAAGTCTTTTTTGTGCAGCAGGGACCTGGTTGTGATGTTTGACTGACAGGTAGTGAAGAGGGTAATCTTTACATCTGCTTTGAATTCTCTTGCTCCAGGTTTTAAACTAAAACATGACTGACCAAGGGTAGAGAGGGTAGTAACATTTGTCATCCGGTTCTCTTATCCCAGTCATATTAACTAAAATATGACTAACCAGGGTAGAGAGGGTAGTATTGTCATCTGCTTCTCTTCTAAAGCATGACTTACCAGGGGTAAAGAGGGAAGTAATTCATATATAAACAAATGGAAACTAGCAAGTAAACTAGTGTAGGCTGCGTCGGTGTTTGATATAAACGATAGGTAATATAATGAAATGTGTAACATCGTAAAATATGTTGACTTAACTTTACTGACGTTTCGAGCTTTAGCCCTTCGTTGGAATAAAAGAGTAGACACAATAAGACAACGTCAGTAAAGTTAAGTCAAGATATTTTACGGTGTTACAAATTTCATTATATAAATTTATATATAAATAAATTCGTATTTGATGTAAACAATACATTATTGCCACTTAGACACTCCTAGCCCAACGGCTACTGCTACACCAGTAGTGAAAACTCTCCGTCGTTCAGTCAGCTTTACGGAGCCTCAATTAAAACCACATGCTACGATAGGACGCTGCAACTCTCTTACCTATATGTCTGGATGGGCCAGAGCAGCGATGGCTAATGGTGATGGTTCATCGGATGTGGAAGGTTTTATGCTTTGCTTTTTTTTAAATCACAATAACATGCACTTAATGAGTGGTAGATCCATACGCTAATGTAAAATGCTTGGTAAAATATACTTGACTAAATTTAATTTCTTCCTATACTACTTTGGACTTTATATTCAAATTTTCAACTCTTGAACCTCTTTTCACTTTTTCTTTTGTGCTAATTAATAATTCTCTTACAGCGTAATTCATATTTCTTTTTTACTGTTTTTACACTGATATTTCCAAAACTTATTCTTTCTATTCTTTGTCATTTCTCTTTATTTTTTCTTATTCCCTTTTTTTCTTATTCCCTTTCTTTTTTCTTATTCCCTTTTTTTCTTATTGTCTTTCTTTTTTCTTATTGTCTTTCTTTTTTCTTATTCCCTTTCTTTTTTCTTATTCCCTTTTTTTCTTATTGTCTTTCTTTTTTCTTATTCCCTTTCTTTTTTCTTATTCCCTTTCTTTTTTCTTATTCCCTTTTTTTCTTATTGTCTTTCTTTTTCTTATTCCCTTTCTTTTTTCTTATTCCCTTTCTTTTTTCTTCACTAATATTTCTTTTCCAACTTAAATTCTTGTTTTCTCACTAATTTCTATATTTATTGACTAACTAAAAAAGCTAATTTTAGAAAAAAAAGTGTAGAGTAGAGAGTAGTGTTGCTATAGAACCTGTAATCTCTAACATAATCATAAATGTTTTTTTATCATATGCTAATACTAAGTGTATTTTCAGCCTTGCTTTTTTTCTTCTTTTTTTTCGTTTTTTGTTCTCAATTTGTTTTGTATGTTGGTGTCCTTTATTCCTTTTTGTTTGTTTGTCCATTTGTTTGTTTGTTTGTTTGTCCGTTTGTTTGTATGTATGTTTGCTTGTTTTGTTGTTGTTGTTGTTGTTGTTGTTGTTGTTGTTTGCTGCCTGCTTGCTTGCTTGGTTTGTTTGTTCTCTTGGTGTTGGTTATCTCAGGAGTGGTTAGTTTTCAGCCAAAGAATTTCCAGAAAAGCTAGGAAGCACAACATGGCATATTAATAGAATACACATACCTAGTTATAATATGTAGAGTAGGTTAATGTAAATATAGATATAAATTAATAAAACGTAATGTAAATATATGAAACTTAGAGGCTTGCAGGTAAGTTTATAGTGTTTGTAAAACTAGCAGGGTGATAGTAGAGTTTTAATTATCTTTGAACATTTAAGTTAAAGTTTGTTCTTCTTTTCCACTTTCTTTTTCTTCTCAATTACTTTGTAATAATTCTAACTATCCTCTGGTTTAAAGTGTGAACAAAGCCACTGAATCAGCCTACAATAAATTATTCACTGTTAGTAATTGTTGTAATGTTTTTCTTCAAGAGCACTTTCATGCAAAAAATGTTTTTCTCTACACTTTGCACTAAAACTTGTTGTTCAATACCATTGTTTTTCTTAAATTTCATTTTTTAATTTTCAGTGATGGGCAGATCTCCTTCAGATTTCGACGCAGCCTGTGGCCGTGCGCGTGTCCCCAGCGTACCGCTGCCCGATACTAGTAGCAGTACTGTCGGCACAGTTTCTTTTGAAATTGAAAGTGATCCGGAACCCAGTCCCACATCGCGTGAAAGTCGGTTTGATTTTAACCATGGTATTGATGATATTCCACAAAAATTCAAGAAACATGAAGACGAAAATGAAATGCTGAAGGTTGCTGCTAAAGAGATTGCAAAAAAACTGGATTTACCGGTAAGACTGGTTTGAAACAGGTAACCCTAACCCTAAGGACCGAACAGTTTATCTTGTTTAAAGAGAAGCCTGGTTTTTGAGGGTCCGGTATAGAGGATGCAACAAGAATGTGATTGGAGTTTGATTTGTCAATATTATTTTCCAGCATGATGCTGTTTCAGAAAGTATTCTGGACATTGCTGTAATACCAGCTGGTACAGTGGTGGTAAGACAGGGTGACCAGGTAGGTTGACAGCTCTACATTTATTATCTATAGTTCTAACGATGGTGATTGACGATATCTTTGTTGCAATTCCAGGAATGCAATCTTCATTTTGTGTTGTCCGGTAGTTTACAAGTCACACAGAATAGCGTGAACAATGAGACGCAGGTGGGTGTACATGTGGACATAAACACCATAATAGACCTCTTTACCTCCACATGCAAATTGCCCATTTCAGACCACGTGTCATTCCCTTGAGCATTGCTCTTTTATGATAAACGTGTTATATCATTTACATGTGAAAGAAACAAGGGTAGCATCACGTGATCTGAAATGGGACAACAAACAAGGAAGGGAAAGAGGTCTATTGGCATCATAATTGGAAATTTTGTAAATAAAAATAGCGCATTTGGATATGTGTATAGATTTTTGCGCTCTATAAGTTATTTAATTATCAATTATCATTATTGTTATCATCATCATCATCATCATCATCATCATCAACTACTTGTACATTTATTATCATAATTGTTGTTTCAACATTATTATCAGCATCATTGTCATATTCAACGTTATCACTTTTCTCTTGAGTTATTTGAGCCATTGTAGTTTTTGTGATCATCATCATCATCATCATCATCATCATCATCATCATCATCATCATCATCATCATCATCATCATGAGATGAGATGAGATGAGATGAGACAAACTATATTTAGGCACGCTAGCCTATTCAATAAACAATTACTTGTTTCAAATAGGGTTTCCTGTGTTTCTGTTTTCAGGATGTACTATATACTGTCTCGCCAGGAGAGTTCTCTGGCGTCATGGCTGTTATCACTGGTGAACCGTGTTTATTCTCGTACAAAGCAACCACACAGACGTGTATGGCTATCATGACTAAATCGAACTTTTACAGGTATGAGATATATCAAACAGTCAATAACAGCAAAACGCAATAATAATAATAACAGCAGCAGCAGTAGCAACAACATTGACAACAACAACAACACTAATAGCAAACGGAACATCAAAACAGTAGGAACAATAGCAGCAATGACAACAGTAACAGCTGCAGCAACAATGACAACAACACTAACAGCAACAGGAAAATCAAAGCAGCAGGAACAATAGCAGCAACGACAAAAGTAGCAACAAACAACAAAAACCCACAAAAGCAACAGTGACAAAAAAAATAACAACAGTGACAACAACAACGACAACCCACAAAATTAACACTGACAGCAGCTGGAGCAACAACAACAACATCATTAAACAGTGACAGTAACATGGACAGTAGCAGCAACAACAACCAACAACCTTTGATTTCAAGGCGGATTTGTTTGATCTGGTATCATTCTTTCCATGTGGTATGGATAAGTCTTATAATTTTACTATTTCGTTTTGCAGGTTTTTACGTGAAAGTCCACAAGCAATTCTTAACGTTTCATACTCCCTTGTCAAACGTTTATCGCCATTCCTGAGACAAATAGACTACGCGTTGGATTGGATGCATATCGAAGCTGGACGAGCCTTGTACAGGTAACTACCATACACTAGAAACCTATTGCACTTTAATTGATATTATAGAATTCATGAATAATTAATGAGAAACTTACAAAACAAATCACATCCGTGATGAAGGTTGTATTTTTGTATTTTCACTTGAATTTTCTCGACCAGATTTACATTTATCTTGACAATTTTGGTTGACTATACAATATTCGCGTCCGAACTGCATGGGATATACAACGGCTTGTCTTCGACTCGCAACTGTATATCCCATACAGTTCGGCCGCTCATATTGCACAAAGTACTTACTATTGCACTCTGAAAGGACCATTTGTTGCACGGGCTGATAAAAATTGATATTCCAATACTTAATTGTTTAAAAGTAAATTAAAATAAAGTAACCTTATTTAACGTCTGTAACTCGTGACAGTCATAGACTGATAAACTTGTGGCCGACTGTGCGCTCATTTTACTTCACTCTCTTCATTAGTGCTACGGTTTTTTTTTAAAGGAGAGAAGTCGAAACAAGGATGCGAGGTCACTGGGAATCGAACTCGGACCTCTCGCACAGAACGCTGCGCACTAACCAACTGTGCCATCCTTGCTCCTTATCGTTGCTTGATGATTTTTGTTGTTTTCAGACAAGGTGAGACATCGTGCTCTATCTACATCGTTCTCAATGGTCGCCTTCGTTCAGTTGTCACACTAGAGGACGGTAAAAAAGAACTTGTCAGCGAAGCTGGTCGGGGAGAAATTATTGGATTGGTGAGTCAGTCAAATTTACATTCACTACCCTACCCTACCCTCCCTCAACAATATTGTAGTATTGTGGAAGATGTTCAAACTGGAGGTGCCAAATTAGAAATAAGTCACCTTACTGGATGGGCCGCCGACCTTAAAACACTTGTCACGATTACGATTTCTTTTGTCAATTTCTCATGAATTATTAATGAATTTTTGAAGAAGATTTACAACACTCGTCGTCGTCATGGTTTCTTTTGTTAATGTCTCATTAATTATTCATGAGTTTTTTAATATACATTGTTTTTCAGGTTGAAGTTCTTACCCAGTCTCCTAGAGCAACAACTGTCCACGCTATAAGGTACAATTATATCACTAGTCACACTCATAATTGTAAAAGTGCATGTCAGCAAAAACGGTAACAAAAGCGCTAAATGATCAATGATTAAATCCAAAGGAGAGTGACAATCAGCATTTCCAATGTATAATCAAAAATGTTTTGTTGCAATCAGGGGCCGGTTGTACGAAGGGTGAATAGCGCTATCTACTGGATAAATCCTTATCCAGCGGATAAAATCTATAAAAAACCTATGCAGTGGATAACTTTTATCCGCAGATAACTTAATTTATCCACCCTTCGTACAACCAGCCCCAGGTGTATAAATGATCTAAATCAAGTGGTCAGGGGCGGATCTAGGGGGTGTACCTTCAGGCACATTTAGGGACTGGACACCCCCTAATACCTCTATATTCCTTCATTTGCAATTGGGACCCTCCCCCCCCCCCCCCCCCCCCCAACACTTTCTTGAACCGCCCCCTGATGGTGTTAATTTGGGGAATAATCCAGTTAAAGTGAATTGAATGGAATAATTTCTCTTTCTTGATATAGAGATACTGAGATTGCAGTTCTTCCTGAAGGATTATTAAACACTATCAAAAGACAACATCCCCAGGTTAGAGACTTTGTGAATGAATCTTTACTTTGCATTCATTTTGTCATTGAAATTAGTCATTTATCAATAGCCCATTGCCAAATAAGTATAGCGACGTGGTCATCAAATTCCTACGTTATAAAAAGTATACATAGGTTACCCACAGTCCACTGCGCTACTAGCTTGTAGGCGTTTCACTTCACGATCGACAAAGTTTCTCGGAAAGGGTATATATATTTAGATAATGCTAATTTGCGTTTTTCTAGGTCGTATCTCGTCTTATTCATTTACTGGGTGAGAGATTACTTGGTCAATATAGACGCGGTGGAGGAGTAAGAACAGATACAATATTAGGTTAGTTAACGTACTAATTGAATTGAAAAAATAAATGAATGAATGAACTAGCGAATAAACAATCAAATGAGAGAATAAAGAAATGGATGGATGGATGGATGGATAAACAATCGAGTAAGAAAATAAATATATGGATAGTTGAATGGATGAAAGAATAAATGAACGAATGGATGAATGGACAATCTAATGGGAGAATAAATAGATAGATGGATGAATGAATGAAGGAATTCATTAATAAATGAACAATTGAGTGAGAGAATATAATAGATGGATGAATGGAAAGATTGATAAATTAATGAATGAATAAATGAATTAACAAACAATCAGTGAGTGAGTGAGTTGATAAATAGATTAACAAATGAATGAATAAATGAATAAATAAACAACAAAATGATCAATGTGCAACATTCAAAGATGACTGATACATATGTTTCATTCCACTAGAGAACCATCGTCCCGTCGACAATCAGATATTTGGTGGCTCTAATCTTGGTACCGTAGCATTGATCCCTGCCTCAAGTAACGTACCACTGTCTAATGTCAGCTTTGAATTGAGTTTAGCTCTAAACAACATAGGTAAGCTACGTAATCTTGAATCAAAATTAAAACCATTATTCATTTCAATTCTGAGTTTACCTTCACGGTGTTCATAGTATTCTTAGTATGACCCCTCATTCCTGTTCGATCTGTGGAAGACGGTTTCGGGCAAAGATTGGCCTAATAAGCCACTCAAGAAAACACAACCAAGGGTGTTGTGTCTTCACTGTCGAAGGACAAATAATAATAATGATAATTTTCTTAGAGATTAATATTGCCCTGGGACCCTAATAGTTGCCCTATACTACATTATCTGGCTGCATATCCAGCGTGGTTGGTCCTTGTGGTGTAGTGGTTAACACATCGGTGGGTTCGAGTCCTGCCAAGGGCAATCAATATTTTTCTCATGTATTTCATGTATACATCGAACTTATTTCAATTGAAATGGTCGTTGAATTAGAGTGCTTACACTATGTCCATGAAATAAAATCTAAATAGTTACTAACTAATAGTTTTTATTTAGTGACTATTAGTCACTATCACTCAACTGGAACAGCTTTAGTAACAATACACAATGAATAAAGTATTAACTTTCTATGGTTTTGAGTATTTGATTTCCCTTGTGTATTGTTACTAAAGCTGTTCCAGTTGAGTGATAGTGACTAATAGTCACTAAATAAAAACTATTAGTTAGGAACTATTTAGATTCTATTTCATGGACATAGTGTAAGCACTCTAGCAGTGAAGCTAATAATTTTATAAACATGCAAGACAAGGGTTTTCAACCTGAAAGGTTTATTTCGTACAGACATATTTCGTAAAATATGTACCTTCAACTGTAAGACGATTTAACCCATGTTAACGTGTTATATTTTTTGATGTTGGGGTAGTTGTAATAGTGTACTTCTTGTGCATGTCATTTAGGTACCACACTACTGCTGACCAGTAACTTCGTGCGAAGCAACCTTGGAAGCTCTGCCCTGGACAAGTAAGTATACACATTCCTATATACCTGATGCATTTATGATTGGCCAAACATTAACTATCGTTACATGTTATGGCGACATATATACATCAGGGTTCGTGCTACTCCTTAGATTTGATTTACGTTTTCAAAGGCACTTGAATTTTAGAAAATCAGCAAAAAAACTCCTTAAAAACTCCATAATTCTAGCTAAAGTACGGTAAATTTTGATAAAATTTGCTCATTCTGGGCGACGTTAACAATGTCAGGAATATCATATACATATCAAAATTGTCACAAAAAGTTCCTAAAAATTACTTTTTAATCCTTGAAAACTCCTTGAAACTCCTTAGATTTTGTTTACTGACATCAGCATGAACCCTGATGCATTCATCTATACCCGATGCATTTATGATTGGCCAAACACTTTGACACTTTAACACTTTGCTCTGGACAAATACATACATTCCTGTACACATGTTACATTTACGATTGGCCAAACATTTACTATTATTATACCTTACAAATATTCCTCCAATCACATCTACGTATTTTAGTCACGTGGCGATCCATGATATTGGACAGCAACCTTATTGGAAATATTTCGAGTCTACAATTCAAAGGTTGCACACCTTTGAATAGCGCAGCGCATGAATGACGTCACAAAAATGAAGACAAATGCCTAACTCTTCAAACTTTTATTTAACTTTCAGCAGACTATTTTCAATGCCAATCGAAGCAAATCTTTGGTTAATCACGTTATTCTAATTTCAGCAAGAAACGATAAGATCGGTTCATATATTGCTCAACATGGAAAAACTGAACACATGCAATGTTTGTCCGAGTATTGGAGCTATTTTTAGCATTCATGCGCTGCGCTATTGTCGACTCGAGATATTTTTATAATGGGCCTGGATGAATCGGATAAGTGTATATCGTTACTGTCTTACATATAATGGTGACTCTACAATAAATGATTGGAATAGTCTGCTATCTAATTATATTATAAATGTTAGCTCTACATGTCATTTTAAGGAAGCCGTTGACAACTTTTTTCAATCTATACAATACAATATCTTTATTTAAGGGGGGAGACGCAATAACCATTTACAGTTTTACAACCTACGACCCTCAAATCTAAGTTTTAACATTTTAACATTATTTAAATTATTTGTTTACATTATTTATTTATTTATTCATTCATTCATTTTTTTTACATATACTGGAATTTGCTATATATGATCCATGGATTGTTGCAAATAAATAATGTAGATGTAGACTCTTTCGTTTAGTGAATCAATGATCTGTTATGTTACAGTATGAATGAATATCGTCTAGTCAGTTGGCTTGGACAACAAGAGGACCTTCATCGTATGGTACTGTACCAGGCCGACACGTACATGTCTGCCTGGACAAAGAGATGTATAAGACAGGTTGGTGTACACAAATCTTGCAACCTTGATCCCAGGGCCCTCTCCCTTCGCTTTTGGGTGAAGCGGGCCGAAGGGAGAGGGCCCTGGGATCGAGGTTGCACAATTTTGAGCATGTTTTTTTGTGGATGAGGACCAACTTTGTAAGTTAATTTCGTATATGTTTTTTTCTAGGCTGATTGCATTTTGATTGTGGGATTGGCAGACGAAAGTCCAGCAGTTGGACAGGTAACTTTGCCGCAAAACACATTATTACCATCACTATTAGCATTGATATAATCATCATCATCATCGTCGTCACCACCACCATTATAAATGTTATCGTCATCTGATCATCATCATCATCATCATCATCATCATCATCATCATCATCATCATCATCATCATCATCATCATCATCATCATCATCATCATCATCGTCATTGTCTTAATCGTCATCATCATCTTCATTTTCATCCTATTTTCTACATCATCACCATACTGACATACCTCCATTTCCTCTCAGCTCGAGCTACAGCTAGAAAGTATTCAAGTTCGTTCACAAAAAGAGCTGATTCTACTCCACCGGGAGGTTGATAGTAATCACCGTATATCGGGTACTGTAAACTGGCTAAATGCCCGAGGGTGGATATCGGCACATACACATGTAAGTATAACGTTTCCCGGTATCTTCACTATAGGTGCTTACTATTTGTACAAAAACGATAATTTTGGTTGGACAACAAATGGAACAGTCAATTTTTCGGTATTTCCAACCGAAAAAGGGGGTCAACCTTTCAAGCTTGCCTTGCCATTTCGGTTGGTACGAACCAACTGGAAATTCTCGAACCATTTGAAGAATTTCTCGGTTTGAACTGATCCATTTGGAATGTCCTTTCTCGATTTAGTCAATAAACCGGTTTCTTTGTACAAATGGTAAGCACCCGATATCAAAATGTCTGAATGTGCGATTTTCACGGTCTACGAAATTAAGTCTTTCGCGCGGTGCATGCTGGTTAGTGACCATGGGTCTTTTAATACATTGTCTTATATTCGAATTTGATACTCCCTTTGTTGTATTAAAGTAAAGTGGTACCTCTATTAAGCGGTCATCCTCGGGACTTTCCAAAGTGGCCTCTTAATAGAGGTTGGCCGCTGAATAGAGGTATACAATAGGTATAGGAATAGATTTGGGACTTTTTATTGTGGCCGCCTAATAGAGGGTGGCCGCTTAATCGGCGACCGCTTAATACAGGTACCACTTGATTAATGTATATTTGTTCTTATTTTGACAGGTTCGATGTCCAAAAAAGATCTTTAGTACACGCTTCTTGTCTGATAGGGTAAGTTGGGATTCCTGTGTTGTTGAGGCCTTAGTTGTAAATCAAAACAGTAACTGTTGTCCGCTACACTTCGTGTCTCTTTACGACTTCTCTTTTGCTCTACATCTCCCAGCATGCTTATATTACAGCACTGTTTTAGACACGTGCGCCGTTTCATATTCCTTAAAGATAGTTGTTTTTTTATTTCGTTTACTGTATCTTAAAGTAACTTTTGTAAGAGCATAGAAACATTTATTATATTATTGTTATTTCAGTATGCACGAAATCCCGCAGCGTACCAAACTCCTGCCAGGTTAGTTTGCATCCTGCTACACATTAAAACATAGATCAATTATAATTAGAAACTATTAAAAACCACGCATTCTGATTGGTTGAGAACACTCAAGGAGTGTTCCGCTTCGCGTCATGCTTCTCTTAAGGTATCAGGGGACCTTCGGGACCGATGTTCATTAACTCCTCATAGCACGCTAATTACTGAAATAATCCCTATAAAAGTATACATTTTCTTAAAGCTGAATAAATGGAGATTGCAATTATGTGATTTGTTTTGACGAAATATGGCTCGATTTTTTTTAATGAGTATCTTATGATTTTTGCCACGGAACTATATCTGCTTTCAAAGTTGATATACGCGATTTTTAGCTATTTTTATAGAAATCGTACAATATCTTTAAAACGCGACACGATTTCAAAAACATGAGACACCGTTTTAGACTTGAGGTATTAATCATCAATTGAGCAAAATCATAAGAAACCCACTAAACAAAATAGAGCCGTATTTCTTCAAAACAAGTCACATAGTTGCAATCTCCATTTATTCAGCTTTAAGAAAATGTATACTTTTATAAGGATTACTTCAGTAATTAGCGTGCTATGAGAAGTTATTGAACATCGGTCCCGAAGGACCCCTGATACCTTTTAATACTTCTCTCGTGTTCTGTCAATCCCTGCGCGCTTTATAACTGCACACAGTACGCGCGTGTCAAACTAGATTTTCCCGCCGAAATGTAACAGTACGTGCGCGCGTTTTCTTTTTTAGTACATGCATAATGACTTACATATGTTATTTTTAATAGGAACTCAGACTTTGCGCGCTTGGCTCGCCGGCTGACTGGGACGTCGATTGGTCTTGTGTTAGGTGGAGGCGGTGCAAGGTATAGTAAAAACTTATTTGGCTTATTTGTCGTCGGCAAACCATCGATTGATTTGTATTTTTTTTCTTTCTTCTTCTTTAGGGGTTTATCTCATGTTGGTGTCATCAAAGCTCTCGAAGAAGCAGGTTAGTGTTAGTAAACTGAAACTATAGACCACTTTCATAAATACCATAATATGTACTAGCAGAAAATGATGTTTTCAAGTAAACAGATATGTTAATATTTTAGCATTGTCATATGAAAGAACCGGCACCTGAAATAGGCATGTTTGGAAGGTTTTGATGCTTTGGTTAAAATACCAAAGAAGTTATGCTCAATGAAAAATGTAGAGATTTTTATGTAATTTTCTGCTGAGGCCTTTGATTCCTTGGTTTGGTGTTTTTCTGATTTTTCAAACTCTTATAGCTTCTTGCAAATTTAATCGTTTTTTCTCAAACTTTCACAAGTTATTGCTATGGTGAATACCATGGATAAGATGTGTCGATTTTGGCGCGCTTTGGCTCAAACGTGACGTCACGTATTTCCACTAGGTTGCGCCCGTGACGTCACGAAGTGTCCTATCCAGTGTTTTTATTAACCATGGTTAATACCTATATCATATGATAGCTTTCTTTTTCTTAAAACATCAATTTTATGAAGGGATTACATTTTTTACACACATTAAAAACGTATTTCTTTAACTGTATTTATCTTGGGGGACGGGAAGTTCATCCGTGAAGTAATTTTTTGTCTGGATAAATTAGCGTCTCGCGTTCTTTTTTGTAGCACATTTTGTATTGTATTGAGAAATGTATTGGGAAAACATTTCGACTATTTTAAGAGTTAAACGAGGCACAATTTGCAAGCCTTCTTGTGCATGATAAAACATTCTTCTATTTTAAGGTGTTTTGAGACGAAAATTACCAAGACGGAAAGTTCGTCGTCAGTTCAAGACGAACACGGCCTTTATCTATCAGTTAAAACTCTATTTGTTTTGGTGTTTCAGGTATTCCTATTGATATGGTAGGAGGTACCAGTATGGGTTCGTTCGTTGGTGCAGCCATAGCAGAGTATGGCAATGTTGAAAGAATGACCCAGAAAGTACGCGAGTGGTCATGGGTAAGTTTTTAATGGAAGACACGTGTTTGAGAAACGAACGAATAGAAAAGAAATGAGAACTCATAAATGAATGAAACTTATTTTTATTTTCTTCTTGTTTTAGGATATGACGTCAGTGTTCACTCAGATTCTCGATTTGACTTATCCATTCACCTCGATGTTCTCAGGTTTGTTTATTTATTATTTACCATAGTAAAAGCAGTCCATCTCTTTGAGGCTTATATGCTCTGGTTTGAGACCTGGCTGCTGTGCCGGGAGACAATCCCCTGCTCTTTTCGAAGAGTACAGCAGGATCTTATACGTCCACCTTATATAGGAAGTTAGAGTGAAGGCAGACGGAACCTCCGGCTTTCCGTCCTTATCCAAGAAGACGAGGCACTGAGAGAGTAAAGTGTCTTGCCCAAGGACACAACGTAATCGCCCAGACCATTAGGGAATCGAACCCAGACCATTAGGCCCGGAATTAGGTCCCCTGACCACTAGACCATTACGCCTCTCCAACTCAGTAACTGTCTAAACTATGCTATGTCTAAACTATGCTAAGTATTATATTTAATTCGAGTCTTGCCTCATCACTGATCACTGTCTTATTGTCTATCTACTTTTGTAGGAAGTGGGTTTAACGCAAGTATCCGAAGTTCATTCGGCGAAAGACAAATCGAGGTAATGATTGATCGCTTCTTCTAGAACACATGATCACAGACTAAAGCTATTTCATTAACAATAACTTGTATTGTGTCTTCCAGGACCTGCTGTTACCGTACTTCTGCATAACTACTGACATCACATCATCTAGAATGCGTGTTCATACTGACGGTATGTATCTATTCTACCTTTTTCTTGAAAAATTTGTGACTTTTTCTGGGTTTCTCCCTGGGTTTCAGAGAACTAGACGCACTTAGTGCGTTTACACAGGCTACGACATAGAGTAATAATTGATAGGTGGTTTACCTGTGGCAAGGTTACGTCATGTGTAATCTCGACACAACGATAGAACTATAGATAGAAAAGGTAGCCTGAGTAATGAACGAGTGTGGGAAGCGCTAGTTTTCAAATGAACAGCCTGTTTAGGATTAAAATGAAAAACATACAACTTGAGAGATCCTCCTACTTTCTGACATTCCGAACGTTGGTGGTTATTTGCCGGGAAAAGGACAGTTGGTAAAGATTCTGATTTTTACAAACACTTAAGGTTTTTGGTTTGTTTTGTTTTTGTTTGTAGGTTCATTGTGGCGGTATATACGAGCTAGTATGTCATTATCTGGCTACCTACCTCCTCTTTGTGATCCTAAAGACGGTCATCTACTGCTGGACGGTGGATACGTCAATAATTTACCTGGTAAAATACTGGAAATGATTGCCATGAGCTTTGATGATGATGAACAAGGTGGAGACGATGATGATGATATGTTGGTGGTGATAATGGTGATGGTGATGATGATAATGATGGTGATGTTAATGATGATAATAGCAATGATGATGAGCTAATGTTAACGGTGATGATGATTAATGGAGATGGTGGTGATAATGATGATAATGGTGGTGATGGTGGTGATAATGATGATAATGGTGGTGATGGTGATGTCAATGATGATAACAGGGAAGATGATGTAATGAGGTGATGTTAACGATGATGATGATTAATGGAGATCTATAATCCTGACAATCATGAAGATGGTGTTGATAATGATGCGTGTTATAGGTGTTATTGGTCAGTAGATTTGATCATTGGAAAAATGATGACGATGACAATGTTATGACGATGACAATGTTTAAAGCGCAACGATGATGATAGATATATTATTCATGAATACTGTGTGTTATTCTAGCGGATGTAATGAAGACTATGGGTGCTCAGACTATCATAGCTATTGACGTTGGTTCAGAGGACAATGGTGAACTGATGAACTACGGTGATCATCTATCAGGATGGTGGGTACTGTGGAACCGATGGAATCCTTTCTCCGAGACAGTCAGGGTCAGTATTGATAATAATGTTTCTTATTTTCGATAACAATGGCAAAATTGATGATGATGACAATGTTAATGATCCACAGATCCCCGACATGACCGAGATCCAGTCTCGTCTAGCATACGTGTCCTGTGTGCAACAGCTAGAAGAGGTTAAGATCAATAGCTACTGTGAATATGTACGACCGCCTATTGACAGGTAAGAACAACTTATTTTAATGAACCTTATTAAAATTAAATTGTGCACCTAGATTTTATTCAGAAAAATAGAAATTTACGTATATGTTAGCATAAACCCGTTTAATTTTCCACAGGTTCAAGACTTTGGAATTCGGACGATTCGATGAGATTGTTGTAAGTACACTGGCCTGGTTACTGCACTACACCTCCCAGTTGCAGCCTTTGTTCATTACACTCCTCGAACCTATCTACCTCATTACATTACGCCCCTCGGCGCTTCTCCTCATATACACCTATTTCAAAAATTGTTATCGCAGCCAAAGCTACAGTCCACACTCTGAACCCTGCAAAGGATGTCGGTAATTCTTCTCTTGTTATCGATATATTCCTAGCATATTTTGGTTGTACGTGTTTGTGTTATATGAACATAACAAGTTGTTACATCGAAAGATGATGAATCAAACATTTCTTTAAAAACGTGTAATAAATTCTGTTCGAATTACCAACATCCTTTGCAGGGTTCAGAGTGTGGACTGTAGCTTCGACTGCGACTAACTTCGACAACTATTTTTGAAATAGGTGTATTCAACTTCTTGGCTTCTCTATCCAGTCACATCTTCCATTTTAACACTTCTTTTTACACACCCCATTTACCGTATATCTCCTGACCACACCCTATGTTCTATGTACAGGAGGTAGGATGTCAACATGGTAAGACCCTTTTCGGCGAGTGGAGTAAAAGTAACCGACTACCTGAAGTCTTAAAAGAACAAGTCAGCCGATCACATATTTACACTACACAGACATCGGAGAACAAGGTAACCAAATGAGTTAAGGTTACGGTCCACGTTCGCGGTGTGCTTTCACATGCTCTCAGTTAAAAGTTTGTTTACCGTGTCATTTTACAATAATAATAGACATATTATACATCATTTTAAAGCTTATATAACAGAGAATAAGACTGTGTATGTTTTGTTATATACAACAATTTTCTGTAAGATATGCTCTTCGAAAAACCTCAAAATTAACCGCCTTCAATGCGAGTTGTTTAAAAAGTATAAGTCAAAAAGTTCATACTACTTTGCCGTCATTTCTTCGTTATGTCAATTAACACATATTGGTCTTCCAAACCGTGTCCAGTTTTTTTGATAAAATGCTTAGTTTTAGAGTTATGGCCCGTTTTGAAGTTTTAACAATGAGTCGAATTTGAAGCACATTTATTCAAGGACGAAGCATTTTATAACTGGACACGGTTTTGAACACATGCATGTGCTGATTGACATAATGCAGAAATGACGGCGAAGTAGTGGGAACTTTTGGACTTATACTTTTTTTAATGAAAGCGCTCGATTTTGAGGTTTTACGTGAAGCATTGGTTAAAGATATTATTTTTCTTAAAAAAACTTACATAGTCTTATTCTCTGTTGTATGAGCTTTAAAATGATATATACTTTGTCTATCTTTATTGTTAAGTGACGCGCTAAACAATTTTTAACTGAGATCACCCCGCGAACGTGGACCGTAACCTTAATACTGTACATACCGATCGTAAAGTAATAGTAAAGCAACCTTATTTAACGTCGGTAACTCGTGACAGTCATAGACTGATAAACTTGTGGCCGACGGGGCTCATTGTACTCCCCTCTCTCCATTAGTGCTCCGTTTTACGGGTATTTAAAGCTACACGGAAAGGAGAGAAGTCGAAACAAGGATGTGAGGTCACTGGAAATCGAACTTGGGACCTCTCGCACAGAATGCCGCGCACTAACCAACTGTGCCAACTTTGCTCCTTTATCACCTTGTGAAGATAACGACAGGCAGACATTCGAGCAAAAATAACCAGAGAGATATCTAACAAACGATTAAACAAACTTTCATACAGCCATGCAAACAACTAACCAAGCAAACAAATAAACAAACAAACAAACTAATAAATAGACAAACAAACAAATAAGCAAATAATTAAAGACAAACAAACAAACAAATCAACAAGCAAGCAAATAAATAAACAAAAAAAAATAAGCAAACAAACAAATACATATGGATGGAAACTAGCGAGTAAACTAGGCTGCGTCGGTGTTTGATATAAACGATAGGTAATAGAATGAAATTTGTAACACCGTAAAATATAGTATAGGCTGCGTCGGTGTTTGATATAAACGATAGGTAATAAAATGAAATTTGTAACACCGTAAAAAATGTTGACTCAACTTTACTGACGTTTCGAGCTTTAGCCCTTCGTCGGAGTAAAAGAGCTCCGTAAAGTTAAGTCAACAATTTTTACGATGTTACAAATTTCATTATATTACCTTAACAAATAGATAAATGATTAAATAGACAACCAAAAACTACAACCTAACAAATAAAACCAACCAACCGACAAATAATGAAGAAGTAGCAATAAAGCAACACGATGATAAACTGCCATTCACATTAGGAAGAAAGTAAAAACGAGTCTTTTACGTTCCCAGGCGTCACACAAACCTGGCCAAACGTTCACCGACCTAGCCGAGAGGATCTCGCGAATTGACCCCCCTATAAGAAGTTTCTCATGCGAAGATTGGATTCCTGGGGCCGAGCCTGACCGAGAGTTCAGTTCCAGTGCCCCGGAGGCGCGTCATACGATGTTCCATATTTCCGAAGACGAAGACGACGAAGACGACCTCACGATTAGTTACCGACCGCGTACCGGATCGCTATCGGAGCACGAGGATTTACTGGCCCAGGCTAAGGGTTTAGTTGATCTAGAGACTAAAGCTGGTCTTGGGTCTTACAGTGCTGATGAAGCAGGCTATGAAGTATGTTATATTTATATGTTTGTGTTGATGGTGAAGATGATAGTGGTGATGATCTGGTGTTGGTAATAGTGGTGAAGATGGTGCATGGTGGTGATCATGGTGGTGATGATGATTGTGGTGATGATCATGGTGTTAGTAATAGTGGTGAAGATGGTGCATGGTGGTGATCATGGTGGTGATGATGATTGTGATGATCATGGTGTTGGTAATAGTGGTGAAGATGGTGCATGGTGGTGATCATGGTGGTGATGATCATGGTGGTGATGATCATGGTGTTGGTAATAGTGGTGAAGATGGTGCATGGTGGTGATCATGGTGGTGATGATGATAGTGGTGATGATCATGGTGTTGGTAATAGTGGTGAAGATGGTGCATGATGGTGGTGATGATGATAGTGGTGATGATCATGGTGTTGGTAATAGTGGTGAAGATGGTGCATGATGGTGGTGATGATGATAGTGGTGATGATCATGGTGTTGGTAATAGTGGTGAAGATGGTGCATGGTGGTGATCATGGTGGTGATGATGATAGTGGTGATGATCATGGTGTTGGTAATAGTGATGATGATGGTGCATGGTGGTGATCATGGTGGTGATGATCATGGTGGTGATGATGGTGGTGATGATGATAGTGGTGATGATCATGGTGTTGGTAATAGTGGTGAAGATGGTGCATGGTGGTGATCATGGTGGTGATGATGATAGTGGTGATGATCATGGTGTTGGTAATAGTGGTGAAGATGGTGCATGGTGGTGATGATGGTGGTGATGATGATAGTGGTGATGATCATGGTGTTGGTAATAGTGGTGAAGATGGTGCATGGTGGTGATCATGGTGGTGATGATGATAGTGGTGATGATCATGGTGTTGGTAATAGTGGTGAAGATGGTGCATGGTGGTGATCATGGTGGTGATCATGGTGGTGATGATGATAGTGGTGATGATCATGGTGTTGGTAATAGTGGTGAAGATGGTGAAGATGGTGCATGGTGATGATCATAATGGTGATGATGATAGTGGTGATGATCATGGTGTTGGTAATAGTGATAATGATGGTGCATGGTGGTGATGATGGTGGTGATGATGGTGCATGGTGGTGATGATGGTGGTGATAACGATGAATATGGTGGTGATGATGGTGTAAAGATAGTGATGATGTTGTTTGTGATGATGATGATGGTGGTGGTGATAAGGATGAAGATAGTGGTGATGATAATATTGGAATGATGGTGGTATTGGAGACGATGATCAATGATGTTAATTTTGTTGGTGTTATGGTGATGAACACTACATGTGATAGAGATACTAGTGATGGTGGTTGGAGGAGACGTAAATAGTGATAACGGTGCTGGTGATGATACTGATGAAGATCGTGGTGCAGTTGATAAAATTGGTGATGTTGATAGTGGTGCACGGTGATTATGATAATGGCGATTGTGTGAAGAAATCGATAATTTACAATGCTGTTGCCGCTCTTGCTGGTGATGATGGTTACAATTCTGGCAAGTGATTATTATAATGGCAATGGTGATAATGATGAGGGCGGTAACTTGCTGAGCTGACTTTTATGATTGTTATCGTTTTACGTACTGACACTGTTACTGCAGTTTTCGACTTTGTGCGAACTAAGGCATTCCATCGGTTTGTCGTGAAATACGTTTTTGGCTGCCGTCAATCAAAAATATAAAAGGTGCCGAGTAATTTGCAGCAACTAGCATGTCTGAGTTCACAGAAAGACGAAAACCGCAGTAATAAAAATTGTAAGAATGTAGATGACGACGTTCATGATACCAACACCATTGTCAAACCATATCTAAATTGGTTCTATTTTCATTTCCAGTCTGACGATATTCAACTCAGAAGACGTGTAATATCCAGAGGCCTAAGCGATCCCACTGGATCATAAAGACCACAATACTAAATACCTTAATAGTCCTTTTCACAGTTCCATTCAGTGACCACTAATAATAGTTCCAAGTCAAGGTTCCCGTTGTTGCGCATGATAAATTTTAGTTTTGCTATTTGCAGCAACTGGAACCTCGACTTGGAACTAACATTCGTGGTCACTAAACGGAACTGTGAAAAGGACTATTCGTGTGGAATCAATTAAAACCTTTTTATATTCATGTTTACCATGTGCGATCATCAAGACGTTTTGGTAACGTAATTTTCTCGAGCAATAGCGTGACTTTCCAAAAGGGTGTTGTGTTACTTGGTATAATTTTTTCAATTTGAACCTTAACAAAACAAATAATGATTTCTAATTTATTTATTTTATAATACACCGAGAAAAAATGTTAAGTAAAGGGAATTAAAGGGGAAAGATATGGAAAATAAGAAGACATAGTTTTACAGTAACTAGTTGTAGTTTTTCATAGTGTTTGATGTTCAAGCAGAGTTGTTTAATAAGGGTTTTTGTAGTAGTTTGTACAGTGTTTTTGTAGTAAAAGGATAAAAATAAATGAATGAAATATGTTATAAAACTAAATGACAATAAAAGGAGATGAAACATTGTAGCTTGTGTATTATAGTGGTATCATCAACACCATCACCTTGTTTCAAAGTAAAAGGGGGTTGATCCAGGAATCAAAGGGTAGGCTGGAAAATAATAATAACTTTTTTTAATATCTCAATCTTCTAGTCTGGGAGACTCATTCACACTCATGATTTCATGTTCATTTTTGCTGAGGGAGGAAAACCAGATAACCCAGAGAAAAACCCTTGTGGCATAGGAAAGAAGAACACATGAAACAAACTCAACTCACATTTATAATCCATGCCCTCGAACCTGGATCACAGCGGTGAGAGGCCAGCGCTCTCACCGCTAGACCACCCATGCCAACCACAAAACTTCCTCCTCAAAGGAAATCTTTGAAACCATATGCACCATACACACATAAAAATATAAATAACTTGTTTTGCCAGTTTATGAAAACGACCCAGGACACACTAGTCAAGAATTCGTTATGGCTTAATTTTTAACCGCAGTAATTTGTCGCCTAGTGGGTAATGGCCATAATACCCTTATTGTTGCAAAGACCTGTAAACCCGGGGGTGGGGGGTGACTCCCTTATAAACGGGGCGGGGTTCCTCGTCAGAAATTCTGAAAATGACCCCTTAGGGACTGGTCATAAAGTATAGGGGGGTGGGCCGGAAAAAAGGTGGGGTGGGCCATAATTTTTGAGCATGAAAAAAGGGGTGGGCCATGAAAAATTAAGCAATACACTGGGGGTAATTGTGGTGCATTGTATAGGGGTGGGCTACTTGTAACTATGCATAGACTAAAGGGTGAGCCAATAAAAGTCATTCCTTGGGAATTCTGAATTTTCTGGCCCACCCCCCCTATACTTTATGACCAGTCCCTTCAAGGGAGTGATGGAATTACACCCCTAAGAGGCTCCGGGAATGTGATTAAAATAAAAATCGATCTTTGAAAAGAAGCATTGTTGTTTATGTTATACCCTTAAAGGGACCACAAAACTCAGCTGGTGGGCATTCTCGTCCTTATCACCCTAAGTGGGACCAAAAAACACTGATTTGAAACCCTAAAAAGGACAATGAGGACCCCTGCCCCCTTTTATAGGGAGTCCTCCCCGGGCTGAAAACCAACACACACCATACACATTTGAAGTCTGGTTTTATTAAAAATCTGTACACAAGTTGTACAACAAAATAGAGCTGTAATAGATAGCAAAATTCTACATATACATTAATAATCACTGTGTCCCCATGTTTTCAGTCATGTTACTCAGTGTATGACTGTACAGCACTGACAGTCAATAATATGTTGCAAGTACTGTACATGCAATTTCAAAATAGATTCTCATTTTGAAAATATTTTATGTTAAAATTAAATTATCATTATTAATCTACTAATTTATCCTGGTTTTAAATTAATGTCTTTTTGCTTTTTTGGGGAACTGCAGCCAAACTATATAAAATAAACATGTTTTGAGTTTGTTTTTGCTTGGGCTTGAAAGTCAGTAAATAACACAAAGAGTACAGACAAATCCTGTGGTGATTTTGTTGTTTGTTGATGCTTCTTTATCACAGGCTGTACTAATTGGCCATGTTCTAAATGAGAAGGGACTGGGTACTAGTTTATAGATTTAATGCAATTAAGAAATATAGCCCATAACACGAAAGAGCACATCAAAATATACAAGATTGCAGAGCGACATTATATTCTGTTGAATAATGACCAAGTAGCAGCCTTTCAAATATGTGAAAAATTATAAAGAAATATCATTCAGTCTACACCATCGCCTGATGAAGACTAGCAGATTGCAGTCGAAACGTCGCGGTATTTCTACCAATGACCTCAATCGTGAGACAATTGATTAAGTATCCTTTTAATTAAGAAATATATAGTTTCCAAACCATACATTCCTTTGTAATCTTATGGATCTTTGAGAGACTATTGCAATGGAAATATACAACAAAATAGCATCAACATTTGTGATATGGTATATTTTGATGTGCTTTTTCATGTTATGTAGTTTATTTATTAATTGCATTAATTCTAGAAACTAGTGCCCAGTCCCCTCCTCATTTAGAACAAGGCCCATTGTAGGAAAATCAGTCAATCAGTAAAGATAGAACGTGATATTTTACTTTCTCTTGCTATGTTCACTTTTTGCTTTACTGTAGCCGCTGTACTAATACAAAGAATACATTCTTGTATCAATAAAAAATAATTAAATGCTATTGGTTGGAGGCTCAAACTCAAAACAGGTTTATAAGTTGCTCATTTCCCATCTTCCCTAAAGCAAGATTTCCAAAAATGTAACTGTATTTCAAGTTCATACATACAATAATATCCCTTTAGCTTGTTTTATAAGAACAATAGTCCTTTTCACAGTTCGCATCGATCAGTCTCAGCATCGATAGCGTGTAATATATTCTTTGGAATGTACACATCAAACATTGAATTGAAACACTTACAAATTCCACAGGCCATAGTCAAATTCTAAAGAATATATTACACATTAGTCCTTTTCGCAGTTCTCATCAATCAGTCTCAACCTCGATAGCGCGTAATATATTCTTTAGAATTTGACAGTCTACAGTCGGTGGTAATTTAAGGAATGTACACATCAAACAATTGAAACGATAGGTAATATTAATAATTGAAATTTGTAACACCGTAAAAATGTTGACTTAACTTTAGCCCTTCGTTGGAGTAAAAGAGTTAAACTAAGAGAGATACAGTTGAAACACTTACAAATTCCATGGGCTGTAGTCAAATTCTAAAGAATATATTACAAACTATCAAGGCTGAGGTTGATGGAAGAGAACTGTGAAATGGTCTATTAGACCCGTAGCCTGAATGAGTTACAGTCAACAGCCCACAAGGTCATAGCCAGAGTGGGCTATATCCATACCTCGTGAGGGCGAGAGGTCTAATTGTTTTAGTATCCAAAAACTTGTAGGTCAAACTTAAAATAAAAAAAAATGTTTTCTTCAAAACCAATGCCTTTCTCAAATGGTCTACAACTAATAGATCACAGTAGCGTAGCCAATGAGATTGCAGGATTTGTGATAGACCACAAGTTTGTTGATACTTATACACCTATTTCAAAAATTGTCATCGCAGCCGAAGCTACAGTCCACACTCAGACGCCTGCAAAGAATGTCGGTATTTCTTCTCTTGTTATCGATTTATTCATAACATATTTTGGTTGTGCTTGTTTGTGTTATAGGACCATAACACGTTGTGGCAGTGGTAGATGGTAAAACAAATATTTCTTTATATGATGTGTAATAAATCACAATTTATGTTCATATTACCAACACCCTTTGCAGGTTTCAGAGTGTGGACTGTAGTTTTGATTGCGACAAAGATTTTGAAAAAGGTGTATTTGAAAAGCACCCTCCATTCCCCTTCCCACAAGACAAGATACTGGATTTTCAGTACACATATGCTGCAACAAGCATGGATTGTCAACAGCTTCACTATATGTTGGCAGTTTTTAAAAAACGAATTTTCGATTTTTGACTTATACAATCTCCCCTTGTCTCTAAACCACAAATAAATTATAATTATAAAAAGCAAAATTAATTTAATATTTATTATATTCTTTAGGTCAATATTCAGCATTTCAAATAGTTCAGCGTCTTTAATGTGGCATCCTTGGAATTGATCTCTTCTTTTCATAGAGATCATTTTATATCCTTAACATTTGAAGCATTCATATTTCATATAGCTTTTAGTAAATGTCTTTATTACTAAATCCTTTGTCTCTCTGGCACAGCTTTTAGCTGGACAAACAGGCAGATATCTAAAAGATCTTTCTTGAATTCCCTTCAATGATCATCATAAAACAATAGACCTAATCAGCTAACGCGTTGCTATGTATGTTTCCACCCAATTCAAATGTTTTGGGAATAAGATTCTTTGTCTTATGTATTTTGATATCACATGGAAAATGTTTTGAACAAAGTTTTTTATTTTTTATTTCCAGAGGTTTTGAATTGGGTGGAAACCTACATAGCAACACATTAGCCTATTAGGTCTATAGATTCAAGTCAAGGTTGAACTGGACATAATACAGTGAACATATATATTTATCCATACAGGCATGGACTTGAATCTATTGTTTCATAATCAGTTGTGAATTCAGAAAAGGTTTATAATTGCCGCTCGTCAAAATTAAAAGAAACTTTGATGCATCATATACCTTAACAGCTCAATCTTGGGGGTTTGTTTAATTGGTAATGCCACATTTCATGGTGTGTAACTTCTAAAACCTCATCACAATGCTCCAATTCAGTGAAGAGCAAGGTTTATTATTCTTGGTATTATCTGGTAACTGATCTATATCAGACATCCACTTCTCATTGTCCAATAAAAGACCATTTGTTATATCAATTCATCCATTCATATGTATGATCAGTTTCTCCCTAAGGTCCATTTCTCTTGTAATTTACTCCTCTATTCTCATTCAAGGTGTGCTATTCTTTGTATTTATTCCAGCATATACCCAATCAAGGTCCATTATTGATGAAAGTACATTAGGTATGGTACTCCATCAATACCCAAAGTCCATTAATTATTCTTCAAATTTACTCTTTTACAATAGAGTCCTTAAGTGATGACGTCATAAAAATGTATTTTCACTTTATCAAATTTTTGGTTCTCTATTTTAATAGGCAATATAGGCAATCAAAAAAGATGTTCACATAGAAAATGTTTACCAAAATTCGTCAAATATCAGCTGAGATATGGCCACTTGAATATATAATTTCCCCATACAAATCACTGTATTTTCGGCTCAATTCAAAACTTTTGGAACTGAGCTTAAATTACAGTGATTTGTTAGGCTGAAATTATATATTCAAGTGGCCATATCTCAGCTGATATTTGACCGATTCTTGCCAAATTTGGTGTGTGAATGTCTTTTGTGATTGTCCATCGCAATTGATAACAAAAATTGTAAAAGCCAAAATTTATTTTTTCGTGACATCACACTTAAGGACTCTATAACCAACCTCTATAGAATACCATTCGTAAAATACTGAAAGCCATCATATAGCTTAGTAGTGAGGGATGATATACTTGTTTCCACCATGCCGTTAACTAGTGAGTCAAGCTGCTCTTCTGTAAGGTTCATATGAAACCTGTCTCTCATAGCCTTGACTGTTGAAGGCCCATTCATGAAGCATGGAAGATTTGAACCTGTTTGCATGATCTCTACTATCTGTAGACATTTGTCCATGTTCTTACGAGCTGCTAGAAATCCTTGAAGCATTAGGATCTTGAAGTAGTTGTACATGTCACTGTCTATACCTCCCATGACCTGGGATGAACAACAAATTAACAAATGCATTACTTAGTATAATATTTCAACAGGGAGACATCCCAGTCCAGGGGAACTATAAAATTAAAATAAAAAGGAAATTGTGGTTTTTGGATTTCTGCAAAGACTTTCAACAGCTAGTTGTTAATAATGTTTTTGGTTGCTGTCAATCAAAGACATAAAATATGCCGATTAACAAGCAGTTGCCAAAAATTTCACAGCTACAACCTCGACAAAAACTAAGTGAGACAACTGTTTCAAATCAAAGGCCACCTATGGCCAACTCGTAGATCATTGTTAGAACATTTTGAAAGCGCTTACAGTTTAGACCGCTCCATTACGATTATGTAATTATTTTCTCGGATTAGCTTGAGATGATTTGAAGCGAAAAAAAAGTATTCAATGTTGTTGTTTTATTTGTATTTTTTTGGTTGTCCTCTATTTCCCTTACGGTCCGTCGTTCCGTCAGTCCGTGATCCACAGACAAGTCTGATATTTACCTGGTTCGATCTTTGGTTCGTGCAGAGATACATGCGAGTTCAAAGAGTGTCTAAGAAACAGTGTTATTAAGTTGTTCTTGCAAAATAAACGCCAGAAAAAGCCAAATAGACAGTCATTGAAGCAATTGGTGTTATATTTGAGGCGATTTGGGCTGTTGGGTATAGTTTTTAGAGAGGCCGTTTTAGCTGTTTATTTGTTGTTGTCGAGGTCGACCTGGAGGTTTAAAACCGATCACGTTATCTGACATATTGTAAAGAAAGAAATATTACTTTCATCTACATATACATAGATCGTTAAGTTGAACTACTAGATAATAGGGTGAAGCGATTTAAGTTTTGCGAATAAGTTTGTTGTTCTGTGCAAGAAGCTAAGAGCTTGGCAATCGCCAGTTTCAATCGCCGTTCGAATTTGTACGAATTAATAGTAGTCAATAAAATTAAACTATATTGACAGATAAACCCGTTACTTTAATCAAAAATATAAAAGAAATAATTACAATAAGCAATATATTTACCCTAAAACATCACTAAAGTATTATACTGTTGTTGTCTTCACTTCTAGTGTGTATCGTACTCTCTAAGAATGCTTACAATGCTGTTAAATATCCAGTAGTAACAGCTTCCTCCTTTATAACTAGTTGTGAATCCATTCCATAGCATTATGAAAGGATGGATGAAAAGTAGCTTCTGTTTATAGCAGGGAAGATTTCTCGATAAATTTCATCATAATAAGTTGGTTCGCTTGGTTCGCTCGTAAATTGCATGATCTTTAGTAAAATTCACAGTGACCATTTCCGAAAACATTCGACATAAACTTATGTGTAATTCTATAGGTAAATTCATTGGAGGACGAGGGAATTCCACGTTGAATTTCACGAGAGAAATCAATATCGCATGAATCGCGGAGTCCGCGGAGCGATGAGTGCGATATTGATTTTTCGAGTGAAATTCAAACGTGGAATTCCCGAGTCCAAAAATGAATTTTCCTTGAATCTTATACTTCAATTTAAGCTTCAAAAACCAGACGCGCGCTGCTCGCTGCTCGTTCCGATGAATTCAGAAACCGGATGAGAGGGTATTCCACGCTAAATACCCTCGCATCCGGTTTCGTTCTCAACCAATCAGCGCGCGAGTTTAAATTGAAGTATAAGATTCTACTGCAAATCATGTGGCGTGAGCACATAAAGATAGTATTCTCGATTACTTCGACCGAGAAATCATTCCTTCGACGAATCAAATATCCATGTGCTCGAAGTACGCTGACCGAGATCTTGGGGCTCAAAAGTTTACACTGACGATCTAGTGAGTGAGCGAGTGAGTGAGTGAGTGAGTGAGTGACACTTCTGGTTCAAAAGCCCCATCCCAATAACTCGAGGATCTTAGATCCACGAGTTAAAAAGGACACTAGTCTAGAATTGGCATGCCTTTTTGGCTTCTACTTGTTGTTTAAACCACTCCCCCCCCCCCCCCCCTCCCCCAACTACACAATGTTGGCCTGGCAGTCATCAAGGAACTGACATTGCATGGAGGGGGAGGGGAGGATTATAGCAAAAAGGTATAGTTAAAGGTCAAAATACAGAAAAAAGTAAAAGTGTCTCAGAAAGCTGAAAACCAGTTTACTCTGATTAATCTCTATTACTATGTACTATGTTTACCTCGACAAATTCATGTGTCAGTTTGAATGGTGAATTCTCAAAGCCAAGATTTCTGGGTGAGCTTGACAGGATAAAGCCAAAGTCAATATGAATAATATGACCCTCATTATCCAGTAGGATATTGCCATTATGCCTGAAACAAAAACAAACAGTTAGATCTTTATAAAAAAGAATGATGGCAGTTTGTATTTCTCTAAATAAATTAGAATACTAAACAAATACAATTTTGTACACATGTCTATTTGCATAGCATCATAAAAAACAAGTAATAGCAGTTTGTATTTCTCTTTAATATTATTAAGAATATTAATAAAATTACAATTTTTTGCATGTTTATTTGCATAGAGTCATCTTGGTTCATAATTTATGCAATTGCATTGCTTAGTTTATCATAACAATCATCATAATTATATTTTATTTCTATCGTATATATAATTATTTGTTTGTTTTAATGGTTACAAATAATTTCTATTATCAGTTGGTGACATACCTGTCTTTAACTTGCAGTATATAACAGACCAGGCAGTAGGCAGCACAGCTTTCTACAAAGTTACGCTGTGCAGTAAGGAATTCTTCTGAATTTGTATCACCATGTTCCTAGATTGTGAGAAAAAAAGTGAATATGTAACACATGCAGTGACCGATCCAGAACAATTTGAATGGAGGTGACTGCCCTAACCTGCGAGCAGAGGTTACCTAGAACAACGAGAAAAGAAACCTCTCCCGCAATTAATCCTGTTTAGCATGCACGTTTTCCAAAATTCAATCAAACACGTTTTTGTGTGACAAGTTAGTTTCTTTACTTGTTGTTCTTAGTAAGAGAAAGGAACCTCTGCTTGGAGGGTATGACTGCCCAGTTTGAGGATTGGAAAAACCTTGGCAAGTAAATTTCTTGGAAAGATCTTGGGAAGATCTTTATTATATCTTGAAAGAAACTTGAAAGTTTATGCAAGTTCTTACAGATTGAGAATTACATGCCAAGACCTTATAAGATCATGCCTGGATTCTGGGTCTTACCAGGATCTTACATGGATCTTGGTAAGATCTCTATGCTCAACCTGGCTGTTTACTTGAAAGGCATCACATACTATTTATTATTTATTATCTTATCTGTTAGAGCAAATGCAGTTAAACCAGGAAATAATATCAAGTAAATTCCAACAAATAGTCACTATTTAGTGACTAATTGTTGTTACAATCCACCCAGAATAAATAATAAAACAAACGATAATGAGGTTTCTTGTGTATTACTCTTTTGTCTCAAGATGTTCTGGTTAAGCGATATTTGTAAGTACTTTCTCAGATTGCATTTCATACTACCATAATGACAACAGTTTAACATCTTAGCCCCTGATGAGTTATGTTAAACTGGGTTTACCATTACACTATATCGATCTATTCGTGTATTAGACCACATATGAGCTCATATCACAATTCATTTACAAACACACAAAATGTATCCCTCTACCCTAACAATAGAGTCCGATTACCCTTTATTATTTAAACAATTAACTACATTTGCTCTATAAGATGTGGTATAGTGTGATTGTATGTACCTTCATAAAGTAGTTGAGTAATGACATTTGACTGTGTTTCTTGATTTGATGGAGTGAGACAGCATTGACTATTGGTTCTACTAAACCACTGTCATTAGATGTCACAACAACTGCAAACCTAAAAGCAAATAAGTACTTTTAATTAGTAATATATAATTATGAACAGACGATCTGTATGGGATATATACACAACGGCGAGTCGAAGACAAAGACTTGATATGAACCCTGACTTCAACTCTAGTATGTTTAGTAAAGGCCCGGGCAAACGACTTCAACATTTGCTTCAACATTTGCTTCAACATCCATTCGACTTTTTTGAATGGCAATGTTAAAACCTATTTGCCACCCCTTTCAACTTGTTGAAACATGTTAAATCGATGTTGAAGGAGTTTAAAAGCCTGGGCTAATGGCTTCAACATTGCCATTCAACAAAATCAAGCGGAAGTTGAAGCAAATGTCAAAGCCGTTTGCCCAGGCCTTAAAATAACAGACAAATTTAATCATCTCTGAGATTTAACAGAAGAAATTTTGCACTAAGCTAGCACTTACGGCCTGAGTGACAATGGAACTCTCTCTTGCTCCCAGATTGCCTGCATTATAAAAAAATGTGTTATGGAAAAATAGGTTGTGACATTGATAATGATGATGATGATGATGATGATGATGATGATGATGATGACAATGATGATGATGATGACATTGATGATGATGACAAGGATGATGATAGTGATGATAATGACAAAAATGCTTAAGATGATGAAAAGGAGAATGACAAGATTCCTGATGTTTATAATGATGATGATTATCATGATAACAAGAATGATAATGATGATCCAATAATAATGAGGTGAATAACAATGATGATGATGATATGACAAGAATGATGATGATGATGATCACAACAAGAATGATTCATATGATGACAAGAATGATGATGATGATGACAAGACTGATGATGATGATGACAAGACTGATGATGATGATGATCACAACAAGAATGATTCATATGATGACAAGAATGATGATGATGATGACAAGACTGATGATGATGATGACAAGACTGATGATGATGATGATCACAACAAGAATGATTCATATGATGACAAGAATGATGATGATCATAGCAAGAATTATGATGGTGATCTAATGATAATGATGATGATTACCTGTAGTTGGGAAAGCAGTTGATAGGCCAACAATTCCTGTCGTAAATCATCCCCACATTTTACTATCATGGGTAGTAACTGTGAGCATCATTAAGGATAATTATAATACTATTAAACGCTAAAATAAACAATTGGAAACTGCTTTTTTAACTAGCAATGCCTGCAACAATGTTTGATACAAACTTTAAACAAATTACATTTTATTGGCTATCACTAAAATAATATCTAATGCTACTTGTATCTATAGTGTTCTCAAGATGTTATCATCAACACCATTAATATAAAATAAATATATAAAAAATAGCATCAATATAACACAGATATAATCATAAGTTTAAATGGATAGCAATATATTATTAAGAAAAAAACCCAGTGCATATAGATAGTAGTCTTGAAGTTTTCATGTATGTCTGACACAATTAAGGCTAGGGTGCTGTTTAAAGACTGATAGTCTATACAGTTCTAATGAATTATCATCAAAAAATTTGAAATGTCAACCTCAAATATTAACTACACATGGAACTATTATAAGTGAATTTAAGAGCTGTACAAGAGGATATTCCAATTAGGCAGATGTCCATACGGCGAAGTCTCTCTAATTCTCTTTTCTTTCTCTTCAAATGGTTCTTTCAGTGCAGATGCTATAATAATAAACAATGGTAATTATCAGTGAAAAAATTTGATATTGACAAAAAATAATGACATTTTCTTCTAGTGGGAAGGCTGGAATAGAGGATATTTGCTTCAAGAAAAGCCCCATGGTCCTGCTGTCACCCTTTTCCCAAAAAGTTTTTAAAAGCATGCAGTGGGGGAACATTCAGTTGATATGACAATATACACAAATAGCAGTCTTAAGATAGTTATACATTAAATAAAGGCAGCATGGTTGACTGGTCAGAACATAATCAGTTGTTGCATAGTTTAAGTCCACCCTGGCCACTAGATAATACTGTATTTGTCCTGATTCAGATTAGGTCAAATTTGGTTTCTTGATCATGCTTGTAAATAGCCAACTGGTTTGCCTCCTTGCCACTGGGTAACCGGTAATAATATATCTATCCTCACAAAATAAATATATGATTGACATGCATTTGCAGATGTACCTGAGGGGTCTTCTGGATCTCTTTTAAATTGTGCAGCAGGAGTACGGAGCTGTTCTGATAATCTTCGTCTAATGTCAGCTGCAGCAACAAATGTCTCCTATGGGAAAAAAGAAAGAATAAATAAATACATAAATAAATGGTTTGATGAATATAAGTATGAATGAATAAATAATATGTAAATCAGACACGATAAATTATTTGATGAATAGAAGTATGAGAATACATTAAATGTGGTCATACTTTTGTGCGTCACGCTGTAATGAAGATGATTAAGAGAAGATTTCTGTAAATACCATGCAAACACGGCAACACTCAAAAAATCGATTTTGCTCATATTTTAACCATACGTAGCCCTCAACATGAAACAAATCATGATGCCTTTAGTTAAGAAAAATATTGCATATTTTACGAGAAAATCGCTAAAAACGAAATTTCGTCAAATCGCTGCTCCGAGACGCTAAATTTTTATGTCAACTTTGACAGCCCCGTATGGCAAAATTAATTACTTTACTGCGGTTTTCCACTTTCTGCGAACTCAGACATTCCCATGGCTTATTGTGAAACACGTTTTTAGCTGCCGTCAATCAAAATTAATTAGTCGGTACCTTTTAAATCCTTGATTGACGGCAGCTAAAAACGTATTTCACAACGAGCCGTTGAAATGGCTGAGTTCGCAGAAAGTCGAAAACCGCAGTAATGACTCTTAAACTTTCATAATATTGTTTATTGTCATCTTAACTTTAAACTCAAGCTTTTATAGAAATATCCAGTTACTGATATGTTTTTTTTTACAATTTGACTACAGCCCATGGAATTTTGAAGTGTTTCAATTGGCTTCAATTGTTTGATAATGTGTACATTTCTTAAATATCCACAAGCTGTAGTCAAATTGTAAAGAATATATTGCACGCTATCAAGGCTGAGGTTGTGGACATTAACCTTGAAAAGGTATATTGAATGAATGAATAGTGTAATTGATGATTAAATACCGTATATAAATATTAAAATAAAAAAATGAATGGACAAATGAATGATTGAATAAGCGAATAAATGAACAAATGAATGAACATACACCTAACTCAAAAAAAGGGTTGACGGGGCGAACGGCGATTGCACGACCGAAAGGGACTGTGGGGAATACCAATTTCTTCTTATTCCATTCTAAATTACCCAAACATCGTTCAGTGATGAACTTAGATGGGTGTCTCAAAGGTTTCGCTGAACATTGGAGGCATTGTTTGGGTAATTTAGAAACGAATAAGAATCTGTATCATTTTTTGAATTAGGTGTATATATGCAGTCAATACTTGGTCAAATAACATGATGCTTATTTTTATTTTTTTATTTTACAGATTTAGTACACACTATATATATATACTAACCTCTCCTCCATCTTGTTCTGTTTTCTCAGTTGATGTTTCACTTGATAGTATTTCTTGTTTCATCATTTTTTCAAGTTCTGCTGACCAGCATTCATCATCAGAATCTCCTGAATTGATCTGAAAAAATATAGAAATGTACAATTTATTGAAAACCCAAACATGTCTAAAGGCCTGTTTACACTAGCAATTTTGTCGCGCAACAAGAGCTGCGATTTCAATGGTGATTTTATCGCAGATTTGTCAACGCTACTTTGAACATGCTCAATTTATTCGAAATTGCTGCAACAAAGCTGCGATAAAATCGCCATTGAAATTGCAGCTCTTGTCACGCGACAAAATTGCTAGTATAAACGGGCCTTGATGTCGTTGTGTAGGTTGAGTATATATGTTGTAGAAGTGAATATTTTATTATAGTTTATTGCATTTTTATTGACAACTTACCATAAACTTCACAGATTCTGACCGACAGTATGTTGGTAAATGCTCCTCAGATCTATTAAAAGTACAGTGAACTTTGTCATCATTAATATCACTACCACCATCATCATTTACCATCATTACCATTACCATTATTGTCATCATCATCATTATAATCACTTTAATTATCATCATCATTACAATCACCATCATTATCATTATTACCAAGACCACTGCCACCATCATTGTCATCATCATCATTATAATCACCATCATTATCATTATTAACAAGACCACTACCACCATCATTGTCATCCTCATCACCTCCTCCACCTCCTTCCCTTCATCCTTCCCCCCTCCTTCTCCTCCTCATCATTGATTTAACAATATTCTTGTGTACCTTGTTTGTCGTAGTGAACTCTCAAATCTTTTAGAAGGCAGCGGTTCATCTTCATTTTCTGTGCACAGCACTTCAACATATATGAAATATGGAGCCTATAACAAAATGAAAATTCACTTATATTAACCAATATAACAAAGTCATCTAATTTTACTTAGAACTATTTATTGTTTCTGCTTTCATTAGCATGTTTGCTATACATTTTGTTCTTTGGTTTGCCCATTTGTAAATTTTTAACGCTTTTTCTTTGATTGATTTTGTCTTGCTTAAATTAATATTTCATTAGTAATCTGTATATTTGACAAGATGTTGTACAGTGCATACCTTATCCTTGGAGTTCAATACAACTGCAGCCGTATGTGGTATTCTTACAACATAGTGACTGCCCAGTTTATAGTGGACTGGTAGACTGACTTTAGCTGGTAGGTTGAGATTCAGTAACGAAAGCTCTGCAAACAGCCTAGAGGCTAAAGAGGTAGATTTAAGAGATTTAATGAGAGGAATTAACCTATACAAAGTTGTATTATTCACATTCAATCAAATTTTGCATCATGAAGCATCTGCAGTTGGAGTATTGCAGTTTGTTCAAGGTTTGCTGTAAGCCATCATCATTCAATGAAACCAATGTACATAGACCAAATCGGCTAACACGTTGCTGTGTACGTTTCCACCCAATTCAAATCCTCTGAATAAAGATTCTTTGTCTTATGTATTTCAAAAAATCACGTGGAAAATCTCCCGAACAAAAGTTTTTATTCACAGAGGTTTTGGATTGGGTCCACCATCAATTACTATAGGGTTAAACAAAACTTACTCTTAAGATCTTTTGTTGGTAGTGCTTGTAGTCTCTTGCCTATGCCTATTAAAGCTGATATGAACTCTCTTTGTGCCTCTAGCCTTGCATTCTGGTGATAAATAAGGTATATTGTTGAACATTTTTACCTTGCATTACTTCATTCATTCATAAACTCTGTCATCTGTTTACCAATTCATTCATATATTAAATACATAGATTTAGACACTTTTTATTCCTGCATCCATCCATCCATATTTCAATCTGTCCATTCATTCATTCATCCACCCATCTATTTGTCTGTTTATTCATTTATTCATAAGTTCATCAATTTATTTGTTCATTCATTTATCCATTCATTTACTCATTCATTTATTCATCGATTCATCCATCCATTTATTCATCCATTTATCCATTCATTTACTCATTCACTCATCCATCTATTCACTCATCCATTTATTCATCCATTTATCCATTCATTTATCCATCTATTCCACGGTGGCCAAAAAGATACCTGAAATCGACAAGGTTTGACTAACTTTTGTATTTCAACCTCAAAATTCTTAAAACTTTGCCAATATACACAGGTCAATGATCTTCACAACTTGTTCTTTTTATTTTTTCTGATTTTTGTTTTTTTTTGGCAGGAAAATGACGTCATAAGTTTGGCACCAAAATTTCAAGTTTATTGTATGACCAAAATGGCCACATCATTCGAAAGATCCTTATGAAAGGATCTAAAATTAAAAGAAAATACATATTTTGCACAATAAAATCAAAATATATGAATTTTTTAAAACCTGTATTTCGGCCATTTTGTTACTAAAAATGTGTTCATTCATCCATTTATACATCCATTTATCCATTTATTTACTCATCCATTCACTATTTACCTGACAATTACAACGTCCTTGTGCTCTGGCTAGTTCTTTCAGTGCAGGACTAGATGCATTGGCTGACGTCAGTACAGAATGTTTGTGGCAGTATCCATCAAAGGCATGGCCATATCGTAGGTCATTTGCTGAAGTACCTTCATACTCATGAGCCTTGGGAACAAAGCAAAAAATATAGATGATCAATATTAATAACTGATATAAAAAAAAGATATTATTGAAGCAAGAGCAAGTGTTTGTTTTTTTTAAACCATATTACATAAAAAAATCAGTTTTTACTGATGAAGGCCATATGTTATGGTCAAAACATCTAATTACTAACTGGTCGAAATGTATAATTACTAACTGGTTGATATGTCTAATTACTAACTGGATGAAACATCTAATTACTAATTGGTTGAAATGTCTAATTACTAACTGGTCAAAACATCTAATTACTAACTGGTTGAACGTCTAATTACTAACTGGACGAAACATCTAATTACTAACTGGACAAAACATCTAATTACTAACTGGTCAAAACATCTAATTACTAACTGGACAAAACATCTAATTACTAACTGGACAAAACATCTAATTACTAACTGGACAAAACATCTAATTACTAACGGGTTGAAATGACTAATTACTAACTGGTTGAAATGTCCAATTACTAACTGGTTGAAATATCTAATTACTAACGGGTTGAAATGACTAATTACTAACTGGTTGAAATGTCTAATTACTAACTGGTTGAAATATCTAATTACTAACGGGTTGAAATGACTAATTACTAACTGGTTGAAATGTCTAATTACTAACTGGTTGAAATATCTAATTACTAACTGGTTGAAATGTCTAATTACTAACTGGTTGAACGTCTAATTACTAACTGGTTGAACGTCTAATTACTAACTGGTTGAAATGTCTAATTACTAACTGGTCAAAATATCTAATTACTAACTGGTTTGAAATGTCTAATTACTTACTGGACGAAATGTCTAATTACTAACTGGTCGAAACATCTAATTACTAACTGGTTGAAAAGTCTAATTCCTGACTGGTCGAAATGTATAATTACTAACTGGTCAAAATGTATAATTACTTGCTGGACGAAACATCTAATTACTAACTGGACAAAACATCTAATTACTAACTGGTTGAAACATCTAATTACTAACTGGTTGAAACACCTAATTACTAACTGGACGAAATATCTAATTACTAATATATAACTGGATGAAACATTTAATTACTAACTGGATGAAACATCTTATTACTAACTGGTCAAAACATCTAATTACTAACTGGTCAAAACTTCTAATTACTAACTGGACAAAACATATAATTATTAATTGGTTGAAATGTCTAATTACTAACTGGTCAAAACGTCTAATTACTAACTGGACAAAACATCTAATTACTAACTGGATGAAACATCTAAATGTTAACTTCCAGTAAAAGACATATTTCACATATTTAATCATGAATCCTGATTACATTATTTACAAAGATATTTACAATTAGTTAATAATAATTTTGATGACATTTTGAAGTTTCAGAGTTTTATTACTAACATACATGTTTCAAGGTGGTACACCTCATTAGTTAATAGTTGTTTCATGTATTTATGGCATGCACTCTACAGAAGTAATTCAATTCATGACTAATAAAGACCTTGCACATATGACATTTTTTCATTTCTGTTTCCCATTTACATTTTTTCATTAGCTTTTCCTACCTGCATTAGATTATTTGATGTAGAACTATGTACTATAGCCGCAGTAGCATCAGACTTTGATCTATGGTGTGTCTTTTTAGTTGGTGTAGATGTAATGGGGGATATGGGAGGGCCTGAAGATTGAGGAAAGCTGTTGTTTGGACATATTGGAGACCTAAAAACATACCATATAAGATCAATAAAGTGGTGATAGTTGTAATAATGATGGCATTGATGATGGTGATGATAGAGTCGTTTTTGTTTGAGTGGGAAACTTGAGTATGACGCTATACCGCTACGATACGGCAGAAATTTTGAAGGTTTTTATCAAAACTACGATACGGATAAGTTTCCCACGTTTCCCTACGGCGCGGTAAGTTTCCCACTCATACAAAAACGACTCTAATGACAGTGAAAGTGATGATGATGATGGAGATGTTTGGACATATTGGAGACCTAAAAACATGCTGTATCAGATAAATAAAGTGGTGATGGTTGTAATAATGATGGCATTGATGATGGTGATGATAATGAAAGTGAAAGTGATGATGATGGTGATGATGATGGAAATGGTGATTGGATACTGGTAGTGATGATGATGGCAATAGTGTGAGTGATGATGATGATGACAATTTAATATGATAGCAGTAGTGATGATAATGATAATGATGACTGGATAGTGATGGTTATAGTGATGGTGATGGTGGTGATGATGATAATGATGACTGGATAGTGATAGTTATAGTGATAGTGATGATGGTGATGATGATAATGATGACTGGATAGTGATAGTGATAGTGATGGTGGTGATGATGATAATGATGACTGGATAGTGATAGTTATAGTAACAGTGTTGGTGGTGATGATGATAATGATGACTGGATAGTTATAGTGATGATGATAATGATGATTGGACAGTGGTAATGATTGGATATCAGTAATGATGATTGAAATGAAAATTCTCATTAGGATGCATACTTACTTTGGTTTAGCACTCTCAAGTCTAATCATCTGCAATAATCTAATTCCTCTTGAGTGCTCTTTAGTAGGAAGCCATCCATCAGCACAGTGAGCCTCAAGTAGCCAGGCAGCCTGCCAATAATGATACATTGATAAGACATTAAAGCAACATTTGTGGGTGGCATGAGTGGCCTAGCAGTGAGAGCACTGGCCTTTCACCACTGTGACCTGGGTTCGATTCCCGGCAGTGGCGACAAGTGAATAGAGTTTGTTTGATGTGTTGTTATCTCTCATGTCACAAGGGTTTTTCTCCGGGTTATCCGGTTTTCCTCCCTCCACTAAAGTCAACATGTGAGCAGAGTTGTGTGTTGTAAATATGGAATGTAGTGGTAGTGAGTGTGAGTGAACCTCATGGAAGAGCCCCAACATGGAGTGATGGTACCATTGTAAATATACAGGTAATAATGTGCTAAATACTTCTACAAACTAAGATAAATGTAATTAAAAAATATATGTATGTAAAAAGAATAAATGGATGGAATTGGAATGAATAAATTTGAAAATACTGTATATTGAACAAGAAAAGAGGTACATTATATTTGAAGTAGAGTATTGAATTCATTAATGAAAAATAAATAAATGAATGAATGAATAAATAATAAATGAATAAATAAATAATAAATAAATAAATAACTATAGGAATAAATAGATGAATAAATAAATAAATATCAAAATAAATAAATAAATAAAATGAATAAATAATAGAACGAATAAAAAATTGAATAAATAAATAGATGAATGAATGAATGAATGAATAAATACATAGAGGAATAAATAAAGGAATAAATAAAATGGAAAATGAATGGGTAGATTAATAAATGACAGTAATGATTGAATTACCTCAAGTGCGAAAGAGAAACTTCTTTTGCATCTTTCCACAATATATCTATGCACCACTTCACAAACATCATCCATGTGAATATACATATTACTGAAATACAAACAGGGTAAAGATCACATAAAAATGCTTGACTTATGATCCATAGACCTAATCGGCTAACATGTTGCTATGTATGTTTCCACCCAATTCAAAACCTCTGGGAATTTAAAAACTTTTGTTTGAAAGATTTGCCATGTGATATTGAATATTAAGAAGACAAAGAATCTTATTCCCAATAGATAATGAATTGGGTGGAAACGAGTTAGCTGTTTAGGTCTATTAGCATAAATGCTGTTTTTTTGTGGGCAATAGTTTCTATATGAAGTTAGTAAGATAAACCCTATCTAGTAATGCTCAGACAACACCTGGTGTATTAACTTTTATTAAAAAAAAACACTTGCAAGCAATAGAGTACAAATATTTTACCTGTGAAACAAGTAGTACTAATTAGTACTAAATAGTGCTAATTAAACAATAGAAAACAATAGAGTTAGCATAAAATATCACTATTTAGTACTATTTATGTTTCACGCTTTTAATGTTTGTACTCTATACATTCAGAGATATTGTTTTCAACATACAAAAAATAAAGAAAAAAAGAAACAAACAAAAACAAATAAACAGACAAAAAACAAGTGAAGTACAAAACAAACAAACAAATAAAATGACAAACAGAAAAATAGACATACAATCGAAAGAACACAAAAAAAAACAGACAAACAAATAAACATACAAAAAACACACACAAACAAACACACACACAAAAAATTACAAACAAAAACATAGACATGCAATCGAAAGAACACAAAAAAAACCAGACAGACAAACAAACAAATAAACATACAAAAAACACACACAAACAAACACACACAAAAAATTACAAACAAAAACATAGACACGCAATCGAAAGAAAACACAAATAGACAGACAAACAAATAAACAGACAAATAAACAGACAAAAAAAAAATCACTTTTGGCAAAGTTCACTTTGTATCCTACTCTTTTATATTCTTACATGACAATGTTTTTGTAATAAGATGTATCTTGACAGTCATGATAAAAGTACTTTAATTCTAAAAGACAACAAGGTATGTCTACAAACCATACATAATGGACTAGACAGGCAAAGTTCACTATTTTTTTTTGCTATTTTATATTCTTATATGACAACGTTGACAGTGATAAAAGTACTTTAATTCTAAAAGACAACAAGGTATGTCTACAAACTTTACATAATGGACTAGACAGGAGAAGTTCACTTTGTATCCTACTATTTTATATTCTTATATGACAATGTTTTTGTAATTAGATGTACTATCTTGACAGTGATATAAAAAGTACTTTAATTCTAAAAGACAACGAGGTATGACTACAAACCATACATAATGGACTAGACAGGATGTATGGAAATGCATTTGTACTTTAGCAGGTTTTAGTTTTGACAGTGTCAGACTTGTCATTTTCTTCCCATGCTAAGTCTGTGACAGACCATTAAATCTTGGAAGGGGGCTCAGCAATTTGTTGAATTTTGCTGGATTTTTTTCACCAAGTGGGTCATTCCACATTGAAATAATGAAAGTTTTAAAGCATTATTTAGCATGCTCTAAAAAAACATTTTTTAATAATAACTTTTTTTTTAATATTTTTCCCCATATTTTTTGTTGTTTTGCACAATATATTTTTTCAAGGCTACAGACGTACAGCTGTGCTTGAAATTTTTTTTTGGTAATTGCTCAAAACCCTTCTCAAATATCTAATGGTCTGTCTTAAGTATTACAAATAAGTGCATTTATCTTATTTATGGCTACTTACATGAGTTGCGGAAGATAAAAACTAACGTCATCATCATTTAGAGACTGTGGAGAGAGAAAATGTTACAGAATTAGCAAAACATCAATTATAATTGGATCAATAAAACCAAAACCAAAAACTTTTTAAATTAATAACTTCTAAATACATGTGGCTGTCAAAACGTCATAGAACTATGATAACAAAACTGAATTATAATTATAATATTAACCTTTTTTTAACCTGAATATTACAGAAAACATCTTTATTATGACAAAAGCAATTCAAAAGATATTCATTATGAAAAATAAAGAAATATGTCACCCAAAAAGAATCATTATTTCAGGACGATAACCACATCAGCGAAGCTGTAAATTCAATATTTAAATTTCCAATCAACAATGATTGATATATTGAGATATTTCCATTTTTTATGTCACTTTTGATTATCGCATAAAAGGTCCAGGTTATATATTTTTGGTTTTGTACCATGGTTTAAATGTTTGTAAAGATACAATTTGGACAACATATTTCTAACCACAAAAAACACCAAATGATATATTATTAAGTTATGATTTTGTTTGTGGTCTGTGATGAGATTAGATGAACTTAAAGATGTCTAAAAAAACATCTTTCTAGACGGTATGTTATGGCTAAAGACTCATATTGACACAGCATGTATGAGAAGCAGTGAGCAGTGTTATTACTAGTAATCATGAAAACATTGCAGATAAGATCAACAAGAGGGTTGTTCTCAATTCATATAGATTAAAATAAAATAAATATAAAGATATATAAAGATTATCTATTTTTACTTGAACTTGGAACTGTGAAGTTCAGCAACAGATTTTTGTCTTTGAATTGAAGAAACTTCTATTAATCTGTATGAAAAAATACCTTCCAAACTGTTTATAGCTGAGAAATGTTTTGAACAGATGAAGGTAAAAAGGAGAAAAGTCTTGGCAATCTCACAGTTCAGCTCACATTCACAAATATAAAAAAAAATATGGAAAATATACATTTGTAGATTTGTGTACAAATGTTTTGTAAGTTAAACAAGAAGAAGACATATTGACATTGGACGAAATAGTAGAATATTATTGCACACTGCTGTGATTAAAAATAGTAAACCAAACCAAAAAGGGGAACTTTGACCAGGTTATAACCAGTTGTATGATTATATAATGTGCACAATAACACAAGGAAAGAGTGAAAAGGACAGCAAATGATGCACTTGAGCTAACTTGACTTGAGAGGCAGACATTTGTAAAAAAAATGAGAACAAATTGCAGTAATTGTTGACACCATTAAGTGTCCCAAAAATAAACCTTTTTTCGATGTGTTAAAGATTACAATTAAAAATTTAAGGTTAAGGTTTTGCCAGCCAACCATTGTTATTAGAACAAAGAAAATTATTAAATCTACTGTCGGTGTGATAATGGTTGGCAAATTAGCATCACAATACAAACACTTGTAAACACTATGCTCACCTATACAATAAGAATCAAGAATATGATAATAGATGCCTAATTACTGAATTCAAGAAAGGAAATATAGGATAGAGGAAGTAAATAGCCAAGTATTTCAAGAAAGTATTACTAAAGTATTACTAAAATGTAGCAATTACCATAAGGTGATGAAGTTTGAATTTCAAAAGATTTTCAATTTCAAAAATTTTGAATTTTTTGAATAAAGTTTTATCACTTTTTAGATAGACTTCATAATGTGCATGATTATAAAGTAACTATTTTAAAAAGTTGGACCAATGTCAACAATTTGAGCAAACAACATTCTTAGTATCCACTTCCTTATGCTCTAATCCTTTAAAACATCCATATTATACATATAGCTTACAAGGATTTACATAATATTATCTTACTTATAGTGTGTCAAACTAATGAAAAATCAACACATAAAGACATTTAAAATGAGTAAAATGTGCCTCAAAGATGTTAATATAAAACAGTTTATGCATAATATAGTGAATCTTTATCAAATCTGTCCAAAATGGAGTACATGAGCATAAAAAAATTATAACGAGTAAGAAATTGTCTGCAGAGAAATTTGCTTCCAAGGAAACAAAACCATTCATGTCCAATAAACGAGCAAAAAAGCAATAAAAATACTATAAAAATGTAATATAATACTTACAAACAATTTGTTGCCTAGATAAGTTAACACTCCAGGTTCTTTGGACTTAAACAAGTAAGCAATTGCAATGGACATTTCAAACAGTTTAGACTCAAATAATCTGAGCAACCACGAGCTTTTCGGAGGAGGCAACGATTCAGTAACGCCATTTCCAACAGGCAAAGAAAGTTTTTTTCTAGGTTTTACATCGTGCGTTTGTGATTCCCCATTCGTGGCGGCGGTCAATACATGTCCATTGGGAATCGTTGCGTGAGCCTCGGAGTTGTGGTTGTTGTTTACAGGCATGTTTGATTCATTCAGCGGAGAAGTTAAAGTTCTTGATGTTGTTGAAGGAGAAAGAGGCTGCTTTGAGGCAGTTTCTTCGTGGCATTCTGCCAAAGTGGACATCACTATATTGAAATACTAGTATTACAGCTAGCACAATTGCTCATCGCCTTCCAAACAAAATCGTCACTTCGACGATTGTTGATTTCATTCGACGTTTTGGGCACCTCCAAGGGTTTTGATTTTTTTTTCTTTTTGAAGAAGCTATTTTCGCAATCTAGTCATCCGGTCGTCAAGATTTCATCACTGTCACAAAATCAAGAGTGCGTTATTTACTATGACAATCAGTGGCAGCCTATACAGTATCTCATAACAAACAGTAAACCTCCCTCCGAAATGAATTGATTCAACAACAATACTGTATAACTGCGTTGGTTTGAATGATCTTCTCGAAACCCAGCAAGATCTCTCAGAAAAATACACGCTTGTTGAACAAAATCTTTACAAAACCAGTGAATAGCTAATAGCCGTGAAAGAAAAATAAAATATCCACTCTTGATTCCAACGAATTTGCCAGAACGCACATCCGGCCAAGTGCCTAAACAGAAAAGCGTAGATTAAAATCATTGTAAATTGCAACACTATTTGAACACGACCTCTCTCGACGAGTGGTGATGGTGTCAAATTATTTTGACATTACTTACAGTTTATTTTGAAGAGAAACAACAAACGAAGAAAAGAAGACAGACTATACGCTTCAATGAACCATTCAAACGATGAGTTCACTACAGTGTCAGGTTAGAAACGTTGTTTTTCACGGTCGTTTTGTCTATATGTACATCGTTTATATCTTGACCAAGAGGAATGTAATTTACTGGATGAGACGTCGGTAGTTTATATGTATTGATTTATCAACCACAAAGCTAAAATATCCACTAGAAACTTCACTCCCGCCATCCATCTTCAGCCATAGTAATTTTAGTCCCATCTGCCATTAGGCATTCCCGATACGCTTAGCGGCAGGGCATCACCCATGAGACATTGCGCGCCTCAATAAATTAAAAACTGAAATGAAAACCAAAAATCCTATCAGTTCATCTTTCAGATTACAGGAAGAGGTGAATATTTGACAGATAACACCCCTTTTGACCATTTTTTTAAGCTGTGCATAATCATCTGGATGGGTACCCTGGACGCCAGAGGTTTGAGAAAGTTTGAGAGTTTTGTGTGTTTTTTGATTTGTTTAGCTTCGCAACTCAATTTCTCGTCAATCTAATCCAAGACTTGTATACACCTAATTCAAAAAAGTTTGACGGGGCGAACGGCGATTGGCGATTGGCGATGGTTAATATGAATTCCTTCTAATTCGTTTCTAAATTACCCAAACAATGCCTCCACCGTTCAGCGAAACCTTCGAGACATCCGTCTAAGGTCATCGCTTAACGATGTTTGGGTAATTTAGAATTGAATAAGAAGAAATTCAGTCCCGCAATCGCCAATCACCAATCGCCGTTCGCCCCGTCAACCTTTTTTGAATTAGGTGTATATAAATTTCCCTAAAAGAAGATAAGCTAGCCCCTCTGGTATCCTGGATAATCCAGGGTACTTGATGTGTGTGTAGTCTTGAAAAAGACTGTTGGTATTGGGGAGAGGTTTGAACCCAGATGTAACTAATGTTGTTGATTTTGGATCATCTTGCCGTAGACTTGGTGTTGTGTGTGGTTTTACCCAGGTGCAAGTGATGGTGAGGTGTGATTGTGTGGGTAAGTTTGTGTTAAGGACTTTTCGACAACGCAAGCAGAAATAATTATGAAAGTGAACTTTACAGCACCTTGCATAATTGCGTTATAGCAAAATTCAAAAGATAACATTAATTAAAAAGGTGGTTTAATAATGCTGCCGTCAATCAAAAATATTCAGTTGTAGCTTTAATATTTTGATTGATGGCAGTAAAACATGCCTTTTATATGTTTGCCTGACCTTCGATGGCAGTGTTTAATTATCAAGAGTGTTGTAAATATATACTTTCATAATAATGTTATTTCACAAAGGTTAAAACATCTCTTTATTTTGTTCCAATAACACAAGCAAAAAAATACAACTATCATTTAAGAAAAAAGTTGATAAAATTTTGGAACACAAAATCAAAAAAAGTGCAATGGATCTCTGAAAAACAGGATATTGAAAATTCACTTTGACTAAAATCAAGGCTAGTGGTTAATTTATTGCTTGGCTTAAATGAACAATGTTGAACTAAATCAAAATATGGTAACCAATTTGAATAGCTTTTAAATAAAATAGCTTTAACTCTATTACCTATGCATTCAAAAGTTTGAATACTAAGAGGCTTTTTTAAAAACTGAAAATCGATGTAAGAGGCCATTGAAACTATTCAAGTAGTTATTGAAACTTGTGACCATGTTTTGTTTAGTGCTTAGACAATATCACACTAGACATTATAAATTATTTATGTTACAAGAAAAATGAGTTTACTATCAAATTTGTCACATCCCACATAATAGTAAAATTGGAAAGTTTCTTAAAAATTGCTCTTAAACTAACAGATATAAGCATTTTTGCAAAGAAATGAAAGTCTTCTATCAGATACATACATTTCTTTGCAAAAATTCCACAAAAACTCTTACTTTAAAAAAATCACAACTTCATCAATTTTACTAATATGTATGTGACAAATTTTATTATGAATTTTTTTCCTGAAAAAATATCTTATAATGTAATGTCAGTGTGATATAGGTCTATACTTCAGTTTCGTGTTATCTAGCACCGCTGTACAGAGATAACCTTGATTCAGTGAAGATTCAAATGAGACTTCTGTTGTTAAGCAATAGCATTTTTCCGTGCTTTGCTTGGAATTTGTGAATATTTTTACAACAAATCGTTGCTTAGCCAAAAGGTACAGCGGTGATATATAACATGAAACTGGGGTGTTGCAAAATATAGTAAGCCTTGTGGATAGAGAGCTCCTTCTTCACTATGGTATGACCGGTTTCTGCTGCTTTTGCAGTAAAACCTTCAATTCAAAACATTTAGCATTCACAGAAACGTATCTTGTAAGCAATCCACCCCACCCCCCTCCGCTAAAACAAATCCTTAACTTATGACATCTTTATTCTCTTTTAATGGACAATGAAAACAAGCTGTAAACAATGGCAGAAAACATTGAGTTTTACAGCAATCTCTGATAAATACATTTATTTCTAAAGATTTAGTCTCTATCATAAGTGTTATGGATGGATCTAAAATAAGTAAAGTAGGGCAGTCGCTGATTATTAATGTTCAGTATATTCAAGAGTACTCTGTGAACAGAGCCACCTTTCTCCCCCGCCCAAAAGCGAGAGAAAAATGGCTTTGCCGACTCCCGATAATTACATCCAAACTTCTGGATGTAAAAATTATTGGTTATCCATCAAGTAAACTGGTTTAAAACTGTTTTTCCCCATCTATGTCACCAGTATTTTTGAATTTCCGTTGACATTTGACCTACGTCATATAACATCACCCTCGCGCATGCTCAACAGGGTAATTATCGGGAGTAAGTAGAGCCATTTTTCTCTCGCTTTTCAGCGGGGGAGAAAGGTGGCTCTGTTCGCAGAGTAATTCAAGAGTCGCAAGGTTTTATTGTGTTTGACACTGTACACCCTGGTGTCTGGCATCATCCTCATCTTCGTCATATGGATTACCCTGCAATTCAAACAGAACATTGTCAAGAACATACAATTGTGTCATTGTGTCATTCGCCATACACAGCTAAGCATGTAGCTTTAATAGAGAACATCCAACGTCAAGCAACCAAATTTATATTAAACTATCCACCCTCCGATGTAAGCTACACAGAAAGACTCAAAACTCTTAATCTACTACCGTTAGAACATAGACGTGATATCATCGACTTGACATTGTTTTACAAGATTAAATCCGAAATCATCGACATAAAAAGTTTTTCCAACCTACTAATTCCGTCTACGTCAAGCTACTCTACTCGGAACTTTGACCCTTCGAACTATAGACCTCTTTTACATCACAAACAAAATTACTACCGTAAATCATACTTTCCCAGAACTATAGCTTTGTGGAACAGTCTCCCCTCGAACTTAAAGAATGTTGATAGCCTATCTAATTTCAAAAATCTACTCCAAATTATCTACTCAAATAAATTAACAACGTATCAGCCACCATAGATTTGAAATATTTTTCTGTTTATATTAATTATTTAAATATTTGTTAACTTTGTTTATTTGATGTTTTACTTTTTTATAGGTTTAAATTGTCAATTGGGATTTTCGTCCTGTAATTTTCACCTGTTCATCCAAATATTGTTATGTAATATCTTGTTATGACGAATTCTATTAAACTTAAACTAAAATTGTGAATATTGACACAATTCATCAAATATAGGATTTTTCTTCTGGGGGGGGTGGGGGGGGGGATTCTGTGTCAAATGATTTATTATTATCAAGTATTTAAAAGGGAGTACTCACATGATATTGATGTCTTTCTTTTCTCATCTCATCAGGGTCGAAATTTTGAAGGACTACTTCTTCAGCTTGGTCAGGAACTATCATTTCTGTTCTTGGAGGAAGCAGTTTTTCAAGCGAGGCGATTTTCTGAGCTTTTATGTTCTCTGGAAATTTTATCTAAAACAGACATACATGTATGTTAAATAACACTATTCATGGGTGTCATATGTGGCTTAGTGGTTTACCATTTTGCCCTCACTGCTGTGGTCTAGGATCTAGTCCTGGCTCGGGCATGCATTATGTGAGTTGAGTTTGTTTCATGTGTTGGTCTTTCCAATGCCACAAAGGTTTCCCTGTGGGTTATCCATTTTTTCTCCCTCCACAAAAATCAATGTGTGCCAAAATATTTAACATATGGGTAGTGAGTGTGAGACACTTGTGTCTGAATAGATGATTGAGACATTAAAAAAGTAATTTATATTAGTTTTTTCTTTATTTTATTATCATAATTTACAATTGTATCATGACCATATCTTTCAATGGTAATGCTACCATCACCATTTTGGAACATCACCATCATCATTATTATTGTTATCATATTTATTGTCAATTCACCCTTGCCATCAATGTAGACATTTTCAATATCATCAATGTCACTATCATAAACACACTATAACCATGAAATAAAAACAAAATAGTTACTAACTAATACACTGGTACCTCTATTAAGCCGTCACCCATTAAGCAGTCACCCTCAATTAGGCGGCCACAATAAAAAGTCCCAAATCTATTCCTATACCTATTATATACCTCTATTCAGCAGCAAACCTCTATTAAGCTGCCACTTTGGAAAGTCCCGAGGGTGACCACTTAATAGAGGTACAACTGTAGTTTCTATTTAGTTATTATTCAGCAACTATCGCTCAACCACAAAAAATCAAATACAAAAGGAAACAATTACAACTTTACTTGTATTTGATAGTGACTAATTATCATTCTATTACACAGTAGCGAGTTGATTATATTTCATGGATATAGTATTTTCACTCAATGCACAATAAAAAAAAGCAATTACACCATTGTACTTACTTCAAATTTTATAATAAGGCGACCCTTGTCAAACTGTCTGCGAGGTGAAGGCATTCCACCGTTCATAACACATCTGACATCACCTGCAAGTATTAAATCATAACATCAAAAAACCTTCCATCACCAACAATGCCTCATAAACTTACATTAGCTGTTTTCACACCAGACAAAAGACAAATTGTCTGGACCATTAATTGTCTGAAAATTTTGTTCTTGTAATGTGAATTAAACAAAACCAGACAATGTTTTCGTCTCAGATAAATTTGTGTTCCTCACGTTTTAGAAGACTAGTCCATCATAGATGATATGTCAATCAAGATGAGTTGTCCATGATTTTCAAAGTGCGATGCCATCATCAGCATTATCATCATCATCAGCATTGTCATCATCATCATTATTACCATTGTCATCATCATCATCACCATTGTCATCATCACCATTGTTATCATCATCATTGACCATCAGAATCATCACCATTATCATCATCACTTTATCATCACCATCAGAATCTTTACCATTGTCATCATCATCATCATTACCAACCTGGTCTTATGATTTCTCCTGGATCTGTTTTGATGACAAGAACATGGGTTTCTTTATCTAGTGTCTTAATCGTTCTTGTGAACCCACACAGGGCTTCAACGAGTTCAAGTTCCTGACAAAGAGATAAACATTGAATTGCACATGAATAAGTGCCAAAGAACAACAAATACTTTCAATAATGGCCATGTCAAGAGATGTGTTCAAACATTCACAATTCAAAAACGTCTTCACAGACCATGATAAACTATTGTCAAATAGAGTCCTTTTCTTACTAAAGAACCTAGAGAACTTGAGTCTGATTTTTAGAGGATCTGGAGCAGTAGAATGTTCGGAAAAAAATAACCTGAAAAAACTCAAGTGTTCACCATTCAAGTATCTTTACTGTAAAACCCAAGTAACCCCCTTCTGACCTGCACCTATTATCATTGAAAAGTTTTACAATAAAGTGTTCACTTTAGTATCGGAGCAGAAGAAACCTTATTTAGAGAGATCTTACCATCGACATATACAGATCCATTCCATCTCTTTTAAAGATAGGATGCCGTTGTTCATCTAGGATGATAATAATATCTCCAGGTTTAACGTTGGGTTCTTGATCCCCCTCACCGTAGAAATTGATTTTTTGACCATCTCTCATCCCCCTGTCGATATGCACCTCTAGGATTTTCCTCTCTTTTACAACTTTCTTGCCTTGACAGGTTTTACAACGATCTTTTTCTAAACACAAAAAAGTTGATATGATTAATGAAGTCAGGATTCAACAACATTCGGAAAAAAACCTAGAAGCCTATTACCTAAGGTGAATAGGGAGCAGTTTAACACATATATCAACAGATTAAATTTTAAACACAAGTAAGCAATTAAATAATTAGCATCTATGTAATAGACTTTACAGTTTTTAGATATTATAAATTATTGTATTGTATTTTGAATAAAGACTTGATTATTATTATTAACAATACTTTATGACATTCTAAATAGAAGGTTCCACAAGTTAAAAAATATAAAAATAATAATAATAAATAATACCCAATTTATTACCTAAAATTCTCTCTCCTTGTCCACTGCAATCTCTGCAAACTGTTTGTATTTGCTGAACCATACCAGGTCCGATACGGTTAAGACGAACATACATTCCACTTCCATGACAGGTTTGACAGTTTTCTACAGCCCCCTTTGAACCAGAAAAACAAGTTATATTACTATTATACATATTCTGCTAACTATTTCAGAAGATAATCCCAAAAACAGAGAATGGATATTGCATGACTGCAAAGAATTGTGGTTACCAGAAGGTCACCCACATTCAAGAAAGGTTGCCAGAGTTAATAATGAATGGAGATTGCATGACTGCAAAGAATTGTGGTTATTAGAAGATAATAAATAGTATTACGAGAAGACCAGTTGTCATTTTTGTAATTTTGTATATTTCAGTCTCTATCCAAAGACCATCAACTGCAAATGAATAAATTAAACTAAGACATTCTGAATTAAGATTAATTCATTAGACTCAAGGGAATTGACTGTCCTTGTTCATTCAGGCTTGGTTTGTGTTCTTTTATAAAAAGCGCTTCTGCTATTTTTCGTTGTTTGTAATTTCCAAGGTTGGAAGCTAGGATTACAGTATTTTCAAGTTTTATCTTGTCGTGGCCCGATTCTACGCTGTGTCGAAGTAGCGAGGATTTTTTATCTTTGCCACCGTGTTCAGAAATTCGTACATCTAGCCTTCTAGCAGTTTCTCCAATGTAGGTATGTGTGCATTGTTCTTGTGGGCACTCTAGTTTGTACACTACATTGTGTCGGTGTTGAATGTTTGTTTTGTCTTTGATATTAAAACGTGATGCTAATTTACTAGCCTTGAAAGAAACAATAGGTTTTACATTGTGTGGCAAAAACTTCAGTCAATTCCCTTGAGTCTAATGAATTAATCTTAATTCAGAATGTCTTAGTTTAATTTATTCATTTGCAGTTGATGGTCTTTGGATAGAGACTGAAATATACAAAATTACAAAAATGACAACTGGTCTTCTCGTAATACTATTTATTATAAAACTATATGCCCAAAAGAATATATTTATTAGAAGATACATTGTACAGCAATTTCAAGAAAGGTTGTCAGAGTTAATAATGGAGATTGCATGACTGCAAAGAATTGTGGTTACCAGAGATAAACCACATTCAAGAAACTTTGTCAGGGTGAATTGTGAATGGAGACTGCATGACTGCAAAGAATTGTGGTTATGGATGGAATACATGCAAGTGTTTTCCTGGATTGCCAAGTACAGTTTGAATAAGTTATAACTAAATGTGGCTGGTATTGTGCAGTCAATTTGTTTTCTGACACAAATGAGGTATAAACAATCAATATCAAAGACCAATAACTCATTTTGGTCATGCAATAGACTGTTGCCAATCAGTGTTCACTGTGTTAAACCTTTTTGAAATAGGGGACCCCCATAGTTGCTCTATACTACATTGTCTGGCTGTGTATCAAGCGTGGTTTGTCTTTGTGGTATATTGGTTAAGAGCGTTCCTCTGAGAATATCGACCATAGGTGTGCAAAATGCCCAGAAACCGAATTTCTCATACTTTGCTCAAAGATAGCCCTCGATGTCCGTATCACAGAAATAATAGTGAAAGTTTGAACAGATTGTTATTTTAGGAGAAATTCGACATTTTAGGTTTGAAGGCTTGATAAGGCAATTTCCCGGCATCACACGTACTCCGCGAGAAATGCATTTTCAAAGTGTAAACAAAATTGAATTTTGTAACTGTATAGCTCTTTTAAAAGATCGATAAACACTTGTTATTTCAGCAGTAAAATAATTGTTTTTTATTTAGAATTGAAAATTTAATGGAATTTTGAATTTGACCTAAATTTAGTCGATTTTCAATGCCTGAAAATAGCACAAATTGAGGAGTCAAAAAAACAACTTGTTACATGACTTTATGAAATAAACAAATGTTCCTGTGAAAGAGCATCCTTTTAGCTTTTAGAAAATGTAAAAACATTTTTGGGCTACTAGAATTTCGACATTCTAGAGCTCCTCGAAAAGGCATTGTGGACACTAAAAATAGCATGTGTCACGGTGACGTGCGTGACATCGTGACACACAAACGTCTGATTAATTATGCTAATAAAAACATTTCAATGGATTTCTGTCACAATTTTAATGCATTTTAACCCTTTTTATTTCTTTAGAACAATATTTTGTATATATAGACATTTTATATAATTTTTGATACTTTTTTTTTAGTATTTTATTTGTTAGGCATTGCCAAGTCCTCATTTCGTTTTGAGTAACATTACTAAATTAAGAAACGAAGCAATTCCGTAGAATTGAGGCTTCAAATATACACTATATCTATACTTAAATATGTCTATAGTTAAAATACATTGGTAAAGTTTTTGAATTGAAATGAAATTAAAAGCAGCGCTGTGCTGTAAAAATAATTAGCTAAATATATGTGCATAAATTTAATTGTTCTGCTTCAATAATTTGAGCGTGACCTTTTATTTATAGTATCTGGTACAGTACAAACACTAAAAGTGTGCAATACTTTGTACTATTTACTACGGTACCGGTGGCCCATAAATGTCACGGCAAATCTTTTATTATTCACGGCAAATCTTTTATTATTCATGGCAAATCTTTTATTGCTCGTGGCATATCATTTATTTATTCATCTATTCATGCATTTATTTACATATCTATTTTTTTATTGTTTACTTTATATTTTTTACACCAAATTTATATCATTACCACACATCATTTCCTTTTCATATATTCCTCCATGCCATCCTTGTTTTTCGTGCTTTTAAAGCAATAATAGTTCACCTTTTTCGGTCATATTTTCGCCATTCCTCTTCCCCCTCCCATGCATCCCCGCTTATTTCATGAGTGTCTTTTAAAATACTTTTTTTTGATTTTTCATTCTATTTAACCCATTTACCCATATATTTCTTCTTTGTTTTTATTTATATTTTTTATCATATTTTTTTATTACTGGTTCTTTCTTTCTCCAATTATTCTATATTCCACCATCCATGCCCAATTTTTTTGTTTTTCATTTTCCATATTACTTCATTCATCTATTTACATTACTCGTTTTATTATATATCTAATTATATTTTCCACTTTTTCATCCTTCTTTTTAATGTTTCGGTTATTCTTTCACATTTTTAAGTCCCACACTACGCCCAGGTCAATGCGTATCAGTTCATCGCTTTTACAAATTGACATTGTAGCGTTTCTTAGTTTTTGCGATTCGAACTCAATGTTACATTGCAGTTTGTACTGCTACAGCTTTCTTTTAGTGTGCTAATTGGACCCATGTTTATCTTAAGTTGCGTTCTGAACATATGGAAAACTTTTTCATACCCGTATCCTCTATAAAACAAAGATTCGAGCCGTGATCATCTACTTCATTACCCCAGGAAGCCCGACACTAAGAACGGCTGCGAGGGAGACTAACGGTACTACTTCATCCGCTATCTTGAATTTTACACAGGAATGCCGCAGCTTCAGTTTTGTTTTCGTAAGTTTTGCCGTTAGTAACTGAAAGTTTTGCCGTGAATAATAACAGATTTGTCGTGAATAATAAAAGATTTGCCGTGAATAATAACAGATTTGTCGTGAATAATAAAAGATTTGCCGTGAGTAATAAAGTTTTGCCGTGACATTTATGGGCCACCGTAATTTACCACTAAATAGTGTTGATTAAACAATAGAGAACAAAAGAATTTGCATAATTTAGCAGTATTTAGTAGTATTTATGTTGCACACTTTTAGTGTTATCACTCTATGTAGTAGCTCTATCTAATACTTGTCAGTTCACTGACGGAACAAAAAACAAAATCTTGTTCCTTATTTTCAGCTGTATGATCTTAAACCTCATGTGTTTTAGTTTCTTAGGTCTACTCTTTTTTGTGATGTATGACTTGTTTTTATTCCAGATTGTCTACTGCATTTTGATTAAAAAATCATCATCATCTAAATTTCCGGTCAAATTAATAAGCCCCTCCCCTCTATTAAGCCCCCCACTCCTTTAACTGCCCCCCTCTCCTTTAACCGCCCCCCTCTCTAACGAGCTTGAAATAAAAAGCCCCCACGTGGCTTTTAGAGGACTTACGGTATGGTGAAATTAGCTTTGTTTTTAGGGCATTATGCCTGCGGACATTCACCAAGCTTTGGTGATCGATTATGCGTTATTATATTTTCATATTTTCGTTATTTCTCTGGACATTGTTGTTATTTTCAGTTCATTGTTTATCTTTTATCTTCAATTCTCTTTTTTTTTGCGGTTTTTTTATATGTTTTTTTTTTGTTATTCTTTTGCTCTCTATTGTTTAATCAACACTATTTAGTGGCAAATAGTACAAAATATTGCACACTTTTAGTGATACTATAAATAAAAGGTCACGCTCAAATCATTGAAGCAGAACAATGAATTAAATTTATGCACATATATTTAGCTAATTATTTTTACAGCACAGCGCTGCTTTTAATTTAATTTCAATTCAAAAACTTTACCAATGTTTTTAACTATAGACATATTTAAGTATAGATATAGTGTATATTTGAAGCCTCAATTCTACGGAATTGCTTCGTTTCTTAATTTAGTAATGTTACTCAAAACGAAATGAGGACTTGGCAATGCCTAACAAATAAAATACTAAAATAAAAGTATCAAAAATTATATAAAATGTCTATATATACAAAATATTGTTCTAAAGAAATAAAAAGGGTTAAAATGCATTAAAATTGTGACAGAAATCCATTGAAATGTTTTTATTAGCATAATTAATCAGACGTTTGTGTGTCACGATGTCACGCACGTCACCGTGACACATGCTATTTTTAGCGTCCACAATGCCTTTTCGAGGAGCTCTAGAATGTCGAAATTCTAGTAGCCCAAAAATGTTTTTACATTTTCTAAAAGCTAAAAGAATGCTCTTTCACAGGAACATTTGTTTATTTCATAAAGTCATGTAACAAGTTGTTTTTTTGACTCCTCAATTTGTGCTATTTTCAGGCATTGAAAATCGACTAAATTTAGGTCAAATTCAAAATTCCATTAAATTTTCAATTCTAAATAAAAAACAATAATTTTACTGCTGAAATAACAAGTGTTTATCGATCTTTTTAAAGAGCTATACAGTTACGAAATTCAATTTTGTTTACACTTCGAAAATGCATTTCTCGCGGAGTACGTGTGATGCCGGGAAATCGCCTTATCAAGCCTTCAAACCTAAAATGTCGAATTTCTCCTAAAATAACAATCTGTTGAAACTTTCACTATTATTTCTGTGATACGGACATCGAGGGCTATCTTTGAGCAAAGTATGAGGAATTCGGTTTCTGGGCATTTTGCACACCTATGGTCGATATTCTCAGAGGAACGCTCTTAATACATCAAACTAGAAAGCGCTTATGATATTTTTCTCATGAATTTTAAAATCTATCACTATCAAAACAAAGAAATTCTGAATAGGGTAATAATATATTATTGTGACAAGCATTTAAATTAAACCACAAAAACACAAAATGATTATCAAATATATACAGATTTACTGACCTTTTTGCCCCCTCTGCCCTCACATTTGGAACAGATTACATTTTTTTGTAAAGCCAACTGTCTTGTTACACCATTGTACATATCTTCCAGAGATACCTGACACATGAATAAATGGTCCTTTTATTAGTCTTGAATAGCAAGTGATGATCATCATTATTATCCAACTAGTCATAGACGAGTAAAAATATCACAGGAGTAGGGCTGGATCTAGTAAAAATATCCAGCAATATTTTTACTTGTCTATCTAGCCCTCAAGTAAACATTTTGATTGGATAATAAATAACTTATTAAACAGTTTGATGTATAACATGGCTGGATATTTTACTCGTTAACTTGCATTTTGACTCACTGGAGGCTCATCAAAATACAGCGTTTCACTCGTACAATATCCAGCCATATTACACATCAAACTGTCTAATAAGATATATTTATTATAGCATTCGCTATCTTTATTCTTATTTTTACTGTGCATTCATGCCAACCATATAAGGTTTCAAATCTGAAGTATTGATACCATGACCTTGATTTTCAGCATTTTGTTTTACCACCAAAATGGATAACCACCCCCTCCCGCATGGTATGAAAAAGGTATGACTCTGATAATCCTGGGGAGATGACATGTATGATTGTGCTTATCATCATCATTATAAACCTATTCCTCATAGTAATTATAACCACCATATTAATCACAACCATCATTATCACCAACAACAACAAAATATTACCATTATCATCATTATTATAATCCTCCTCATTGTCATTATCAACACCACCAACATAATCACCATTGTCATTATCATCACTACTATCCTGCTCATCGTCATCATTGCCATCACAATGGCCGCCATCATATTCATTATATTGCTTATCCCTATTACTGCTGTTATCAACATCCTTACTATCATCATCCTCCCTTCCTCATCCATCATCATCATCATTGCCATCATAATTGCCACCATCATATTCATTATATTGCTTATCCCTATTACTGCTGTTATCAACATCCTTACTATCATCATCCTCCCTTCCTCATCCATCATCGTCATCATAATTGCCACCATCATATTCATTATATTGCTTATCCCTATTACTGCTGTTATCAACATCCTTACTATCATCATCCTCCCTTCCTCATCCATCATCGTCATCATTGCCATCATAATTGCCACCATCATATTCATTATATTGCTTATCCCTATTACTGCTGTTATCAACATCCTTACTATCATCATCATCCCTTCCTCGTCCATCATCGTCATCATTGCCATCATAATTGCCGCCATCATATTCATTATATTGCTTATCCCTATTACTGCTGTTATCAACATCCTTACTATCATCATCCTCCCTTCCTCATCCATCATCGTCATCATTACCATCATAATTGCCACCATCATATTCATTATATTGCTTATCCCTATTACTGCTGTTATCAACATCCTTACTATCATCATCCTCCCTTCCTCATCCATCATCGTCATCATAATTGACACCATCATATTCATTATATTGCTTATCCCTATTACTGCTGTTATCAACATCCTTACTATCATCATCCTCCCTTCCTCATCCATCATCGTCATCATTGCCATCATAATTGCCACCATCATATTCATTATATTGCTTGTCCCTATTACTGCTGTTATCAACATCCTTACTATCATCATCCTCCCTTCCTCATCCATCATCGTCATCATAATTGCCACCATCATATTCATTATATTGCTTATCCCTATTACTGCTGTTATCAACATCCTTACTATCATCATCATCCCTTCCTCATCATCATCATTGCCGTCCTTTACCTTAAGTTGATGCACCATATCCTTTCCTCGTTGTTCACCTTGCCGTCTTGATCGTCCAGTACCAAAGAACATATCAAAGATATCCATAGGCGAGTGAAATCCGCCGCCATCACCACCACCTTTGAGAGCTTCCTCACCGCCTTGGTCATAGATTTGTCTTTTCTTCTCGTCAGAGAGAACTTCATAAGCCATTGAAATTTGTTTGAACTAAAAATAAATGAAGTTGTATGAAGGACAAGAGATATTTGCCAATATAAAAGTCCAGAACTGGGAGTGGAAGTGACATAATATAAATGAAATGTTTGTAATCTTATTATACACAAACAGATCACTTTGTATGAATACAATGAATTTATTAAAATTAACTTTCTTTAAACCTGAACTGTTTAACTTATACACTCATTTTGAGTAATAATACAAGATTTCAGCTGTGATGTTATAAATAAACAATGTTTAACTGCCTAAGTCATAAAGGATAGGCTTCCCTCATCACATGCAACATATCAACTTTCACTTTCACTTTCAAATAATCATTTGTGTGACTTCCCGTGTAATAACTATCAATGAATAACCTTAATGTCAAATGTTGATATTTTGAAAAGTCCATTCTGTATTACAATGACATAAATTTTTCACGCAAAGTTCCGCCATTTTGAAATCTTACGCAATGGCATTGACAACCATCTACCGGCATTTTTCGGTAAAGCAAAATCGAAACAGAAATACCTACCTTATCGCCTTCATTTGGGTTTTTATCAGGGTGATACTTTAATGCTAGCTTCCTATATGATTTCTTGATTTCAGAAGCTGTTGATTCGGGATTCACGCCGAGAATATCTGAAAAAAGTGAACAAAATGCATCGATAATTACGCTCACTAACACGTGTCGTATGAAATAAAACAGTAAAAGATGACGAAAATAAGCAATTTAAAACATAAATTCCGATTCCATAGGCACTACATACCATACAACTTTGTTTCCTTGACCATTTTGAAGCTTTAAATCGAGTAAAAGTGGTTAAAAAGACGGTCTTTTTGGCACACTTGCAAGTGACTTCAAGTCACTCGGGCTGAGTTCACTTTCGTTGAAACTCGTTACCAGGAATTTCCTACTCTTCATTCCACTGCGCAAACTCGGATGTGCTTATATAGTCACAGGTAGCCCAAGCGTAGAGTCAGTACAAGGGAATGTATGGTGAATTGTAATTTTAACATAAATATGTCAATAAAATTTACCTTTCTTACATGGATGTTTTTTGTGGTCTTTGATAATGTCTGTGAAGAATTTTTGGAAAATTTGACCAGTTGTACATCCCCTTGTTAATATATTAACAAGGGGATGTACAACTGGTCAAATTTTCCAAAAATTCTTCACAGACATTATCAAAGACCACAAAAAACATCCATGTAAGAAAGGTAAATTTTATTGACATATTTATGTTAAAATTACAATTCACCATACATTCCCTTGTACTGACTCTACGCTTGGGCTACCTGTGGAAAGAGAAACGACGAAGAAACAGCTTTTCACTCTCTTATAGCGGCTTAAAATACAGGTTAAAACGTCAGTTTTGCTTAATACTGTTTTACATATAAAATGAAGACCATAAAGCATTTCGTCATGGCTTGAAATATCGCAGTCATCGAAGTATACGATCCCGACATAATAAAGTTCTTACTTTTATTTCCGGCTTATCAGATGGCAAACCATTTTTTTCTCTTTTATTTTGTGTTAGTTTCATATTCTGTAGTAAGAGAAATTTTTATGCCCTCTGCATTTATCTTATTTTAATTTGTTTGTTTGTTTATATTTGCTTGTAGAAAATGTCACATTTGATTGGTTGAAGTTTGACAGTGAATCTTTTGATGCCCATTTTAATGAAATTTGATTGGTTGAATTATGACAGGCAACCATTTGAGTGCATACTTACAGTATTTTGAAAGACGCGCGCGCGACATCATAGATCCTTCCATGAGTTTTCTGGTACGTATGTAGTCGAGAAAGCAGAAGACAAATTAGCGGTTTTTAATGGATAAATGTTAATGAAAAATCCTCAAAAGAGTTGAAAAATACTTGAGAACTGGTTGACTAGAGAACTGTAATTATAAAAGGTGAGTTTTAAAAGTAAAAGCGTATTAAAAAAGCTGTCAAACATAGCTCCTACACAACATTTCTTTCGATTTTAATACAGTGAAGACTGATTTTTTTGTTCCTTTTTTTAACCCACATCCCATGAGCGAATAAATTAGAAATCAAATTTATTATGAACACTTTGTGTATTTGAACTCACTACTTTATTTTAAGAAAATAGTAGCATAAAAAATGTCAAGTGTTCACGGTTCGAGTATATCTTCACTGTAAAAAGTTGTACCGTGTAAATCGGCCTTTATGGATTCTTTGAAGATGAACAGTAAAATGCAGCTAAAATGAACTTGCAAACAACTATCTTCAGCTATCTCCAGTTCTTTTGAATAAGAGAATAACATTTTTCTGGCTTGTAGTTGAGAAAAACACAAAATATCAGAAAATGCTTTTGGTGAATTGAAGATAACCAAAAAGGTCCATGGAAAAGACGCGAGAATTGCCTGAAGCTGAATGGAGAAAGAAGTTGGGTGGTCATTGGACGTCCTGTGTTTATAAAGTGACAAAAATTGCTCTGATCATTTCTCCTTCTCTTGAATGTTGCTTGAGAGAGAAAAAATCCCTTTTTTTAATACACTTAAAAATTTGAAGGAAAGGGGCTAAATACATTTATTTTGCTAATGTCATCTTATGCTTTTACAGAGGGGGGCGTAAGGAGGTATTGGAAACCGCAAAACCGCACAAACAAATCGACAAAAACCGCACAATCGCACCAATATTTGCTAAAAACCGCAACCGCAAGATTGGCGACACCGCAAAACCGCAGTTATGAATGAAAAAAACCGTAAAACCGCACCAAAAATAACGCTAAACCGCATCACCGCAAACCCTTACGCCCCCCCTCTTACATTCAAACCAGGCCTCAACAGCATGCATGTAGGGGAGGGGGTTGTTTCTCTGTGTGTAGGGGAGGTGGGGGAGGGGAAGGTTGAGGTACATATCAGCTTATGGGCTTGAACACAATACAAGAGTTTTCAATTATTATCTACCAAAAATGTTACCCATAATTTCTTCCTGTGCATTACAACAAAAAATGACTATATAAAGATTTACATGATATTATTAAAACACTAAATACCAATATAAAGATAGAAATATAGTATTATTTATATCATTCAAAAAATTGTTAATATATAACTTTTGTTGAAACACCTAAACACCCTAAAATCTCTTCTAAGTCTTTTTAAAAGTTTTTAAATATATAACTTTTTTAAATGTTAATGTGCGACTCGCCGAATTTTTGACATGTTTTTCATCTCAATGGACCAATTACAGACATCAAAGTCTCCACCTGTCGATGTAAACTTGTACCTGATTGGTTCATTGAGATGGAAAAATGTCAAAATAATGTCAGAAATTCATCAAATGTTTTTGTAAGTAACTACGGTACGACTAGTGGCACAGTAAATGGATTTTTCTTTGCAGATTTCATTTGGTAGAGAGTATGTTCTATAACATGGGTGCCCGGCACTCATGCAAAGCCACTTTTGTCAAGAAGAAACTATACAGCACTGTTGCATACAGCTAGTTATAGACAAGAGAAAATGAACTAATTTCATGATCTCTTGCTATACAGGAATATAGCTATTGGCAATAGAATGATGTAGAGATCTGTTTTCAAAAACATGAAAGCATGATATATATATCTGCAATTAAAAGAGTTATTATTTTGATGACATTAAAGTGGCTTCAATGCACGTGTCTCATCACTTGTATCCAAGCCAGATTATGTAACTGAACAACCTCAACTGATCCTGTATAAACTAACATTGCTAATCCTTGTCCACACAAATGACAAACACTCACTTTAATGAGAATCTATATTAGATGAATACAGTACATTTGATAGGTGGCAGAATACACTAGATGAGTAATTTCCAGGTACTTGATTATGTAATATTGCACCTCAATGAATCTTTTTCTTTTATCCAGACAATCCAAAAAACTCATTTTCATTAAAAATTCTATGAAATGAATAGTTAGTGACTGCAAAGCAGGCATATGGGCACTCTGCACCATGAATTTGGTCTTGCAACATTACTTATTCCTGTCCAAAGACATAAAAAAATCACATGGTCATGAAAACCTTTGAAAAGAATAGAGTCCAACTAATATAAGTTGCAAATATTCCAGTGAGCCTATTATGTAACTCTGAGCCTCACGTGTACTTGGTCCTGCAAAAGCAAACATTACTTATCCCTTTACCGGCACACATCAAAAATTTACCTTCATCAAAGTCTAATAAGCGGCAATTATTCCAGTGAGATTATGTAACTCTGAGCCTCACTTGTACAAATGCTAACATTTAATACCTATGCACACACATAAAAAACTCACTTTCATATAGAATTACAAAATAAATAGAGACCATCAAATAATCCAGACAGATTATGCTGCATCTTAGTAGAAATTAAACCAAAAAGGCCAAAGTTAAAAAGGAAAAAAACTAACATCACTAATCCTTATCCTCAAAATTAGAAATCTAAATACTTTTTTACTACATATCCATGAAATCTATAAGGTGAATAGAGTAAATGTGTGTCTGGGAAAATGCTGCTAGATAAGCAATCTGCAGCTGGTATGAATTTATATAGGAGAATCTCCCCCCCCCCCCCCCCCCCCCCCCCCCCCCCCCCCCCTTATACAGAGAGTAAACCGAAATTGTGCGAAGATGTTTGATATGTGGTATCCTGTGAAATGAATATTTCCACGCAAAGGTATGCTTACGTAACTGCAATGAGTTGGCATCTTTTTTAATTTTTAATTTTTCCATTTTTTATTTTTCCATTTTTTATTTTTCATGATATAATAATAATGATATTTTATATAGCGTCAATTCCTTATAGTTTAACAACGCTTAAATATATTCATTATATACAATAAAATACATTTTTTTCACTTAACATCACATACCTACGAAAACGATAGTTTATGTATATGTAGATTGTACATATTTGCTTGACATTTTTAGGCTCAGTTTTTGTCATGACATGCGCACAAGTAAGATGCGCACAAGAGCCACCAAAACGTTTCACAATTTGGGATCTGTCCTTTTAGATTATAAGTAATTAATAGACATGTGAAATATAGGTTCCTTTGTATTTACATGTTAATTAAGCTCATTAATTCAATTTATATCGGTGTCAAGTCGCGTACGTGCAGCACGTGTACACTCAGGTTCAGGTCCGTTTCGGTTCTTTGTGGAAGAGCTTTAAACTGGTAATGATACATGAGATATATCTAACTGCTATCAATAGGTAGCCTGTTCCAAGCTGTAGGACCAGTAGAAACCCAAAGTAAATTCTCTGATTAAAATTACATTTATTTTTCTTCTGGTACGCGCAGGTATCTACATTTTCTTATGTCGGATATTTCCTGCGATTCCAAACTGTTTCTTTTCTCTGTAAGACCTCCTGCAAGGATTCTATTCTTCGCCCAACCTAGATTTGGACAGCTCTTTCTCCTTACCAATTCTTTAGGTGACGCTGTTATGGTGTGCTTGGGTACAGACATAGGATGAAACGACACTCGGCGTTTTACTGGAGCTTTACTGGAATTGATCCTCATTTTAGGTGCGAGTGAGTTATGAATAACTCCATGCTGTATGAAAGCTGGTTTTGCTTCTTTGTCATGTTTTGCATGTGGTAACTCTGATTGTGGGTTTGCTATGTTTTCATTCGATGAAGCTGTTATTTTTATCTCTATCTTTGGCATCGTTGTTATCTTTGGTAGTTGTTCTGGTTGAATCTTTGAAAGCATGGTGTTGTTTTTGTTGTTGTGGGAATCGTTTGGAAAACTTGTATTTTTTTCCTGGCACCAAGATGAACGCTTTAAGAGGATCACCTGACGTGGAAACTCAGGGTCATTTTCTTTGCCTTTCTGGATTAAGTTTTTGCTAAATAACTTTTCTGTCATTCTTGCTCGAGCAGAAAATCTCAATTTTTCTGCAGCCAAACTTTTCATCTGGATTGCATACTCCAGCTCAATTTTTCTCACTGAGGAAGTTAGTCTGCGATTCTCCAGTTTGTTAAGGTTTCCAATGGATTTAAAACATACTTGAGCCATCTTGTTCAATTCGGTTGCTGCTGAGGTGTTTTCTGTCGCCTTATTGTTTTTACTCAAGTGTTTTCTCTCTGCTGAAATGTTATCTTTTGGGGTTTGTCAGAATCGGCTGAAAATATGTTTTCTTACCGAAGTGTTTTCTCTGCACTAGAAAAACTGCTTTCTTCTTTGCGCTGGAGCACTGTCAGTACTGCTCTTTCAGTTGAAATGGACACTTTTCTTTCTTTTCGGCTGTGGTAGAGTTCGTTTGGTGAGCAGTTTGCTCCTTTTTGGTCTCGGCTGTGGTAGAGGGTAGCTGTGTTGTTCTGTAATATTTGCTGCCTGGTCCAGCTTCTTTTCTGTGTCTTTGCCTTCTTTTTTTTCTGCTTGAGCTACCAATTTCTGTACTTCAAGAAGTCTCCTACTTGCACTGTGCTAGGATGTCAAGACTGATGTACTATACTGTACGTTCCATCACGTAGTTATGCGCGTCCGCCAATAGGTGACATGATTAGCACATTTTTAATTACCCTCTATATTCACAATGACGCTGTTTTAAGAACTATGTAAATAGTCTAAGTCAACAACACCATTTGGTGAGAAAATTTTTTTTTAAACTTTTACTTGCATTCCTTACACATTTTTTATATCTCATATAGTCGTTGTGTACTTTTGAAACTAATATAATTCAAGTACGTGATGTGTATGCCGATAGACGTGCGTAAAGATTGTCTACGTAATATGCAGGTTACTGAAGGCCTGGTGGCTGGAAGTTCGGTTTTGCTTTTAGTATATTTAAGGATTAGTATCATAACGAATTGATGATTTGTTACTGGATGATAGGATCAGTTGTTGGATTTCAAATTTCACGAGCCAATTATTCGTGTTATGAATGAATTTAAACCAAAACTAAATGCAAACCATCTATGATATGTCAATAAATTACAATGTTCGGGTTCACGAACGCAGCATCTTCCCTCTCCCCCTCCCCCTCTCCCTCTCCCCCTCCCCTCTCCCTTTAAATGTCCTCCCCCTCCTCCTAAAAGCTCCCTTCACTAGTGGCCTGCTACTTCAACCAATAAGGGAGTATAATCTCAACAACTACAACACTGATTACATTGGGATTTTAAAGTCATTTTAATGATAATTGCAAAATTATTAAAAATTATAGAAGCAAACCTGTTTACAACTTTTGACGATAACTATCAAAGGGGTATTTAGTGCCATTCGTGTATTCAAATACAAAATTATATTTAAACTGTAGCTAGCTGTGAAACGGAAGGAAATTCAATTCCTTAATATAATATATAATATGAAGTTTACAAAGACTGGTGAGAAGAATTTAAATATATCAAAAATGTTTATCGCTGATAAATATTATATAAATTCTAATTTAATTTACTATAAGGAATCTGAAAAGCTGCTTGCACTTTAAAAGGTTTTAGTAAGAAACTATTTAGTTACGACTTTTTCTAAAAGTGTATAATTATGATCAATTACTTTTTCTTAAATTAGATATTATTGGATATTGTATAAATGCATTTATATGCAGTGACTGCATACATGATTGAATAATTAAAAAGTGGACTAATTATGAATAGAAATCCTTGTCAAATAAAGTAGTAACATTTCTTAATTGATATTTACATTGTTGCTAACTGGATATTCCTTATCTGGCCTTAATAAAAAGTCTTCAATATTTGACTTCTTCTGTTAAAACATTATCAAATTAGTAATCCCAGAAACGTTCTACAGAATAAGTACTCCATCGGAGTAGGGGTGGGAAGCAATGTAGTGGGTTTTCAAAGCATTCTTCTGATAGAACGCTTTATCACAGTGCTGACACTCAAATGGCTTCTTGGAAGCATGTGTACGTACATGGGTATTCCTGGTGGAAGCTAAAGTAAAGCCTTTCCCACATACATCACACTTGAATGGTCGTTCTCCAGTATGCCTGTATCTGTGAGCTTGCAGATTTCCTTTTTGGTTGAAGCCTTTTCCACAGAATTCGCAGTGGTACATTCGAAATTCCGAATGGGTTCTCAGGTGGTATGTCAGGTGTGTCAGCTGCTTGAAGCCACGACCACATTTGGGGCACTTGTGTGGCTTTTCACCTGTATGCGTGTAGCGGTGAATCTTCATGTCGACTTTCTGGTGAAACCGCTTGTCACAGAATTTGCACTTGTATGGTTTGTAGTCACTGTGCGTGCGCATGTGAGTTTGAAGGTTGGACGCACGGTTGAAAGCCTTATTGCAGTGCGGGCATACGTAGGGTTTGGTTGTCGTGTGAGTAAGGCGATGACGGGAGAGATTACCTGGTTGGCGGAAAGCACGACCACAGATTTCACACGAGAAAGGCTTCTCGCCCGTATGGATGAGTTTGTGAGTGACTAAGGTGCTTGAACGTGTAAATGACCTGCCACATTCATCACAAACGTGCTTGCTGTTGTGTGATTTGCTGTGTGGAGCTGAATTATTGCTTGTAGATGTATCACTACACGGCAGACTGGTACTACAGCATTGCCCTGAATCATGAACCATCTGGTGATGATTGAGAGGCAAGGACAGTTGAGAGGCTGGAGGCGGTTGGAATGTACTCACTTCTTTCGGGACACCTGACGAAGACTGTATTGGGTTCATAGAAGTGTGACCAATCGATGGCAGCGAATGGATGACTCCATTTTCACTTCTTGTCCCTTGATGAATACTTTCTTCAAAGACAGCTGGTTCATAAACCGATTGAATATAGCTTGATATGGTTGTAGGGGTACATAAGCGTTCTACAGGACTTTCAGCTTTCTCTTCTTTGATGTTGACAAGAACAGTTTCTTCACAGCTCTCCCTCTGTAGGCTGCTACTCGTACTGTAAGGTTGCCAGTAACGTTGAATGGGATCTTCTTTGTAGTGACGTTTCTCTTGGCCTTCATTTTCGACGTATTGGCTAGTTTGTGTGAGGGTACTAAGGGTACTTGTTACGTGAGCTGTGTGCTTTATCACAGATGTTTTGTTGGGTGTTTCTTGGAACCTCGATTCCCTGCTTGATTGACTGGTAACAAATCTTTCTAAGCCGATACCATCAGGCGAGGATGTCCCCTGCAGTATTGGGGTCCAATGATTGCGGGACATGTACACAGGTGTGGGGCGATGTACTTTGGTCAAACTAGGTAGTGTGATGGGACACCAAACATTTCCAACATTAGAGCCATATGACGTCACTGGTTGCCATGGCAGGGGCTTGAAATGTGGTACTGCAAATTGGTTGGTTCGTGGACTTGGGCAGCAATGATGCATATTGTAGGAGAAGATGGATCTTGGTTGATGGTGGTCAGAGGGAGATCTGCCATGGAAATGGTAGAAGGGTGCATTCTCTCCCATAACTTCTGGGTGACCTTGGAATAAACGAAAAGAAAATATCAATCATTACTGCAAGTCCCAAAGTAAAGAAGAAACCAAGAGAAGTAAATGGTCTCTCTTAAGCAAAGATAACATGAACTGAAAAATAAATTTGTACCACCTAAAACATAAACGTGAATTTCATTGACGTTGTAAGGTTTTGCCCTTCGTCGGAATACTTTTTAGCATCCTACACTAGGTTACAACTAGTTTCTAGTTGTTATTAGTCAAAGTCATAGACATGAACATTTTCATTTACGATGCTATTTTAGTTTCAGCTATTAATTTGTAAAACCCCACCCTTACTTTGTATGATATAAGTTCGACTAGAAATATTTAGGGCTAATTATTTTTATTCTTATTTCTACTCCCGTGAATCTATTTCTATAACGCGGTTTCTTTTGTCCAGTTCGGTGCTGCTTTGTTGGACACGTTCGGTCAAGGAGTGGCGAGTTGTCGGTGTTCCGAAAGTGAAACGAATGCACGAACCTGCCGACGAAACTTTGTAGGTGTGACATAATTGGGATAGGTAACGGTTCCGAATGTTGCCCGATAAAAGACGGAGCCCCCAAGAATCTTGAAAAATACAAATATGTGTTTCTCACTTTTTCAATTACATCGAAAACTTAAAGAATTATTTTAACTTCAATTGATTAAATGAGTTAAAAAAACAATAAAGTTAAGCAAAACACATATAATTAGTTCAGTTTGATTTACGGAACATTTTTCAATAAAATAAGTAAGACTTTTTCTAGAATATTCCGGCAAAAATAACAGTCACCCGCCACGGCATCAATACGCTTTATATTTCAGTTTGTTTGTCTGATCTCTTTGTATTATTTTCGTTTCTAATTTTCATGTTCTTTTAATTTTTTAGGCTACATGTTCATTGTTCTTTTTCTGATAATTGCCATATCATGATTTATAATTCGATAACACGAGTAGCAATACGGAGACACCCATGTGTCGTGTACTAGTTAATAACTCGCTAGTTTCCATTTTCATTTATTTCATACATACATATACATCCTTAAAATACACTCGCACATTTGAAATTCTTAGAATTTTATATGCACTTCAAGTATAATAAACTTTATCACTATACTTATTATAAACATGAACAAAGAATAGAAATATCAAGGTTTTATATGTACTCTTTGACTTATTCGCCTACAATCCAAGCTATTAAAGGAAAAATACTACTTAATTATCATACATATGAGTTATATCATAATTATTCATTATGAAACCAATCTGTGTTCGCATTAAATTGAAAATATTTTGAAATTACTGTTGATTTCCCTTAATTGAAATATTGATGTTTATATATAGATAAAGAGAGGGACTTAATTAAGATCATGCTCTTCAATAACTAACATCACTATGAAACGATAGACCAAATACCATCAGTTAAGAAAAAGAAAGGAAGAAATAATATGTGTTGTTGACGAAGTATATTACTCGACCGATTACATACATCATGGGTTCATGTATTAATGTTTTGCTATCCTAGATAACGTGTAAAGTAGAAGCAAAGATTACTTACCACTAGTTACTGGGGTCCCGTACGAGTGTGTGAAGTCCGATTCTGTGTTATTTACTGCCATTTCAAACTGGTTCCAGCCAGGGAAATATCACTGGTAAACAAAAAGATGTACTGTAAGTTATAAAAGAACTAAAACGTTACCGTACTGTAATTGAATCGGACATTAATCACATTTGAATAAAAGTAATCAGTAGAATTTCAACCAAACTCACCAGAAATGTTCTCCGTTCACTCCTCAAGAAAAGGTTCGCAGAATGAACACAGTAATTGGATGCCGCGCCCTATTTATACTCGCCGTTGCAATAAGGGAGTTCCCTGCTCTTCCCTGTGATTGGTTTATTGCGAATTAAATATTGTCCAATTATTAGAGCAATTAGACGGTGGAAATATTTCCATTGACGTCATAGTGAATAATTGCTTTGTTACTGGATGATAGAATCAGTTGTTGGTAATAGGCCTTTTGCAACACGTGACCCTACCCCTTTTAAATCGAGCAGGTGTGTCAAAATGAACATCAGAAATGAAATTTTAGTAAGTATGGTTATCACTAGTCAAAGTCATAGACATGAACATTTTCATTCACGATGCTATTTTAGTTTCAGCTATTAATTTGTAAAACCCCACCCTTACTTTGTATGATATAAGTTCGACTAGAAATATTTAGGGCTAATTATTTTTATTCTTGTTTCTACTCCCGTGAATCTATTTCTATAACGCGGTTTCTTTTGTCCAGTTCGGTGCTGCTTTGATTAACATCTTCGGTCAAGGAGTGGCGAGTTGTCGGTGTTCCGAAAGTGGAACGAATGCACGAACTGCCGACGAAACTCTGTAGGAACGCCAAAATGGGGATAGGTAAGGCTTCCCAATGTTGCCCAATAAAAAACGGAACCCCCAAGTAGGTAAATCCTTCAGAAGGAACGAGCCAATCAGCGTGTAGTGAACATGCACAACTTGTTAGCGTCAGTCCGAGGGGATGAAATTAGTGCGTTACCCTCAATAAATAAAGTTGGTTATTTATTTATAATGCTTACCTGACCGGGATAGGGAGCTTTCTATGTTTTTGTAATCTATCAGAAACCTCATTAAAATGGAAAAACTGTTTAAAAATCTTACACCAAAAAGAAATAAGGCTGATTTATATGTTTTAAAAGTTAAAACATAATATTCTTGAAACATGAGACTTAAATACAGATTTCATAATAAGTACAAGGTACCCCTCCCTGTTGTATGTTTGCACAAAACGGGTTTAATTTGTGAACTCTTTCTACGAGTCGTTCCTTCGAAGGAGGTTGTTGAAGCGAACGTTTTTATCACAATATCGTGATATGTTTCACTTGATGTCCTGGTCAGGTTTGGCTTGTGCTTCAGCAATGAATAAACGTCATAAAAACTAGTGAAATTACAAGAAGTTTCGATGCTGAGCTCGAGCATACTGGATGATAGGATCATGCAGTTGTTGGATTTCACGAGGTAATAGGCGTTGTGCAACACAAGACCCTACCCCTTTTAAGTCGAGCAGCTGTGTCAAAATCAACATGAGAAACGAAAAGAGCACCTCATAATGTTGAGTATAGGAGAAATGCCATTAAATATAAAGTTAAATATATTATAAGGATTTGTCGATTTTCCATACAATTCCTAATAAGATATTGAATTTTAAATTTAATGCCATTTTCCCTCGTGTTACTTTTTTGGAGCTAAGATTTCGCTTTTTAATAATATTGAGATGCCCCGTTAATTTTGACACAGCTGCTCGAATTGAAAGGGGTAGGGTCACGTGGCACGGTAGGAATTTGAACAAAACATAAATGCCAACCATCTATGAAATGTCAATAGTTCTTTTAACAGTTCTGTTCAGTGACCACGAATAATAGTTCCAAGTCGAGGTTCCCGTTGCTGCGCATAGCAAAACTATAATTTATCATGCGCAACAACTGGACCCTTGACTTGGAACTAACCTTCATATCATAACATTTACAATATTCGGTTTTACTAACACAGTCCACCTCCCCCTCCTATTTATACCTCTTTTAAAGCTCCCTGCCCTACGGGCCTTTAACTAATATGGGTGGGTTTGAGGGGAATCAATCCAAAGTAAGGAAGTATATACACAACAACTACAACACTTTACAACACTTTACTCTCTCAGTGCCTCGTCTTCTCGGATAAGGACGTAAAGCCGGAGGTCCCGTCTGCCTTCACTCTGACTATGTTACAAGGTGGACGTAAAAGAACCACTGAGGACGTAACCAAATCTCTGGCCGTGACCACCCTCAGTGACTGCCTCACTCTCATACGTACACTGGAATTTGGGAACCCGTTACTGGAGATATTCTCTGTGGGTTTATCCCTGCCTAGTGGCGAATCTTGTAAATAAAAATAAATAAATAAAATAACACTGATTCCATTGGGATTTTAAAGTCATTTTAATGATAAATGCAAAATTAGTAAAAATTAGAAGCAAACCTGTTTCAGTACAACTTTGGATGATAACTATCAAAGGGGTATTTAGTGCCATATGAAATGGTCTACATTAATGTATTCAAATAAAAAATTACATTTAAACAGTAGCTAGCTGTGAAACGATAGGAAATTCAATTCCTTAATATAATATATAATATGATATTTACAAAGACTGGTGAGAAAAATTTCAAATATATCAAAAATGTTTATCGCTGATAAATATTATATAAATTCTAATCTAATTTACTATAAGGAATCTGAAAAGCTGCTTGCACTTTGAAAGGTTTTAGTAAGAAACTATTTAGTTACGACTTTTTCTAAAAGTCTATAATAATGAACAATTGTTTTTTTTTTTTTCTTAAAGTATATATTATTGGATATTGCATAAATGCCTTTATATGACTGCATACATGTTAGGATAATAAAAAAGTGGATTGATTATGAATATAAATCCTCTTCAAACGATGTAGTAAAAACTCTTAATTAATGCTATATACATTGTGGCTAACTAGATATTCCAATATTGTTGTAAATATTCCACATTTATTTATTTCTGATGGGACTTTGAATAGTTACCCTCATGGCCATAGTAAATTATAGGGTAACCCTTTTATAATAAATTTGATGTAAGGTTATTAAATATTTCCCTGACCAAAATGACTTTTTATAAAATTGGCCATTACTGATTTCTTAGCTAGATTCTTGATCTGACCTTAATAAAATATTTTAAGATTTGATTTTTTTCTGTGAAAATATTATCAAATTAAAATTCTCAGAAAAGTTCTACAGGATAAGTACTCCATCGGCGTAGGGATGGGAAGCAATGTAGTGGGTTTTCAAAGCATTCTTCTGATAGAACGCTTTATCACAGTGCTGACACTCAAATGGCTTCTTGGAAGCATGTGTACGTACATGGGTATTCCTCGTGGAAGCTAAAGTAAAGCCTTTCCCACATACATCACACTTGAATGGTCGTTCTCCAGTATGCCTGTATCTGTGAGCTTGCAGATTTCCTTTTTGGTTGAAGCCTTTACCACAGAATTCGCAGTGGTACATTCGAAATTCTTCATGGGTTCTCAGGTGGTATGTCAGGTGTGTCAGCTGCTTGAAGCCACGACCACATTTGTGGCACTTGTGTGGCTTTTCACCTGTATGGGTGTAGCGGTGAATCTTCATGTCGACTTTCTGGTGAAACCGCTTGTCACAGAATTCGCACTTGTATGGTTTGTAGTCACTGTGCGTGCGCATGTGAGTGTGAAGGTTGGACGCACGGTTGAAAGCCTTATTGCAGTGCGGGCACACGTAGGGTTTGGTTGTCGTGTGAGTAAGGCGATGACGGGAGAGATTACCTGGTTGGCGGAAAGCACGACCACAGATTTCACACGAGAAAGGCTTCTCGCCTGTATGGATGCGTTTGTGAGTGACTAAGGTGCTTGAACGTGTAAACGACCTGCCACATTCATCACAAACGTGCTTGCTGTTGTGTGATTTGCTGTGTGGAGCTGGATTATTGCTTGTAGATGTATCACTACACGGCAGACTGGTACTACAGCATTGCCCTGAATCATGAACCATCTGGTGATGATTGAGAGGCAAGGACAGTTGAGAGGCTGGAGGCGGTTGGAATGCACTCACTTCTTTCGGGACACCAGACGAAGACTGTATTGGGTTCATAGAAGTGTGACCAATCGATGGCAGCGAATGGATGGCTCCATTTTCACTTCTTGTACCTTGATGAATACTTTCTTCAAAGACAGCTGGTTCATAAACCGATTGATTATAGCTTGATATGGTTGTAGAGGTACATAAGCGTTCTACAGGATTTTCAACTTTCTCTTCTTTGATGTCGACAAGAATAGTTTCATCACTGCTCTCCCTCTGTAGGCTGCTACTCGTACTGTAAGGTTGTCTGTAACGTTGAATGGGATCTTCTTTGTAGTGACGTTTCTCTTGACCTTCATTTTCGATGTATTTGTTGGTTTGTGTGAGGGTACTAACGGTACTTGTTACGTGAGCTGTGTGCTTTATCACAGATGTTTTGTTGGGTGATTCTTGGAAGCTCGATTCGAATTCCCTGCTTGATTGACTGGTAACAAAAAAAACGCTTGGGTTTTCCGATCTTTCTAAGCCGATACCATCAGGCGAGGATATCCCCTGCAGTAGTGGGGTCCAATGATTACGGGACACGTACATAGGTGTGGGGCGATGTACTTTGGTCAAACTAGGTAGTGTGATGGGACACCAAACGTTTCCAACATTAGAGCCATATGACGTCACTGGTTGCCATGGGAGGGGCTTGAAATGGGGTACTGCAAATTGGTTAATTCTTGGACTTGGGCAGCAATGATGCATATTGTAGGAGTAGATGGATCTTGGTTGATGGTGGTCAGAGGGAGATCTGCCATGGAAATGGTAGAAGGGTGCATTCTCTCCCATAACTTCTGGGTGACCTTCGAATAAACGAAAAGAAAATATCAATAATTACTGCAAGTCCCAAAGTAAAAATAAATCAAGAAAAGTAAATGGTCTCCCCTAAGCAAGGATAACAAGAACTGAAAAGAACTTTGTACCACCAAAACAATACAACTTTATTGACGTTTTGAGGTTTGGCCCTTCGTCGGAATATATTTTATATTTAACATCGACGCATTCTATACTAATTTACTCGCTAGTTTCAAGTTATTATTAGACATAGACATGAACATTTTGATTTACGATGCTATTTTAGTTTCAGCTATTAATTTGTAAAACCCCACCCTTAACTAATTATGATGAACTAAAAGTTCGACTAGAAATGTTTAGAGCTAATTACTTTTAGACCCCGTCTACACGGATCCGGATACTTTTGAAACCGCGTACTTTTTGATGCGAATCGGCCTATCATCCACACGAATCCAGTGAATCCGGTCACCGAAACCGCATACTTTTACTTCTGAATCCTCCGGATACGCGGATTCGTGTGGACGCAAATATTTCTATGCGGTTTCAGCCGGATCGGATTCGTGTAGACGAGGCCTTAATCTTATTTCTACTCTCGCGGTTTCTATTATCCAAATTCGGTGCAGCTTTGCTTAACACCTTTGGTCGAGGAGTGGCAAGTTGTCGGTGTTCCGAAAGTGAAACGAATGCACGAACTGCCGACGAAACTTTGCCGGAGCGCAATAATTAAATAGGTAAGAGTTCCGAATGTTGCCCGATAAAAGACGGAACCCCAAAAATATAAAGTAAGAGTTACATACCGAGAATGGAGGCTATAAGCCAAATATATCCCGCGGGCCGCAGGCCCAAGGGATATATAGGCTTATAGCCGAACATTCGAGGTATGTAACTAATTTATTTCACACTTGAGAAGGTTTTCTCACACAAAAAAACAATGCTTTACTCCTATTCTAACAAAGGCACATGATTTGAGTTAAGAAATAAAAGAACGGCTTTTCAAATCTCACTAATTAGACCCCGTTTACACGGATCCGGATACTTTTGAAACCGCATACTTTTTGATGCGAATCGGCCTATCGTCCACACGAATCCAGTGAATCCGGTCACCGAAACCGCATACTTTTACTTCTGAATCCTCCGGATACGCGGATTCGTGTGGACGCAAATATTTCTATGCGGTTTCAGCCGGATCGGATTCGTGTAGACGAGGCCTTAGTATCTACTGGGAGTCGTATTTGATAAAATGAATGATATGAATATATTAATGTGCAGGGAACCGGCTCGGTGCATTTTTAAATCAAAATCTTATTGATAGAACACGATTGAAGGAGGTTATGCTATCTTAGTTTTCATTCCTTAATACAAAGACTGAAATAGTCAAACCATTGAAACTAATAAATAAGGTGGAATGCTGTTAATGGTTTTTGTCACTAGAATACAACAGTTTTCCCGTGATTGAAGTTTATTGAAAGTTTTCATAACAAAATAGTACTGACACAATCTAAACCATTTGGCTGAGATCTGACTCGACATTTTTCAATGATAACTAAGGTTTTCTGAAAAGAAAACAATGTATGATTTTCACTGATCGTATTCAAAAAAATAAAACCAATCCAAAAATATATCAATAATCTGTTCATAATTTAATGTTCATTGTCAATAAATTCCCATAAGGAAATATTAAACAATCACTTTTCAATTCTATTCAGAAGAACACTAACGAACTTGAATGCTAATGAACTTTATGACATTAAACGAGTTTTTGTTGTTAACTTTCCATCGGATGACTATGTAGTATAATGGCTTAAAGCGAGGATACAGCAATGCAGAGGTTCTCGGTTCGAGTCCTGAAATTGGTACTCAAAGACTTTTTTTCTCCAAAAATCGCTATCTAGTAAAAATTTCTAAGTCTAATGTTGTAATAAATGCAAAGGTTATAACTAGATATAGACCCGGGTTTATTTAACAAATAATTAAGGTTCAGCCGTGGTTTATACTCTGATAACCGCACGCTTGGCAATTTGAACACACGAGAAAATGTCAAGAAGCACGAGCTGAAAGCGAGAACCTTAATTATTTATTTTATTATATAGATTTCGATTAAAAATTGTTCAAAAATCGTTCAAAAAAACTTCAAATTTCCCTCTCTTGCGACCGTGGTTTAAACTCTCATAAACCACGCTTGTTTGGCCAATCAGAGCGCGCGTTAGAATCAATCGATATAATAAATCTAGATATAACCCTTGAATTGGTATAATGAGGGGTTTATATCGGAGATACATCCCTATGAATAATAAAGAAAACCGTGTCAAGTGTGAAATAATATGTGTTTCTGACTTTTTCAATTGCATCAATAACTTAAAGAATTATTTTAACATCTGTTGATTAAATGATTAGTTCAGTTTCATTTACGCAACATTTTTCAATGAAATAAGTATGACCTATTCTAGAATATTCCGTCAAAAATAACAGTGACTCGCTACGGTATCAATACGCTTTATAATTCAGTTTGTTAAGTGTCTGTTCTCTTTGTATTATTTTCGTTTTAATTTCCATGATGTTCTTTCAGTTGTTTTGCTAGAAATGTATCTATATATTCATTGTTCGTTTTCCAATAATTGCCCTATCATAATAATTGCCCTATCATAATAATTGCCCTATCATAATAATTGCCCTATCATGGTGTACAATTATTATTATAAACATGAGCAGACAATAGAAATATCACAGGTTTTATATTGACTTTTTGACTTATTCGCCTATAATCCAAGCTATTAAAGGAAGAAACGAAGATCTCGAAACTGGTTTTTAGTACAAACATCACTCAATTACTATACTACATTATTATTATACATATGTCGAGTTATATCATAATTATTCATTATGAAACCAATCTGAGTTCGTATTAAATTGAAAATATTTTGAAATTACATTTTGAAGAGAGGGAATTTAGATCAAGTTCTTCGATGAATAACATCAAGATGGAACGATAGACCAGCTACCATCAGTTTAGAAATAACAAATAAACAAATAATGTGTTGTTTACGAAGTATATTACTTGACCGATTACATCATGGGTTCATGTATTAATGTTTTGCTATCCTAGATAACGTGTAAAGTAGAAACAAAGATTACTTACCACTAGTTACTGGGGTCCCGTACGAGTGTGTGAAGTCCGATTCTGTGTTATTTACTGCCATTTCAAACTGGTTCCAGCCAGGGAAATATCACTGGTAAACAAAAAGATGTACTGTAAGTTATAAAAGAACTAAAACGTTACCGTACTGTAATTGAATCGGACATTAATCACATTTGAATAAAAGTAATCAGTAGAATTTCAACCAAACTCACCAGAAATGCTTTCCGTTCACTCCTCCAGAAAAGGTTCGCAGAATGAACACAGTAATTGGATGCCTCGCCCTATTTATATTCGCCGTTATTGCCCTTAAGCCGGAGTCCCCCTTCGCTGTGATTGGTTAATTGCTAATTAAATATTGTCCAATTATTAGAGCAATCAGATGCAATGTGGCCAATCTTTAGTAAATGAAATTTCTTTACAATGATTTCTTAAATTATAATTTCTTAATGAGAAATGTTGAAAGAGTAATTATTAAAAAAAACTGTAATTAGTTTCATGTATATATATATTCTATATAATAATTATTACCACGGAATAAGAACGAAAAGCAAATGTAAAAGTCAAAATCCTTCAACGACCTCATTACCCTGAGATCTGGACATACGATATTAAATTTTCAGACAGGCTTTTATCAACTTAACTCATGCATTAACTTCCCCATGTTTAAACTTCGTGGACAGGTAAGTAGCAAGCAAGTCACGGAACAATCAAAATCTAAGTAAAATTCGAAACAGTAATACATAAAGAACACGAGTCCGAAAACTGCATCTTAATTTTAACATCCTGTTCACACTAGAGCAATTTAGTACGATTCAGATCGATCGCACACGATTTATATTCTTCACACTTTCATTTAGATCGATCGCAAGTGATCTAAACTAGACCGACTCGAGAGGTGCTTTACTTTAGAACGATCTAAAGTAAACCGATCTAACTGCTACTGTGAACGAAACCGAATCCAATCTATCCCGGTACTTTATATAGCAAAATATAATGTGAACACGTAAATCGATCTGAGTCGATCACGATCGATCTGAATTGAATTTAGTGTGAACGCAAGTATGTTTAATTTAAATCGAATCAAAATTAGTTCGATCTGAATCGATTTTAGTATGAACACGCTGTAAAAGATTCAGAATAAATGATGTAGGAGTTATGCTACAATATTACGTCAAATACTGCATCATCATCAGGCCCAAAAGAATAATACGTATAAAAAATAACCTAGTAGGTACGTGCATAATTAATGGTTAATATAATTAAGTGAGTAAGTAAGTTAAAACGTAAGCAAGTAACTACGTAGATAAGACAGCAAGTAACTACGTAAACAAGTAACTACGTAAGTAAGTATGTAAGGTAACAAGTAAGTAAGTAAGCAAGTAACTACGTAGATAAGACAGCAAGTAACTACGTAAACAAGTAACTACGTAAGTAAGTATGTAAGGTAACAAGTAAGTAAGTAAGCAAGTAACTACGTAGATAAGACAGCAAGTAACTACGTAAGCAAGTAACTACGTAAGTAAGTATGTAAGGTAACAAGTAAGTAAGTAAGCAAGTAACTACGTAGATAAGACAGCAAGTAACTACGTAAGCAAGTAACTACGTAAGTAAGTATGTAAGGTAACAAGTAAGTAAGTAAGCAAGTAACTACGTAGATAAGACAGCAAGTAACTACGTAAGCAAGTAACTACGTAAGTAAGTATGTAAGGTAACAAGTAAGTAGGTAAAACAAGGAAGGAAGAAGTAAATAAGCAAGGAAGTAAAGACTTTATTCAAATAGGGCAATATTATTACAGTTAGGACACTCGAACCATGAACACTTTGAGTTTATTGTTTTTTTTTATCACACATCCCTTGAGCGAATAGATAAGAAACAAGATTTATTATCAACTCTCAGTGTATTTGAACTCACTGCTTGATTGTAAGAGGTTTTAAAGCAGTAGAAGGTTAAAAAAAATCAGTAATAACGGGAAAAAGTCACATTTATAAATAATTAATTTAGACTGACGCAAGCAATTAGTGCATTCAGTTATAAAACTTGGATTAATTACTATGTAATCAAATAAATAGGACGCGCCCAACCCAAAGAACGCACTCTGGTTAAGCGATTTTAGTTTGATTCACTTTATTAGTTTAATTGGAGTTCATTTCATTATTTTTTTTTTTAGTTATATTGGATTTCATTTCGTTAGTTTTTTTTATTAGTTTTATTGGAGTTCATTTCATTAGGATTTTATTAGTTTTATTGGATTTCATTTCATTAGTTTTTTTATTAGTTTTATTGGAGTTCATTTCATTAGGATTTTATTAGTTTTATTGGAGTTCATTTCATTAGGATTTTATTAGTTTTATTGGAGTTCATTTCATTAGGATTTTATTAGTTTTATTGGAGTTCATTTCATTAGGATTTTATTAGTTTTATTGGAGTTCATTTCATTAGGATTTTATTAGTTTTATTGGAGTTCATTTCATTAGGATTTTATTAGTTTTATTGGAGTTCATTTCATTTTTATTGGAATTCATTTCATTAGGTTTTTTATTAGTTTTATTGAAATTCATTTCCAGCCAGATTTTAGCCAGTAAAAGCTCCAATATTTATAACTATAAATATATATAGATATAGAATAGGTATAGGAATAGATTTGAGACTTTTTTGTGGCTGCCTAATAGAGGGTGACCGCTTAATAGAAGTACCACTGTAATATAAAAATCAAATTAAATTTTGTTTCATGTTTTAAAATTAATGATTATTTTTACAACAACGAAAGGCTAAAGCTCGAAACTTAATTAAAATTCAACTTTATTGGCTACCGTGTATTATTACGCAGCCTATACTATTTTTTTCGCTAGTTTCCATTTAAATTTTGTTGATTTCGATTAGTTAATGAAGTAAAATTGTTCAAAACTACAGAATGGAATATTTTTCTTCACTATAATACTAAAATAATATTTGTACTAATTTAACAAATACGTTATCATGACACACAAATAACAACACATGCGTGTGACGAAAATAACTTAAAAAACTAAATTGAATAAGCTAATTCATATGTTTCGACACATGCATTATATTTTCAGCCAAAGTTAGTAATTATGCAGCCAGCACTACGTGTTTAATTACTCTTCAATATTCACCGTAATAAAACATTGCTTAATTCATTTTCAGTTCGCTATTATGAGCAGTGAGTTATCATTAAACTGTCTATTTTTGATGCAAAGAACTGTTATTTTTATATCAAAGGAAAGACGCAATATGAGCTGAACAACTATATTGTCTAATTACTAATAAATCAAAACCACCCCACACCTACATCAAAATTATATTGTTGATTACTTTGCATATTAATTATTTCTTTATTTACAGTTAATCAAACTTCATATTTTCAAAAAACGAACTCAAAGCCGAAACTGGCGATAAAACTTAAAAAGTAAAGAAAAAAGGATTATGAAAAGAAACATAGAAAAAAGTGGAAAAATAATAATTGTTAAGTACAAAAAGTTAAAGTAAATCGTTAGTAATCTATATATATGTTTTTTAATTATTTTATGTAATATTTTGATTTGGATGTTGATTTAATTTATAAAGCACATTATCTATGTAATAATCAAATGCGTATCACCTAAAAAATCATAAAATGGAATCAGGATTATAATATAAAAACATGTTAAGTAAAAAAGGACTCATTCAATTGAAGTTACAAAACGTAGGAGTGTAAAATGTCGAGTGCAAAAATATATACATTTAATTATAACATTTTAAACCAACAAAAAATGATATCTATATTGTTCATTAAGTGATCAGAGATTCTAAAACTAATCAAAATTATCGCGATGCAAAAAGAGATTTTAAAAAACTAGGAGCTAGCAATCCAAATGCTGTGGTTCATATATTTCGATAAACGTACGTCAAGTAATTTTATTGCGATAGGTATCTGAACAAACTTGATCGTTGGATGGTACTCAATAGACATATAGTTTCCATGGCTATTTTGTGGGGCCTGCAAGAGTTCTTTCAATCACCAGTTTATTATCCCTGGAATTAGTTTCCAGAGAGAGTCTCAACTAATATATTATCTGTACAAATGTGACCATTGTCTGCATGGATGGTACTGAATAGACATATAGTTTCCATGGTTATTTTGTGGGGTCTTAACAAGAGTTCTTTCAATCACCATTCTAAGACTTTTATCCCTGGAATTAATTTCCAGAGAGAGTCTCAACTAATATATTATCTGTACAAATGTGACCATTGTCTGCATGGATGGTACTGAATAGACATATAGTTTCCATAGAGATTTTATGGGGTCTGCAAGAGTAGTTCTTCCAATAACATGTTTTCTTCCTGGCATAATTTCCAGAGAGAGAAGTTCAATCCCTTAACCAGATAATTAACAAATGGATTTTGTTTTCCCAGATGGTAACGAATTAAAACACATGATTCCAGGCGTACATCGCAGTGGTTTGTCCAAACTATAATAGACTGTGCCCGAACTTATTAGCTAGATGAACTGAACTAGGTCTGTTAGATGACTAGTCCCTCTATTAACTCTGGTCAGATAAGGACTGCCTAACTGAATCGCCGTTCTTTAGTGCGATTTATGGCGTTTTAAGGAAAATGTGTTGAAATGAGACACAACATAAGTAAATGCGATTTCAGGCGTTTTTACACAATTTTGGGTGATTTTAGGCGTTTTGGGGCGATTTCAGGATACGAGGCAGGCCTTGGATTGAACAATCTTGGACTTTTCGACTTTTTGACATACCATTTGTTTTCGACAATTTAATGCGATTTTACTTACTTACGCGATTTTACACCAAGTGTTGATAATAAATCTTGTTTTTTCACCGATATGCTCTATATAATTTTCTTGTTTTTCACGCAAATGTTTGGTTAAAAAGTACAATATTTACATTACATAACAACTCGATATAAAACACATGTATATGTTTTTTTAAACAATCAAATGATTTCATTGTCAATCTTAACCATTCGTTTTTCTGAACACAGCAAATTTTAAACTACTTTTCACTGATATGCTCTATATCATGTCTATAATTTTCTAGTTTTCAAGCAAATATTTGGTAAAAAACTACATTTGCATTACATTAAACCTGATATGTATCGCAGTAGCCAGATACTCTGGCAGTACAGCCACTGTCTAACACTGTCAAACGGTCCGTTTGCGCCATTTTTGTAGCCGCTATTATATTTTTTAAAGATTTGTTGTCGGTCTCGATGTTTTTAACACTCGGTATTAGTGAAGTCATACAATGTTTTGATAAGGGATCAGTGTCTTTAAGATCTCTTTGTCTATTTGAGTAGGTACCCTTATGGTATACAATAGGCAATTATATAACCTCACGTAGCTATAGCGATTTGAACCATTCAGTCACTATCTTGCAAGTCCAGCAGTCGATTGTTTCAAATGTTTTAATCAAACACTGTTTTGATTCAACAAAATGTTGGACGAAAACAAATGGTATGTCAAACAGTCCAAGATTGTTGAATCAAAGGCCTGCCTCGTATCCTAAAATCGCCCCAAAACGCCTAAAATCGCGTAAAAACGCCTGAAATCGCATTAAATTGTCACAGTCTATTATAGTTTGGACAAAGCACTGCGATATACGCCTGGAATCATGTGTTTTAATTCGTGACCATCTGGGAAAACAAAATTCAATTGTTAATTGTCTGGTTAAGGGATTGAACTTCTCTCTCTGGAAATTATGCCAGGAAAAAAATGTGCATTAACTTCCCCATGTTTAAACTTCGTGGACAGGTAAGTAGCAAGCAAGTCACGGAATAATCAAAATCTAAGTACCATTCGAAAAAGTAATACAGAAAAAACACGAGTCCGAAAACTGCATCTTAATTCTAACATCCTGTTCACACTAAAGCAATTTAGTACGATTCAGATCGATCGCACACGATTTATATTGTTCACACTTTCATTTAGATCGATCGAAAGTAATCTAAACTAGACCGACTCGAGAGGTACTTTACTTCAGAACGATCTAAAGTAAACCGATCTAACTGCTACTGTGAACGAAACCGATTCCAATCTATCCCGGTACTTTATATAGCAAAATATAATGTGAACACGTAAATCGATCTGAGTCGATCACGATCGATCTGAATTGAATTTAGTGTGAACGCAAGTATGTTTAATTTAAATCGAATCAAAATTAGTTCGATCTGAATCGATTTTAGTATGAACACGCTGTAAGATTCAGAATAAATGATGTAGGAGTTATGCTACAATATTACGTCAAATACTGCATCATCATCAGGCCCAAAAGAATAATACGTATAAAAAATAACCTAGTAGGTACGTGCATAATTAATGGTTAATATAATTAAGTGAGTAAGTAAGTTAAAACGTAAGTAAGTAAGCAAGTAACTACGTAGATAAGACAGCAAGTAACTACGTAAGCAAGTAACTACGTAAGTAAGTATGTAAGGTAACAAGTAAGTAAGTATGTAAGGTAACAAGTAAGTAACTACGTAAGCAAGTAACTACGTAAGTAAGTATGTAAGGTAACAAGTAAGTAAGTATGTAACTACGTAAGCAAGTAACTACGTAAGTAAGTATGTAAGGTAACAAGTAAGTAAGTATGTAAGGTAACAAGTAAGTAACTACGTAAGCAAGTAACTACGTAAGTAAGTATGTAAGGTAACAAGTAAGTAAGTAAGCAAGTAACTACGTAGATAAGACAGCAAGTAACTACGTAAGCAAGTAACTACGTAAGTAAGTATGTAAGGTAACAAGTAAGTAAGTAAGCAAGTAACTACGTAGATAAGACAGCAAGTAACTACGTAAGCAAGTAACTACGTAAGTAAGTAAGCAAGTAACTACGTAGATAAGTCAGCAAGTAACTACGTAAGCAAGTAACTACGTAAGTAAGTAAGCAAGTAACTACGTAGGTAAGTAAGCAAGTAACTACGTAGATAAGACAGCAAGTAACTACGTAAGTAAGTAAGCAAGTAACTACGTAGATAAGACAGCAAGTAACTACGTAAGCAAGTAACTACGTAAGTAAGTATGTAAGGTAACAAGTAAGTAGGTAAAACAAGGAAGGAAGAAGTAAATAAGCAAGGAAGTAAAGACTTTATTCAAATAGGGCAATATTATTACTGTTAGGACACTCGAACCATGAACACTTTGAGTTTATTGTTTTTTTTTATCACACATCCCTTGAGCGAATAGATAAGAAACAAGATTTATTATCAACTCTCAGTGTATTTGAACTCACTGCTTCATTGTAAGAGGTTTTAAAGCAGTAGAAGGTTCAAAAAAATCAGTAATAACGGGAAAAAGTCACATTTATAAATAATTAATTAAGACTGACGCAAGCAATTAATGCATTCAGTTATAAAACTTGGATTAATTACTATGTAATCAAATAAATAGGACGCGCCCAACCCAAAGAACGCACTCTGGTTAAGCGATTTTAGTTTGATTCACTTTATTAGTTTAATTGGAGTTCATTTCATTAGTTTTTTTTTAGTTATATTGGAGTTCATTTCATTAGGATTTTATTAGTTTTATTGGATTTCATTTCATTAGTTTTTTTATTAGTTTTATTGGAGTTCATTTCATTAGGATTTTATTAGTTTTATTGGAGTTCATTTCATTAGGATTTTATTAGTTTTATTGGAGTTCATTTCATTAGGATTTTATTAGTTTTATTGGAGTTCATTTCATTAGGATTTTATTAGTTTTATTGGAGTTCATTTCATTAGGATTTTATTAGTTTTATTGGAGTTCATTTCATTAGGATTTTATTAGTTTTATTGGAGTTCATTTCATTAGGATTTTATTAGTTTTGTTGGAGTTCATTTCATTAGGATTTTATTAGTTTTATTGGAGTTCATTTCATTAGGATTTTATTAGTTTTATTGGAGCTCATTTCATTAGGATTTTATTAGTTTTATTGGAGTTCATTTCATTAGGATTTTATTAGTTTTATTGGAGTTCATTTTATTAGGATTTTACTGGAGTTCATTTCCTTAGGTTTTTTATTAGTTTTATTGAAATTCATTTCCAGCCAGATTTTAGCCAGTAAAAGCTCCAATATTCATACCTAAATATATATATAGGTATAGAATAGGTATAGGAAAAGATTTGGGACTTTTTGTGGCTGCCTAATAGAGGGTGACCGCTTAATTGGTGACCGCTTGATAGAGGTACCACTGTAATATAAAAATTAAATTTTGTTTAAAATTCATGATTATTTTTACAACGACGAAAGGCTAAAGCTCGAAACTTAATTAAAATTCAACTTTATTGGCTACCGTGTATTATTACACAGCCTATACTAGTTTTTTCGCTAGTTTCCGTTTAAATTTTGTTGATTTCGATTAGTTAATGAAGTAAAATTGTTCAAAACAACCGAATGGAATATTTTTATAATATATACTAAAATAATATCTGTACTAATTTAACAAATACGTTATCATGACACACAAATAACAAAACATGCTTGATGTGACGAAAATAACTTAAAAACTAAATTGAATAAGTTAATTCATATGTTTCCACACATTATATTTTCAGCCAAAGTTAGTAATTATGCAGTCAGGAGTACTTACTCTTCAATATTCACCGTAATGAAACATTGCTTAATTTATTTTCAGTTCGCTATTATGAGCAGTGAGTTATCATTAAACTGTCTATTTTTGATGCAAAGAACTGTTATCTTTAGACCAAAGGAAAGACGCAATATGAGCTGAACAACTATATTGTCTAATTACTAATAAATCAAAACCACCCCACACCTATATCAAAATTATATTGTTGATTACTTTGCATATTAATTATTTCTTTATTTACAGTTAATCAAACTTCATATTTTCAAAAAAAAAACGAACTCAAAGCTGAAACTGGCGGTAACACTTAAAAAGTAAACAAAAAAGGATTATGAAAAGAAACATAGAAAAAAGTGGAACAAAAAGTACAAAAAGTTAAAGTAAGTCGTTAGTAAGTCGTTAGTAATGTATATATTTTATTAATTATTTTATGTAATATTTTGATTTGAATGTTGATTTAATTCATAAAGCACATTATCTATGTAATAATCAAATGAGTATCACCTAAACTAAAATGGAATCAGGATTATAATATATAAACAAAAAGGACTCATTCAATTGAAGTTACAAAATGTATAATTCATTTATTATAAAGTCACTTTCTTCTATCTACAATAATAAACTATCAACAGATAATGGTCCTAACACCTTATTAACTCTTTAGTTATTGGTTAGGATCAATACCTAAAACTATACCTTTTCAATTTTATATATTATTATAAAAACGTTGTAAATATTTCATGCAAGGTAAAAATAAACTATATTGTATTGTATTGTATTGTATTGTATTGTAGGAGTGTAAAATGTCGAGTGTAAAAATATATACATTTAATTATAACATTTTAAACCAACAAAAAATGATATCTATATTGTTCATTAAGTGATCAGAGATTCTAAAACTAATCAAAATTATCGCGATGCAAAAAGAGATTTTAAAAAACTAGGAGCTAGCAATCCAAATGCTGTGGTCCATATATTTCGATAAACGTACGTCAAGTAATTTTATTGCGATAGGTATCTGAACAAACTTGATCGTTGGATGGTACTGAATAGACATATAGTTTCCATGGCTATTTTGTGGGGCCTGCAAGAGTTCTTTCAATCACCAGTTTATTATCCCTGGAATTAGTTTCCAGAGAGAGTCTCATCTAATATATTATCTGGGCAAATGTGACCATTGTCTGCATGGATGGTACTGAATAGACATATAGTTTCCATGGTTATTTTGTGGGGTCTTAACAAGAGTTCTTTCAATCACCAGTTTTTTATCCCTGGAATTAGTTTCCAGAGAGAGTCTCATCTAATATATTATCTGTACAAATGTGACCATTGTCTGCATGGATGGTACTGAATAGACATATAGTTTCCATAGAGATTTTATGGGGTCTGCAAGAGTAGTTCTTCCAATAACATGTTTTCTTTCTGGCATAATTTCCAGAGAGAGAAGTTGTAGAGTTTTGGGCCACTAAGGCCGTCGAAATATACGAGTAAAAACACAACCTACTACACGCTCTCGCTTCACTTCTTTTACTCTCCAAGTTGGACCACGTGACTACCCAGGTAGCCCAATACATGACATTCCTCCCCTTCTTTACAAATGGAACTTTGGTAATTACAAAAAGCACATTAACAAAAACATTAACAAGTAGTCCTTGAGTGTTCAATTAAACGATCATTGTCCAATTCTTATATCTACGAGTGTTCAATCAAATGTCTAATCCGTCTATCTATGAGTGTTCAATCAAATGTCAAATGTCTAATCCTTATATCTATGAGTGTTCAATCAAATGTCTTATCCTTATATCTATGAGTGTTCAATCAAATGTCTAATCCTTATATCTTTCTGGTGGCTTTGAAGTCCTTGTAGATCTTCTAAGAGTAGGCATCTCTGCGCTTTCAGACATCTCTGTGCTTTCAGGCATCACTGTAGAATCTGCTCCCGCACTTGTCTCTGCGAGAGGTGGTACTGTTACCTCAGGGTTGGGCTGGCTTAGCTCAACTGGTCTCTCTGGGATTTCGTCAAAGCTAGGTTGGACAAATTGTTTCACATGTTTGATGTTCCGTTTGTATCTCACCCCTTGAGGGGACTCAATAAGAATCTGGTCTCCGTAACGTGCTTCAACCTTATAAGGCTCACTTTCATAGGCAGGGGACAGCTTGTTTTCTCTTCTCTTCTCAAGCAGCACTAGGTCTCCTGTCTTCAGATTTTTCTCCACTGCATGACTTTTCTTGTCCGCATAATCAGCGGAAGATTGCTTCTTTTCCGCATCATGATCTCTTACTTGTTGTTCTCTGTAGTCGATTTCTTCACCTCTTTCTCCAATATCGGGTAACTTCGTGCTTAGATTTCTGCCAAATAGCAGTTCTGATGGGCTCTTTCCAGTTGTTGTGTGAGGGGTCGATCGATATGCCAGTAAGAACTTGTTCAACTCAGTTCGCCAGTTTTGGTTTTCTGCGTGAGCAGCTCTCATCGCTTTCAAAAGTGTCTTGTTTTGTCGCTCGACTTCCCCATTCGCTCTGGGCCATAGCGGCGTTGTCAGCTTGTGCTCCACTCCCATCTCGGCCAGATACTTCTCTATCTCTGCAGACACAAGATTTGGCGCGTTGTCTGTTCGCAGGGACTTGGGCACTCCGTACCTAGCAAAATGAACATCTAATACCTTTACAATCTTCTCTGAGTTGGTAGAACGTGTTATGTCGACTTCCATCCATCTGCTGTAGTAGTCAACTAGTACTATCAAATGTTCACCAGTAGGCATTGGACCCATTAAGTCAAGAGCTAGGTCTTGCCAAGGCCTGTCAGATATCTTTGAGGATTTTACAGGTGGCGGTCTGCACTCTCTAACGACGACTTGGCACCCATAACACTCACGACACTTCCTTTCTGCATCCCGGTCGATGCCTGGCCACCACACCTTGGTCCGTAACCTTTCCTTCGTCTTAACAATTCCTTGATGGCCTTCATGGGCAAGCTCGGTAACTCTCTTTCTCAACGCTGTCGGTATCACAATTCTTGTCCCACGCAAGATGACATGTCCAATGTATGTCAGTTCATTTCTAACAGGCAAATATTTCTTTGGGCAGTCCTCCCAGTTTCCACTTACTAAGCAGTCCTTGACTTTTCGTAGCTCTTCGTCTTCTGCAGATGTTTTCTCTATTTCCTGGACACTCATTGCAGCAGGTACTGACTGCAGGGCAACTGCCCGAACATACTCGTCATCAGATTTGTGCTGGTTGCCAGGTTTCTGTTCTGTAAGCCTCGAGAGAGCATCGGCTATATTCTCCTTAGACCTGATGCAGCGGACTCTGTAGTGGTAGGGTTGCAGGCGCAAAACCCATCGTTCAATACGAGCTGAGGGCTTGGACCTACTGGAGTATATCACCTTCAACGGTTCGTGATCTGTGATTAGATCAAAGGTTTCCAGACCTTGAAGATATAAATCAAACCTTTCGCATCCCCAGACAATCCCGAGTGCTTCCTTTTCCGTCTGGCTGTAACGTCGTTCTACATCACTAAGACTGCGACTTGCATAACACACTACCTTACTTACACCGTCCTTTTCTTGGATAAGCACAGCCCCTAATCCGACGGGACTTGCATCTGTAACTACACTGGTGTGAGCATCTTTGTCGTAGTAGGCCAACACTGGGGCAGTGGCCAGTGCTTTCTTTAATTCCACAAAAGCGTTCTGCTGTTCAGTACCCCATTTGAACAGCGTGCTTTGTCTTGTCAACATTCGCAGTGGCTCGGAAATCGTAGAGAAGTTAGGTATAAAGCGTGAGCTGAAACCAACCATACCTAAGAAGCTACGTACTTCAAGAGCAGATGTGGGTGGAGTTGCCTCCAGAACAGCCTTGACTCTCTTTTCAGTTGGTCCAATCCCATATTTGGACAATAATAGGCCCATGAACTCAACCTTGTCCATTTTAAACGAACATTTCTCCAAGTTTAGGGTCAGGTTCCTTTCTTCAAGCCGCTTGATCACATCTTCTAGGTTCTTGTCATGATCCTGGCGATCTTTGCCGTACACTACCAAGTCATCAGCAATATTTTGGACACCGTTGATCCCGGCTATGACTTGCCTGACAATGTGTTGGTACTTTTCAGGTGCTGAGCTAACTCCAAACATTAACCTCTTGTACCGGAACAATCCATCGTGGGTGGCAAAAGTTGTAATGTCTCGCGACTCTTCATCCAGCTCTACCTGGTGAAACCCTAAACGAAGATCAAGTTTAGAAAATACTGTTCCTCCATTGAAATTCTCTAGTACTTCGTCTACAGTAGGAATAGGAATTCTTTCTCTAATAATTGCTTCGTTAGCACGGCGCATATCTACACATAGGCGTATATCTCCTGATGGCTTAGGCGCAACAACAATGGGACTAACCCAGGAAGTGGGCCCCTCTACCCTCTCCACAATATCTTTGTCGATCAAATCCTGTACTTTAGCAGTAACCTTGTCACGGAGCGCAAAGGGAACCCGTCTCGGCTTTTGTGCGACTGGTGCTACGCTTGCATCAACGTATAACTTAAGCTTGTAATCAGTTAGTTTCCCAATCCCCTTGAATACTTTAGGATATTTTGCTTGCAAAAATGACTCAATGTCATCAGTCTCAATACTAGTTGCACGTGTAAACCCAATTTTCAAAATTTCCAATTGAACAGATGAAGAATGCCCTAACAGGCACCGTCCTTTGTCAGTTACAACAAATTCAGACTGGATTTTCTTATCATTGATTTTCAATTCCGCTGTAAATTGGCCAATCACTGTGAGCTGCTTTCCTCCGTAGGCAAACAGTTTTTTATCACACTTTGACAAACTAGCATTCAGACCTTGTGCTTGTAACTCTTTATATTCTTTAACATTAATCAGGTTACTTACCGAGCCAGAGTCTATTAGGACAGGTTTAACAATTCCATTTATACTCACAGGTACCAATGGCTCGTTCAGAACAGAATTCACCCCAGTTTCTTGTCCCGCAACGCTAAATGCGAAGTTATTATCACTTGAATCTCCTTTATCAGCAACCACATTTGATGAACCACGTCTCTGACGGCCACGACCACGTCCTCTCCGTCCAGACTGTCCCGATTCTTTGCTAGTTTCTTCTCTTCCACTTCTACAGCAAACTGCAAAGTGTCCCGTTTTAGAACATTTCGCACATTTCCTTTTCCTGGCCGGGCAACTTTGGTCTTTCGCAAAATGTCCTTCTTTTCCACAGTTATAACAGTTGAGTTTCCTTTTTTCTTTCACAGAATTGACGGTTTCCTTCGAAATACCGCCGGACATATCCTTAACTTGAAGGTTAGCACTCTCCCACGCTCGTGTCTTGACGAGAGCTAACTCTAAGGTGATGTTGTTAGTTGCTAGTAAACGTTTTTTCAGTTCCAGGTCTTTCACTCGCTCTATGAGTTGATCACGTAAATTATCCTCAAGAGTGCCTTCAAAATTACAATGTCTTGCTTGCTTTCGAAGTCTTGTTACAAACTGGTCAGCCGTTTCGCCTTCAAAGAACACCATTTGACGAAACACGTGTCTCTCGTAGGGAAAGTTATCCTCTGCTTTAAAACGATTATCCAGCTTTCTTATAGCTTTCTTATAATCATCATCACTGTCTGGGATCGGTCCAGGGTCTGGAAGATCTTCGAACAAATCTTGGAGGTCCATTCCAGCATAATGTAGTAATTGAGCGGTTTTCTTCTTGGCATTCGTTATACTTTGACCTTCGGCGTAATATTCGAACGCCCTTTTCCACTTGCCAATGTAGAGTTTTGGGCCACTTTCTCCAGCGCTCAGAAACCTTAGAAGCCGGTCCTGAGAGGTCAAAAACTGGAAGATGACTTTTCAGGTCCATCCTCGTCGCCAATGTAGAGTTTTGGGCCACTAAGGCCGTCGAAATATACGAGTAAAAACACAACCTACTACACGCTCTCGCTTCACTTCTTTTACTCTCCAAGTTGGACCACGTGACTACCCAGGTAGCCCAATACATGACAGAAGTTCAATCCCTTAACCAGATAATTAACAAATGAATTTTGTTTTCCCAGATGGTCACGAATTAAAACACATGATTCCAGGCGTATATCGCAGTGGTTTGTCCAAACTATAATAGACTGTGCCAGAACTTATTAGCTAGATGTACTGATCTAGGTATGTTAGATCAAAGTTAATAGATGACTAGTCCCTCTATTAACTCTGGTTAGATAAGGACTGCCTAAAATCGACGTACTTTAGTGCGAATTATGGCGTTTTAAGAAAAATGTCAGGAAATGAGACACAACTGATAAGTTAATGCGATTTCAGGCGTTTTTACCCAATTTTGGGTGATTTTAGGCGTTTTGGGGCGATTTCAGGATACGAGGCAGGCCTTGGATTGAACAATCTTGGACTTTTCGACTTTTTGACATACCATTTGTTTTCGACAATTTAATGCGATTTCAGGCGTTTTTACGCGATTTTACACCAAGTGTTGATAATAAATCTTTTTTCACCGATATGCTCTATATAATTTTCTTGTTTTTCACGCAAATGTTTGGTTAAAAAGTACAATATTTACATTACATAACAACTCGATATAAAACACATGTATATGGTTTTTTTTAAACAATCAAATGATTTCATTGTCAATCTTAACCATTCGTTTTTCTGAACACAGCAAATTTTAAACTACTTATCACTGATATGCTCTATATCATGTCTATAATTTTCTAGTTTTCAAGCAAATATTTGGTTAAAAACTACATTTGCATTACATTAAACCTGATATGTATCGCAGTAGCCAGATACTCTGGCAGTACAGCCACTGTCAAACACTGTCAAACGGTCCGTTTGCGCCTTTTTGTAGCCGCTATTATATTTTTTAAAGATTTGTTGTCGGTCTCGATGTTTTTAACACTCGGTATTAGTGAAGTCATACAATGTTTTGATAAGGGATCAGTGTCTTTAAGATCTCTTTGTCTATTTGAGTAGGTACCCTTATGGTATACAATAGGCAATTATATAACCTCACGTAGCTATAGCGATTTGAACCATTCAGTCACTATCTTGCAAGTCCAGGCAGTCGATTGTTTCAAATGTTTTAATCAAACACTGTTTTGATTCAACAAAATGTTGGACGAAAACAAATGGTATGTCAAACAGTCCAAGATTGTTGAATTCAAGGCCTGCCTCGTATCCTAAAATCGCCCCAAAACGCCTAAAATCGCCCAAAATTGCGTAAAAACGCCTGCCGAAATCGCATTAAATTGCTAAAAGTGCTCCTGTTTTATCCGAAATTGCGTAAAGTTGCCCTACGTCGCTTAACATTGCCTACAAATTGACTTATGTTGTGTCTCAGTTTCTCACATTTTTCTTAAAACGCCATAAATCGCACTAAAGTACGGCGATTTTAGGACCCGTGGCAGTCCTTATCTAACCAGAGTTAATAGAGGGACTAGTCATCTATTAAATCTGATCTAACAAACCTAGATCAGTACATCTAGCTAATAAGTTCTGGCACAGTCTATTATAGTTTGGACAAACCACTGCGATATACGCCTGGAATCATGTGTTTTAATTCGTGACCATCTGGGAAAACAAAATTCATTTGTTAATTATCTGGTTAAGGGATTGAACTTCTCTCTCTGGAAATTATGCCAGGAAGAAAACATGTTATTGGAAGAACCCATAAAATGGTAGACCCCATAAAATCTCTATGGAAACTATATGTCTATTCAGTACCATCCATGCAGACAATGGTCACATTTGTACAGATAATATATTAGATGAGACTCTCTCTGGAAACTAATTCCAGGGATAATAAACTGGTGATTGAAAGAACTCTTGTTAAGACCCCACAAAATAGCCATGGAAACTATATGTCTATTCAGTACCATCCATGCAGACAATGGTCACATTTGCCCAGATAATATATTAGATGAGACTCTCTCTGGAAACTAATTCCAGGGATAATAAACTGGTGATTGAAAGAACTCTTGCAGGCCCTACAAAATAGCCATGGAAACTATATGTCTATTCAGTACCATCCAACGATCAAGTTTGTTCAGATACCTATCGCAATAAAATTACTTGACGTACGTTTATAGAAATATACGAACCACAGCATTTGAACTGCTAGCTCCTAGACATTTAAAAAACCTTTTTGCATCGCGATAATTTTGATTAGTTTTAGAATCTCTGATCACTTAATGAACAATATAGATATCATTTTTTGTTGGTTTAAAATGTTATAATTAAATGTATATATTTTTACACTCGACATTTTACACTCCTACGTTTTGTAACTTCAATTGAACTAGACGCATAACTGCGTGAACTCGGGCTTCATTACGATTATGTAACCATTTTCTTGGATTAGCTTGAGATGATTTGAAGCGAAAAAAAAGTTATTTTTTTGGTCGTCCTCCTTTTCTGTTTGGTCCGTTCCTTCAGTCCATGATCCGCTTGCCTGTATTGCTTTTACCAATATACTGGATATCGATGTTCGGTTCGTGCAGTGATACATGCGAGCTCAAAGACTGTCTAGAAACAGTGTTATTATAAAAGTTGCTCTAGCAAAATAAACGCAAGAAAAAGCAAGATAGATACTAGTCACTAAAGCAATTGGTGTTATATTTGAGGCGATTTAATTTAGGCTGTTGGATGTAGTTTTCAGAGAGGCTGATTTCAGCTGTTTTATATTTGTTGTTGTCGAGCTTGACCTTGATGTTTAAAATCGGTCACGTTATCTGACATATTGTAAACAAAGAAATATTACTTTCATCGTTCAACTGCTAGATAATAGGTTGAAGCGATTAAGTTTAAACTTAAAAGTTTTGCGTATAAGTTTGTTGTTCTTTGCCGAGAAGCTAAGCGCTCGGCAATCGCCAATCAATCGCGGATCTGAAGCTTGTACGAGCTAATAGTATAGTCAATAAAATTAAACTATTGACAGATAAACTCGTTATTTTAATCAAAAATATAAAAGAAATAATTACAAGAAGCAAAATATTTACCCTAAACATCACTACTGTTGTTGTCTTCACTTCTAGTGCGCTGTATCGTACTCTCTAAGAATGCTTACAATACAGTTAAATATCCAGTAGTAACAGCTTCGTCCTTTGTAACTGGTTGTGAATCAATTCCATAGCATTATGAGTTTATAGCAGGGACGATTTCTCGATAAATTCCATCATAATAAGTTGGCTCGCTTATTTAGCCCGTAAATTGCATGATCTTTATTAAAATTCACAGTGACCCTTTCCGAAAACATTCGACATAAACTTAAGTGTAATTCTACTGCGAATCATGTGGAGTGAGCGCATAAAATATGAGAATATTCCACCTAGAAATCAATCCTTCGACGAATCAAATATCCATGTGCTCGTTTTGGCCAGTCTACGCATGCGCTGTGACCATACGCATGCGCGGTGACGACTAGACGGCGTTTTGCGACCCAAGAAAAAAAACAAAAAAAACATTGAAGCCCATTTTAAGACTCGGGTTTCCTTTGGAAAGCCCGAGTAATGAGTCCTTTTTTACTTAACATGTTTTTATATTATAATCCTGATTCCATTTTATGATTTTTTAGGTGATACGCATTTGATTATTGCATAGATAATGTTCTTTATATAAATTAAATCAGCATCCAAATCAAAATATTACATAAAATAATTAAAAAAACATATAATACATTACTAACGATTTACTTTAACTTTTTGTACTTAACAATTATAATTATTTTTCCTTTTTTTTTCTATTTTTCTTTTAATATTCCTTTTTTGTTTACTTTTTAAGTGTTATCACCAGTTTCGGCTTTGAGTTCGTTTTTTGAAAATATGAAGTTTGATTAACTGTAAATAAAGAAATAATTAATATGCAAAGTAATCAACAATATAATTTTGATGTGGGTGTGGGGTAGTTTTGATTTATTAGTAATTAGACAATATAGTTGTTCAGCTCATATTGCGTCTTTCCTTTGATCTAAAGATAGCAGTTCTTTGCATCAAAAATAGACAGTTTAATGATAACTCACTGCTCATAATAGCGAACTGAAAATGAATTAAGCAATGTTTCATTACGGTGAATATTGAAGAGTAATTAAACACGTAGTGCTGACTGCATAACTACTAACTTTGGCTGAAAATATAATGCATGTGTCGAAACATATGAATTAACTTATTCAATTTAGTTTTTAAGTTATTTTCGTCACACGCATGTGTTGTTATTTGTGTGTCATGATAACGTATTTGTTAAATTAGTACAAATATTATTTTAGTATTATAGTGAAGAAAAATATTCCATTCTGTTGTTTTGAACAATTTTACTTCATTAATTCATCGAAATCAACAAAATGTAAACGAAAACTAGCGAAAAAACTAGTACAGGCTGCGTAATAACATACGATAGCCAATAAAATAGAATTGTAATTAAGTTTCGAGCTTTAGCCCTTCGTCGTTCTAAAAATAATCATGAATTTCAAAAACATGAAACAAAATATATTCCTCATGCCACTTAATTTAGTAACGATTTCTAGTTTTGCATCATTATGTACCAATAGATATTGAAACAAAGATCATTCTTATGGTAGTGCTTGAAGAATTTCCCAAAAATATCAACTACACTCAATATTTGCGACCAATATTTGTTGAAGGGGTAGGCAGGTTGAAAACGTCTAAACCCGCTCAAAAAATCGACAAAAACCGAACACGTTCGTCGACAAAAATCGACAAATCCTTACGCCCCCTCCCCCCTTCTTCGTTTGTATTGTATACCTTGTGAAGACCTTGTGATATTTCTTAAAGGTTGCACATTTCGTGATCCTATACAACGGTGAATATTCTTGAAATTACCGCAGAGAAATAAATCAGGAATGATCGAGGGAGGGAAATGTTTAAAAATGAAAATGGAATCACAGTAAATGAAACCAGTTGGGAAAACATTATTCAATTCATTCTGGGGTAATGGGCTCCTAAATCATTAATTATGCCAATTGTTTCTACTCCTCTGTTCAATGTGTCGAGCGAGAACGGTTTAACTTGACTAATTAAATGAAATCAATCTTTAAAAACGGTTTTTTTTGCTACTTGGCAACAATTTGATATTTCCAGGAATTCAAGTAACTACGAGCAGTGAGTGAAAACGTATACGTGTGAATCATCACTTTTTGATTAAAAAATGAATTGTAGAACTAAGTCTCAGCATCTTTGCATTTCCTATCAGTAAAATTACAATATACGGAAAAATATTGGTCAAATGCTTTTCAGGGGGAGGGGGCCAACACGCACATATAATCGATGGTCCGCTAACACTGCTAACAGTTATCAAAGTGAACAAATCATTGCTTTTTGAAAAAGTTCGTACGCCGTCAAAAGCACAATGCTAAATCAGCTTTCTTTTTTAAAGTTCGTACGCCGTGAAAATTAATATCATCGCAAAAGTGATTAAAAAACTCACGAGAATTAAATTATTTAAATACTCATTTGCGTTTTTACAGAAGATTACGAACAAGGATTATGAGTTCCACTTTTTCAAACTGAACCGTAAACGGGTGTTGAAACGGTTCTTCGAATCAATTGAAGTAACAAAGTCTTGCAAACGTACTACTAAAGTTTTGGATGTTATAATTAGTTGTTATAATCCTCTATTAGCACCTTCTTTTCACTCTAAACGAAAGATTGCTACGATACCATGACTGATTACTATTATAATTACTCATATCAAATCTTTACAAACACTGATGTACTTTGTGTCATGCGTTCTTCAAATCACCCTGATTTGTTCACAGTTAGAATACTCGAACCGTGAACACTTTTTGTTACTTTTTTAACGCACATCCCCTGGGTAAATAGATTAGAAATAAGGTGGTTTTTTTTATAGTAATGTCTTTATTTGTGTATTTCATCAACAGCTAATTACAAATAAACAATATTATAATTTTACAGTTTGCATAATATTCGCACTCTATTCTGTTTGCATTATATTTACATTATATTCAATGCTTTTCTTATGTTGGCATATTTAGTCAGGTGGAAAGGCATCTTATTATTTTTGACTGCAATATAATTTTCAATCTTTTCATTACATTTCAAGTATCCTTTGAAACCATCAATATTTAGATTTCCACTTAACCTTGCTCTCTAAACATATGATCAAAACGAAATTTACAGATATGGAAAAATCATTTAAGGAATTGGAGCCAATGAAGGGTTTTTATGAACACTTAGTGTATTTGAACTCACTGCTTTATTTTTAGAGGCTTTGAAGCAGAAGAAGGTTCAGAAAATAATAACATGGAAAAAGTCAAGTTACCCTGCGACCAGAGGATAAGAGAAAAGAACCTTTGCTCGCAGGGTAAAGTCAAGTGTTCACGGTTCGAGTATGCTCACTGTAACTCGTGGATTGCAAACCCGCCAGTTATTTTATAGTAAGCGTTATTGTAAACTTTATGTAATGTAGATGAAAGTTAAAAAATATGTATATATTTGCGAATATAACTTTTAAAGGCGATCGTTATTACTATTAGCAATGACTTTCTCATAGAGCATTACAGAGTTTTTAAGGAGGCTCCGGTGGCATCAGTTTACAACTGGATGTAACACACGTATTGCTATTTTACTGCCCAACCAGTGTATGCTTGAGAGGCTAACTTATGTAATATTTTCAATATAATTAGATAGGCGAAACATGAAAACATATTTCCCGAAGTGCTACAATAATCAGTTTAGCTTTGCTTGTTAATAACGTTAAACATAATCGAATAAACGTTCTGTAAATCCCAGTCCTTATATTACTAGAAACAATATAGCCATAAATATTGGTGCCTTAACTCATAGTTAATAGAGGGGACTGGTCCCCTCTATTAACTATGCTTAACTGGTTAAAATCTGGCTGGAAATGAACTCCCATAAAACTAAAAAAACCTAATGAAATGAACTCCAATAAAACTAATAAAAAAACTAATGAAATGAACTACTATAAAACTAAAAAAACCTAATGAAATGAATTACAATAAAACTAATAAAACCTAATGAAATGAACTACAATAAAACTAATAAAAACCTAATGAAATGAACTACAATAAAACTTAAAAAAAACTATCTTGCAAGTCCAGACAATCGATTTTTTCAAACACTGTTCTGATTCAACAAAATTTTGGACGAAAACAAATGGTATGTCAAACAGTCCAAGATTGTTGAATCCAAGGCCTGCCTCGTATCCTAAAGTCACCTAAAATCGTCCCAAAACACCTAAAATCGCCCAAAATCGCGTAAAAACGCCTGAAATCGCATTAAATTGTCACAGTCTATTATAGTTTGGACAAACCACTGCGATATACGCCTGGAATCATGTGTTTTAATTCGTGACCATCTGGGAAAACAAAATTCATTTGTTAATTATCTGGTTAAGGGATTGAACTTCTCTCTCTGGAAATTATGCCAGAAAGAAAACATGTTATTGGAAGAACTACTCTTGCAGACCCCATAAAATCTCTATGGAAACTATATGTCTATTCAGTACCATCCAGGACAATGACCACGTTTGCCCAGATAATATATTAGATGAGACTCTCTCTGGAAACTAATTCCAGGGAAAATAAACTGGTGAATGAAAGAACTTTTGCAGGCCCTACAAAATAGCCATGGAAACTATATGTCTATTCAGTACCATCCAGGACAATGACCACGTTTGCCCAGATAATATATTAGATGAGACTCTCTCTGGAAACTAATTCCAGGGAAAATAAACTGGTGAATGAAAGAACTTTTGCAGGCCCTACAAAATAGCCATGGAAACTATATGTCTATTCAGTACCATCCAGGACAATGACCACTTTTGTACAGATAATATATTAGATGAGACTCTCTGGAAATTAATTCCAGGGATAATAAACTGGTGATTGAAAGAACTCTTGCAGGCCCCACAAAATAGCCATAGAAACTATATGTCTATTCAGTTTAAAAAAGGCTCATTTCCTTTTTTTCTTGGTAAGAATGGATATTTTCATAATATTATATGATTTGCCATATAGCTTAAAGACAGTAGTGATGCTCAGTTTTTTTTTTTGCAGTTGAGTAATATTGATCGTTACCCTGGAAACCAGAGGGTTTCTTGATCTTGTATTAATCATTTGTACGTTTGTGTTTCTCGTTGCTTCACAAACAGTCATATTTACAAACGCTAAAGCAAGTAGAAAATAACCTCTGGTACCCAAGGTAATCGCTAGCAAAAAGTTTGAGAAAATATTGTTTTATATACAAAATAATTTAGATTTATTCAATCGTATTGTACATTATTTGCTCCAATGAGTAGTACACAAAATTCGTACATATTTATTCTTGATATTTTATTCCCTTTCAAGTACAATATTTAACTTTGAAATGTACCTACAACTTTATAATACTTTTTTAAGATTGCAAAGAAATTTCCTCAAAACAAACAAAGTTTGAACATTTTTGAACATAATTTAGCTATTACCAGATAGCAAACTTTTCGAGTGGTTTACAATAAGGAAAGCGAAGCACATAAAAGGTGGTACACACTACGCGACAGCTTGCTGTAACAGGTCGCTGTTTCTATTCAATGCTGCGACTGTATACACCTATATCAGAAGGAGATCTGAATCTGCAATCTGAGACCAAAATGAATTCTGGGGTACGGCAGTTGTTTCTCATCAAAAGTTTGTTTGTGTGCACTTTTTGGCTTCGGATATGGCAATGGTAAATATAAATCTGAAGGTGCTAAGTGCAAAAAACAAAAAACAGGGCCAATTCATTTCGGTCTCAGATTGCAGATTCAGATCTCATTCTGACGTTTTTTGAAATATGTATACACCTATTTCAATTAACGTCGTTTAACTGCAAATGCACTATTATAATCACACTTGAATATTAATGTTTATTTCTGAAATACTGTTATCAGTAATTCAGCACCATTCAAGTGGGATTATAACAATGTATTTGAAATTTATTGAACTCCCACAATTCCTATCGGTATCAGATCAACCATTCCAGATGGACAACGTTAATTGAAATAGGTGTATGCACGAAGTCAAACAGAATAGACCTCTTTACCTCCATATGCAAACTGCCCATTTCAGACCACGTGCCATCCCTTGGGAATTGTTCTTTTACATGTGAAAGAAACAATTCCCAAGGGTAGTATCACGTGATCTGAAATGGGACAACAAACAAGAAGGTGAAGGGGTCTATTTGTGCGACATGTTGCTGACGATAACTATTATTACGGGGATAAAGATATCCCCGTATCACACTTAACGAATTTATCGCAGCAACTAAATGCCGTTAAACACTAGGCAACAAGTTAAGTCCCGGGCAAACGGTTTCAACATTTGCTTCAACATCCGTTCGATTTTGTTGAATGGCAATGTTTAATTAAACGCTTTTAAACTCTTTCAACATCAATTCAACATCAATTCAACACGTTTCAACAATTTTGAAAGAGTTTAAAAGCGTTTAAACACTGCCATTCAACAAAATCAAACGGATTTTGAAGCAAATGTTGAAACCGTTTGCCCGGGCCCTTACTGTACCTGCAGGCTGCTTAGTGTGCGAGAAGCGATAGGTTGATTCTATAATAAGCGATAGGTTGATTCTACTGATTTGTCGCTGCAACTGCACACACGATTCCACTGAAACCATATCAAATTTGTGCTACTTGCTGCAGAAGAAACATATTATCGCACGAACAATGATTTGTAAAGGCCCGTTTACACTAGCAATTGGCGTTTTTATCGCAGCTTTGTCGTCGCAATTTTGTATACGCTCGAATTTAGGACACAGAAAATCGCAGCAAGTTGCACTAAATTTCGAGCATGTTCAAAGTTGCGTTGACAAATCTGCGATAAAATCGCCATTGAAATCGCAGCTCTTGTCGCACGACAAAATTGCTAGTGTAAACGGGCCTTAACAGGCTGAAGCGACAAGTTGTAGCAACTTATCGGCGTCAGCAACAGCTACAATGGTCAACGTGGACGTTGTGCGATCGAGTGAGATGGCTTGTAGTTGTCTACTACCTTATACGTGCATTTCACAATTACTAGGAATTTGCCTTGTTTTACCCTTTTTGCATTTTCTAGACGCGATATATTAGGCTTTTGAGAAAGTTCATACAGTATATACACATGTCAGTCAACCTTAGGGCCTCTTTAAACGGGCCCAACATGTTGGACCAACATTGTTGCGATACGGTGTGTTGAACACGAGAACAAAAGAAATGTTGGATGATGTTTCATCCAACAAGCCTAACATGTTGGAGCAACCATGTTGGGCCCGTTTAAAGAGGCCCTTCGATTATTAGTTTAAACGAATTAAAATGACAATTTACATTCATTCAATAGACGTACTGTTCAACTTCAAAATGCACGTATAATCTTCTAATTCTTTCGATACCATATTTCTATTTTCTAGGCTACTTTACAGCAGTTTTATTAACAAATGTTTGATCTTTTGGAAGGCTCATGTGGTGTTACTGTGTAAACTAATGAATTCTTTAATGCATCTGTTTTTGAATGTTTATCCATATTGATGCCATCTTTGTTGTAATAGATTGTAAAACGACCTCCCTTTAACCGATCGGAATAATGGTCAGTTTATAATAACTATTTTTATTTATGGCCATGAATTTTAATTTTAATAGCTTGCAGGTTGAACCCCCCTTAACCGAACAAAGTAATGGTCGGTTGTCATTGTGAAATGACCTCCCTTAACCGAACGGAATAATGGTCGGTTTTTGAATGTCTATTTTTATCCATGGCCATGCATCTTAAAAAACGACCATTATTCCGTTTGGTTAAGGGGGGGTCAATTTGCAACCTATTCACACTGATTGAATGTCTATACATATTCCTGGCCATCGTTGTGACATCCTGATCATCTTCATTGTATTAATAGGTTGTGAAACGTCCTCCCTTAACCGAATGGAATAATTGTAGGTTTTTCATGTCTTTCTTTACCCATGTACTTGTCCGTGTTTACTAGACAGCGAAAGAAGACCTCTCTGTTCCAGCCGACGACTATTTAGCTTTGCTTTTGTAAACCAATTAGCTATGTAACATGAACAGCGGTCGATTTCATATCGTTTGTGTCCATATGAAAGGCTGTGATCGAAAACCTCTTTAATACGACCGACCGTAGCTTTGTTGTTTTTTTTGGTAATTGTGATCGAACACCTCTCTAATACGACCGACCGTAGCTTTGTTGGTTTTTAGTAATTATGTTGTAATGCTGGCTTTGCTGGATTGTCCTTCAGGGTTAAGGGTGTTAGTATCATTGTCAACTATTACACTAGGTACTCCATCCATTGTCAAGTCAGTTTGGTCGTCTTTATCTGCTGGATCGTCTAGTGAAGGCCAACTGCTTTGAGTCTGGTCTAGTTTTTGCAGTCTTTCATTTAAAGCTTTTAAAGCTTTTTGTCTGCAAAACAATAATTATAGTTATGTTAACATTACAATCACCATCATTATCGTGACCGTCAACATCTGCTATTATCATTTTATTATCTTTATATTAGTCTCCCCCGCAGCTGTGTTTAGGCTCATCACGCAAGGCATAACCATCATCATTACCACAATCATTATCATCATTACCACCATTATCATCATCACCACCACCAACATTATCATCACCACCACCATCATCATCATCATCAGCCAACATCACCATCATCCTAATCACCACCATCATCCTAATCACCACCATCATCATCACCATCATCCTAATCACCACCACCATCATCACTATCATCCTAACCACCACCATCATCATCATCATAATAATAATAATAATCAACAACACCACTATCATCATCTCCATTCTTATCATCTCCATAATCATCTTCACCATCATCACCACCACCATCATCATAATAATTATCAACAACACCACCATCATCATCATCATCATCCTAATCACCACCACCATCATGACTATCATCATCATAAACAACACCACCACCACCATCATAATAATAATAATTATCAACAACACCACCACCACCACCATCATCATAATAATAATTATCAACAACACCACCACCACCATCATAATAATAATAATTATCAACAACACCACCACCACCACCATCATCATAATAATAATTATCACCAACACCACCACCATCATCATCATAATAATAATTATCAACAACACCACCACCACCACCATCATCATAATAATAATTATCAACAACACCACCACCATCATCATCATCATCATAATAATAATTATCAACAACACCACCACCATCATCTCCATTCTTATCATCTCCATAATCATCTTCACCATCATCACCACCACCATCATCACCACCACCACCATCATAATAATAATTATCAACAACACCACCATCATCATCATCATCATCCTAATCACCACCACCATCATCACTATCATCATCATAATAATTATAAACAATACCACCACCATCATCATAATGATAATAATTATCAACAACACCACCACCACCATCATCATCATAATAATAATTATCAACAACACCACCATCATCATCATAATAATAATTATCAACAACACCACCACCATCATCATCATAATAATAATTATCAACAAAACCACCACCACCATCATCATCATAATAATAATTAGCAACAACAACACCACCACCACCATCATCATAATAATAATTATCAACAACACCACCATCATCACCCTCACTATTATCCTCATCATCACCACCATCATCATCATCATAATAATAATTATCAACATCACCACCATCATCACCCTCACTATTATCCTCATCATCACCACCATCATCATCATCATCATAATAATTATCAACATCACCACCATCATCACCATCATCAGCCTCATCACCATCATCAGCCTCATCACCATCACTATTATTTGTCATCATCACCATCATAATCATAATCATCAGCATTAAAATGATATGAAAGATATAAAAGTAGTTACCTACCTTCTTCTCTCGGCATCAGCAGGGTCCATACCAGGAAGACTAATAGTAATAGCAGATGGTGCACCAACATCATATGTCCTCACAGGCTTATTACATGCACCTATCTTGACCATGAAATTGAAGATTAGATTGGACACAGTACGAATAGGACCTCTGTAAGAAAATAGGTAAATCAATAAAATGATTGTTTGTTGAAAGTGTAAGGCTACAGTCAAATTCTAAAGAATATATTACACCCTGTCTAGCATAGTAATAAATACAATGTACATGAAATAAATATTTCTATTTATAATCATATCAAATATATGCCTATTGTTCTGTTGAAAACTCAAAACGCATTTCAATTCAGTAATCAGAACATATTACCTGTATAAAGTGTTACACTGTAGTTCTACTTTAATGTCTACTTACTGTAGTTGAGCTGGAAAGAACGAAGCACAAGAGAAGTCTTCACTAAGATCACCTCTTGCTCCTCTGGCTCTAGGCTGATAGAATCTGAGATAAACCCATGCAAAGACAAGGCCTGATATCATCTGAGGGAGCTGAATGATTGGCAGAATACCAACAAGGCATAGTGTAATGAACAGCGTGATGGCTAGAGAAGGGATATGCTGAAAACAATAATAGTATTACTTAATAAGTGATTATTAGAGGATTAAGGAAGAATGAAAGAAGAATGAAAAAAGAAAGGAATAATAGAAGGAAGAAGCATAGAGAGAGGAAAGAGTGGTAGGTAGAGAAAAAAGGAAAGAAACAAGAAAGGAAGGAAGGGAATAAGAGGAATGAAAGAAGAGAGGGAGGGAGAAAGAGAAGGAAGCAAAGAAGAAGTAAGGGAGGAAGAAAAAGGGAGGATAGGTAAGAAGGTAGAAAGGAAAGAAGTAAGAAAAGGAGGAAGGAAAAAAACAGTAAGAAAGAAGAAGGAAGAATAAGGAGGGAAGGAAAGAAAGATAAAATGAAGAAAGTGGAAGAAGCAAAGTAATGACGACTTAGGATGGAGAAAATGAGGAGAGATTTAAGTACAGTACTGAGCAAAGAAGTATGAGTAAGCAGAAACAAAGGCAACAAACTAGGACAGGAATAAGAAAAGAAGAAAGGTACAGTTTGAGAAAGAAAGGAAGCAAGGAAAGAAAGAAGGGAAGTTTTGGAAATAAAAGGAAGAGAAGGGAAAGGAAGTTTTGGGAACAAAGTATGACAAGAAGAAAATAAACCATTAACTATTATGAAAGAAAGGTCTGCATTCTTACCTTGATTCTTAAATTCAGCATTCCTTTGTACAGTTCTTGGTCAGGGTTAATTTGTTTAAAGGCAACCAACATACCAGAAATTATGCCAGTCATACCACTAAACTGAAGAAACCTGCAGTGAAAACATAACTGGAATCTAAAACACTATAAATGGAAACTAGCAAGTAAACTAGTACAGCCTGTGTTTGATATAAACGATAGGTAATAGAGTGAAATTTGCAACACCGTAAAAAACTAATTTAATTTGAGCTTTAGCCCTTTGTCTTTTTACTCCGATGATGGGTTAAAGCTCAAAACATCAGAATAGTTAAGTTAAGGAGATTCCGTAGTTTTGCATTGCGCACGCTCTACTGCGCACAATTTTGACCAGCGAGAGCGTGCTACAGCTCGCGCACCTTGCGCGCGCTATGTCGGTATTACTAAAAGATCACAATTCGTACATTCAAAGTGCCATAGTGCCAAAACGAATACGGTGACCTATCTTTTTTATTTTATTGAATTAAAGATATCCACATTTTCAAATACATATCTGAGTTTGAATAAAAATCTATGTCCAGATTTCGAGATATTTCAAGAATTGTGGTAATATTGTGCTACCCAGGTGTTCCCAATGATACGCTCGAGTAACTTCGAGTATTGCTTTATTGCTATTATCTTTTAACAGGTTCACTTTTCTATCCAAGTTTTGTGTGTGAATGAAGATTTGGGGTGCTAAGATGAAATAAAACCTGATATTTCAATCCTAATATCAAAAAAGAGTACCATTTAATCGCCTTTTATTCTCATTTTATACATCGAAATATTACTCCCGCGCGCCGTCGAAATGAGTAACTTTGACGTGATCTAGTGCCAAAACCAACACGGTGACCCCCCTTTTTTATTTTATTTTTGAAATGCCCATGTCTTAAAGTATAACTGTACAAAGTTTCAATAAAAAGTTATGTCAAAATCTATTACTACGGAATTTAACATTTTTATGCTGTTACACATCTCATTCTATTAGAGTGCAAATAATATAACTGTGAAATAGATAGGAACAAATAGCACTTAATTAGTGCTTTATTAGACAAGACATAGGGATTTAGTGAGCCATGACAAGAATTCGGTGAACCATAAAATGAACACGGGCTTTTTCTAGTCCAACTCAAAACGAACTAAAATAACGATAAAAGACACAATTAAAATTGTTTGCTACCACTTTATTCTTCTATGATCGAAAAACCAAGACACAAGACACATCTAAGGAAGCTAAAAAGAGTCTAAAAACACTGCACAAAACCGCAGCGTGATCATTTGACTAATTACACATGCTTGCACGTGCAAGACCCATCACTGCTCGCTTATTTCTCAACTAATCAAATTTAGGCACAACTTAGGACATAATTAGTCATTAGTTAGCTAGCTAACTATTTCACGGGTATATTGTTTGCACTCAATTTATCGTCTAAAACACTACATTAACCAGATAGTAGTCAAATTGTAAAGAATACATTACATGCTATCAAGGCTGAGGTTGTGGACAAGAACCATAAAAAGGTATATTGATCAATCAATTGTTACTCAATCAGTCAGTCAGTAAATCATACAGTCAATCAATCATTTAATCCATCAATCAAAAAGTCAATAGACAGTAAATCAATCAAATTGTTCAACAAATCAATAAGTCAATTATACACTAACAGATAATAATTCAATTACATTAATGGAAACTAGTGAGTAAACTAGTATAGGCTGCGTCAGTGTTTGATATAAACGATAATATAATAATATAATGAAATTTGTAACATCATAAAACATGTTGACTTCACTGATGTTTCGAGCTTTAGCCCTTCTCCAGAGTAAAAGAGTTAGGTCAAAGTCAAGTTAAGTCAACATTTTTTACGATGTTACAAATTTCATTATGTTACCTATCAATAATATTAACATAAGTTTACCATATGTGAGTGTTGAAGGTGGCCATATAAATAAAAAGACAGAGGACTGAGGTAGCAACGGATGTGCCAACATCAAGAATAAGAACAAATTTCTGGTAAAAAAAATGATATATAGATCTCAATAATAATGACTGATAATGTATGTATGCTGACATACATGTAAACACTCTGTTAAGCCAGGAATCTCAAGATTTTGAATATAATCTGCTGGTTTGAATATAACATCTCCTGTTTTTTTGAAGACGATCAGCCACTTTTTCATTTTTTTTTTGCAAAAAATGGCGGACATTGCATTCTCTCCAGATTTTAGCCTGTTGCTCTTCCGATCTTCCATATTTGAAACTATAGGAAGTTGGCATGTATGTGCCAATAATAATCAGATTAATGATTAAAATGATGACATGATGATGTCAATAATAATGCAAACAAACTAATAATGATAATGATTTGGTGGTTTTGGTACTTATTATGATTGCAATGCTGCTGCTGATGATGATAACAATTATGTGAATAGCAATTCTCGGTTTTCATTGACGTCATCAAACTTATTTCAGGCCGTTTCAGAGACCTCAAGATAATAAAAGTACTTTCACATGAAAGAGTGAGTAAAACTATGTAATTTTGCAAAAATTCAAGTAAAACCAAGTTTTTGCTGCCAAAAGATGAACAATTTCATATGCTATTTTTTTGGTAAGAATGTATGGAGCCGCATGTTGGTGTACAGCTTGTGTACACCAACATGGCGGACAAAAAGTTCAGGCGTCAAAATTACAATTTAACTCAAACTAAAATGCTTTAGAGGAGAAAAGTTGAATCAACAAACATTTTGTTTATGTACCAGCCAAAAAGGTGACATTTGTGGCTAATTTACATTTTTTTACGGCTCTAGAAAATGTGTGACAATGTTGCGTGAAATGAATTTCGATTCCAATATCTCGAGAATGAAACAACAAAAAACAACCAAACTTTCAGAAATAATATCTTTCAAACACATCAACAAAATATTAGAGGACCAGCCTTCTGCGATTTATAGTTTAGATTTTAGCTTTGATGACATCACATGAAAACCAAGAATAGTAATAATAAATGTTCACTGGTTGACTTACTAAAAATTCCAAAGCTCCCCAAAGTGGTTCAATGACTTTGCCACACAAGACCAACACAATAATATCAATAATAACCTACAAAACAAACATATATTGGCATTTATATGAATGATTATTATACAATACAATTATAGAGATTATTCATCGTGGGTATGTTATTCAATTGTGTCACGAATGTCGAAGGTTTGAACTGTGATGTTGTGACTGTTAGTCTTTATCAGGCGATCAGTGGACTGTAATGGAGGTGGATCTTAGAGCAGATTTCGTATGACTGTGAAATGTTCAGTGCTGTGTGCGTGCCTTGCCGCAACTGTGATTTTTCTGAAATTTTGAATGTGCCTTGCCGAGCCTTGACCATGGTGATGAGTAGACTGGAATGAAGGTGGGTCTTAATATGTTGTTTATTGACATTTTACTGACTTGATCACATGACGATTGAAACAATGATTGATTGATTTGAATGAACTAAAAAAAAAATTAAAGATTTAAAGATTCATGGTTTGGACTGCAATGTTTTGAATGTTTCTGCTAGTCTTCATCAGGAGATGAGTAGACTGTAATGAAGCTGGATCTTATATACTTGTCATTGGGTTTCTTTGACGATAATTTTGCATTATGATTGGCTTGGAAGAATGCTTGCAAACTGTCGGCATCCACGAAAATATTGGATTAATCAAAGCCCATTATGACAATAATATTATTTAAGTTGAGAATTCAATATTGGACGAGACTACAGGTCAAGACTTATCTGCCATAAGGAGCAAGGTTGAGTCCTTTAGGTGTTTTATTATGCCAAACAATAATAAAAAAATTGAATATTTTGAGTTGGGTCAGTAATTCAAAGGTAACAGTCCAATAGGTTGCTGTCCAATATTATTGCAAAATAATGGATCACCACATGACTAAAATACAGAGATTTGATTGGAGGATTATTTGTGAGGTATGTATGTGTGATAAAATGCAGTAAAATGCAGAACACTGTTACTTACATTCCAGATTCTGTATTCAAGAAAGCCACCTGTGATCAAGGACCATATTCTGAAGTTTGGAGGAATTAAACTACAAAGAAAGAGAAGGTATTTGTCAATAAATAAATAAATAAAAACAGCAACATTATTTTATAGAGGAATGATGGTAAGATGAAAACAACAGTGAGAACTGAAGAATGATGATGATAATGATTATAGTAAAAAGAATAATGATGATGATGACATTGTACTAGTTATACAATGGTTTTGAGTGGCATACCCTGCAATATCCCACGAGTCACTTGTATTTTCTAGTATACATGAGCCTTAAGGGGAGTGTGTATGCAAAGAAAATACAAGTGATGAGTGGGATATTCATGGTACTGTATTTCATGAGAAAACATTGTATAACTATTTTATCCCACATCATATACCGCAAAGAGAACCTTCAAGATGATGTGGAAGATAAAAACAGTAAAAAATAATTATTATGATGATGATAATAACAGTACACGATAATGACGGTGATAGCAAACATAATAACGATTAATTATTATGATAATTATAGCACTATATTTAATAAATGATAAAAATACAAAGACGGATAAGAAGTTTGAAAACGAAATGAATTCGTGATAAAAGTGTTTTAGGCCACCCAAAAATATTGATGATATTAAATGATAAAAATAACGATATTGAGAATAATCACAAAGGCGGCAGAAACGGATTAAAGATAGTGTATAGTCTAAAGAAACTACTTGAACTGATCGATGCTTTGTGCACTGAACGATTCATAAATTTCATAAATTTAAAGTTAATTAATTGATTTTCATAAGCATACTTTTATTGAAAGTTTTCTCGTAAATAACAGATATTTTCATAGTAATGCGACGAACATTTTTTAAATGAAAATACTTGGTAATCATACTTATAAAATAGTTGATTCAATATTAACAAGTTCTACAATACTCACAAGCCAGGGCAGACTGCAAGGGCAGGCCAAACTGGCGGAATAAATGTCAGTAAATACAGCAAACACACCACTCCACATGAAGCTTTTACTACAACTGAGGCATCGCCAAGACTCTTGTTTATTTGGGCCTGTAAAACACGAAGAATTAGAGCTAGATCAACGAGAAAAGAAGCAAAAAAACACACAATTCAAACCTTCAGCTGATTCAAGTTGGCGTCCATCTTGGATTTTAAGTCTCACGCATGCGTAATACTGTTGGTCTACGTTGCATTTTTAGACGTCATCGAAGTCATGATCTGGATCGATTGGACTCGGGAAAGAGAACTTAATTTGTGATCTGGATCGATTGGCCTCGGGAAAGAGAACTTAATTTGTGTTCAATTTAGTAGTAACATTGATAATAAAAGCATATTTTTTTTTTTTTGTTATCTATGGTAGTTGGTATGTGCACTGAAGTAATGAGAATGTAGCCTGCGTAGCAAGCGTCTCTGTCGCAAATGTAAAAATCGTTTACGCGCGGCCATATTGGCGACACAGCTATCCCAAAATACATTTTTTTCTCTCCCCCGAAAAGAAACGCTTGCTACGCAGGTTAATGAGAATGAAACTCAAAACATTAGAGTTTTTGAACCACAAATGGCTGGCCCCCGTTTTGATCATGAAAGATAAAAGGGTTTACACGTGTATTCGAGGCTAGTCTGTCCACAGGCAGCCCAACTATTCTATCTGAGGATTTTTTAAAACGAGTAACATAATTTTTTACCGCGCGTCATTTTGAAAACAAGGCCCCAGTGATTCATTCTTTGAACGCGCGGTTGGGTTTCCTGTGGCTTGTCGCAAACGATTTGTAGAAAGCAAGCGCGGTGTCCACCTTCGTCGAGTGTGCACGATTCGCGTTTCCACACGACAAGTCACGGGAACCCCAGTCACTAAAATCCAATATAAATTTTTTTTATCGTCTTTGTAATACCTTTATTCTGTATATTTTTTGAATCGTGTATTATCTATATTTAGCTTATAGCCCACATATCTTGCTTTGCGAACTGTACTTCTTCAAACTATACTTTTTCATATATCAAACCTTTCTTTTTCCGCACAATTAAATCAATATTTACTAGGGTGCAGAAACCTTTCATTAACCCTTTGGGTTGTATTTCTGCACTCTTCCACTATTAACAATTTCTATTATTATTTATATAACATTCATATTATTATTCATATTATTTATATAACATTCATTCACAATTTGACTTATACTGTCGAAATCATAAAATCATCAGACAAATGTCTACATCTACATCTACATCTTTATTAGTTGATAAAAATCGTAAAATATCACATCAACTGTATATAATATGTGTATATAATAAAATAAATAATTAATAATTGGAAAATTACAATGAGTAATAAAAATAATACTAATAAAAAATAATAGTTAATAATAATATTTATGTATATACATTATTTAAAAATATATATATTACTATAAAAACAATCAATCTACTATATAATGATCAAATTAACAACTTGCTTAATTTTCAAGACAACAAAGAGCGTCAAGATGGCGATCTAATTTAGCCTTGAATTCACTGACTCTGAGTCCACTAGTTCCGAGGGTAGATGGTTCCACTCTGGTATTGTTCTTGGGATAAAAGAAAACTTGAAAATATCTTTAGAAATTTTTGGTACAGTATGTGACCAATACTTTATATAAATCTTTATTAGATGTTACCTCATCTCCAAGGAAAATATCTTTCTTAAACAATGCATTTAACGAATGATATGGCAATTTATCTAAAAACCGTCCGGAATTGCACACACATACTGTATTCTATATTTTAAAGAGTGACTATTTCTAGTCCTCATTTCACTATTTGGAATTAAGTGTTGTTAATTCTGTATTTACATCAACAAGATTGTGACTCAGTTTGTACATTAGTGTCCGTCTATTTCTCTTTCTTCTAGATTCAGGAGTGTCCCATCCTAGCTCTGAGATCATACCTGTAACACTAGCGGTTTGGTTATAGTTTTGTAGGCAAAAACGGGCAGCTTTTCTTTGGACTTTCTCTAGGGCTGATATATCTTTCTTGTAGTATGGATCCCAAGAGGCGCTTACGTATTCTAATTTAGCCCGTACGATTGTAGTATAGGTGGTTTCACGTACCTTTCTTGGGCAGTTCCAAAGATTTCTTCTTATTTGACCTAGTGACTTCAGGGGTGGATCCAGGATTTTCTCCAGGGAGGGCTGCAGGTCACTTGATAAGGGGGTGCACACCACAAAATTATCACAAAGGAGACACACAAAATAGGGTTAAATGAGGGTAGAAGGTCATCTCAGAGAGGGGAGCGCACCCCCTGCACCCACTAGCTGGATCCGCCACTGGACTTACTTGCATTACTTGAGATTGATGAGATGTGGGGTGTCCACTTCAATGTACTGTTAACAGTAATACCCAAGTACGATATAAATTCAGTGTTACATTTATAAATAAATGTTCAAACTTTTTCTGACAACTAAAAGTCAGGAGGAGCCAACGATCAGCTGGGACATTCAACACAAATAGATTTTAAATTGTTCGATTCTTTTAAAAAAACAATGCACAAATAAACAAAAACAAATATGAATCGAGTAATGGTCTTATATATATTGCATGACATGTTTTAGTAAAACTCTTTCCGTACGTACAAATGTTTGGAAAGAACAGCAATTGTATAATGTCTTGGGTAAACCATATACTCAAAGCCAACGCTGATTTGGAACAGTAAAAGGAGGCAGAAGTATGAGAAATCCAAACCAATTCAACCTTCAAATCCAAGATGGCGTATATTCTAAAGCCGACGACATACTAGGCGAATTTGTACGCTCGTACGACCGAATTTCAATTGCCAGCGAATTTTTATCGCCTCGAGCGCTGACACACTTGGCGATTATTCTGCGCCCGGGGGCCTAACGCACAGCGGATTGTCTGGTTACCCAAGATGGCGCCTGATATAAAGAAGAGAAAAAAAGTTGTTTCTTGGGCCGTTTGTTTGTATTTATTACGCTTGCGGAATAAACGAAGAGCAAAAAGATGGGAAAAAAACCACATCTGGTCCAAGTCATGCATTTTGAGAAGAGAAGCTCACGTAGTGCATGCAAATTTAATAAGAGAGTTGGACTTGGAGGATCACGCAATGTTTCGCTCGTATACGAGTTTAACTCGTAATTTTGGGGTTTATAGGCCCACGCATGCATTACAAAGAAAAAAACCTCCTTCTTCTCAGTCCAATCATCTACTTCGAATTCAGCCATTTTGAAAAGGCATTAAAGTCACGTGATAAAATTATGAAATATCATTGGCTACTGAGATCTTTTTTCGCGCTATTTTATCGCTTGAGCGGGCACACTGCACGAATGACGACGAATCGCCGGCGAATTTGATCGCCAGTATCTGAGATGTCAGATATCAGCGATTTCATTCGCTGGTGTCGGCGATCAAAATCGCTCAGGAAATTCGCCGCCGAGGGAGCAGACAGACCTGGCGATTTTCAGGCGGCGATTGAAATTCGCTCTTACGAGCGTACAAATTCGCCTAGGTGTGTCGTCGGCTTAAGTTTTCATTGCCTAGTTTTCGCGGTCTCGTCGTATTCATGATTACGGTCGAGTCCGCCTTTTTGAAGCTATGTCGGGATGCATGTTATAAAATTAAACGTAAAAAAATTAATCAAGATTTACCTACAATGCAGTATGTTGTTTTTGTCATTTTTACTTGTCTTTTCTTTTCTTTGATGGTTTAAGACGCAATCAATCTGAGCATATAAACACTTTTTCGTAAAAAGCCGCAACTTTAAGGAGGCTCGGGTCAGTATTTTTCGCGCTCACCCAGCGACGTTTGAAAGGCCGTAGTTCCCGCGTCAGAAGGTATTTTGACAATATTTTTTAACACATGTCTACATATAGAATAAAGTTTTTAAAAAAGTTATTTTTAATAAAATCGATAATATTTTAGCCGACAAATGATAACGCCGCCGAATTTCTATGTAGCCTATTTTTGGGAAAAATCGACCTAAACTTTTAAAACCACATAGCCTACTTTAAAGCTGTTACCTAGGTCAACAATCTGGCAAAGTTTAAAAAAAATTCATCTCACCTATTTGGAATAAAAACGGGTCATTTTTTTTCCTAGCAAAAATTCATTGTTTTATAATATTTACCGATAACAACAGACTTTGAAGAGATAAATCAAAATCCTTCCAGCCAGGTATTAACAGGACATTTGTCTATATTGTCTGTGAATTTGAACTAATTTAGTCCACGGGATTTCTTTTGGGAAAGGATACAATTCAGCAAAAGTTTGTCAGTTTTTGTGCAAAACTTCTAATTTTTACTTCTGAGCACGCTAACGAAAAAATCTGAGATAACTTTTTTTATTTTTTAGCTATCAAAAGTTCACCATATTTTCAAGTGCGCCTCTAAATTTTATAGTGATTGAAATATTTTGAGGCGGTCAAATAAAATTCTGAACGTGGGTATATTTGCCTTCGCTTTGCAGCGGCCGGTTTGTTTTTATTTTCTAGTTATACATGATTTGCATGCTTTTGCTTTTTTATACCCACGTTCAGAATTTTATTTGACAGCAAATCTAGGCGACATTTTAATGGATGTCCCATTAACATAACTGCTGGTGAATTTCCAGTGGTTGCATGAGGACAGTTGCGATACTTTAACAGGAAGGTGTCGAGCTTGTACTGCAGATTTGCAGAACTTTTGTTTTCCTTTAGAGCGTTTTTTAGGGTTCTCACAAAACGTTCTGCCAGACCATTGGTTCTAGGGTGGTATGGTGCAGATCTAAGATGTTGTATACCATTCATCTTAAGGAATGTTTCAAACTCATCTGAGACGAGTTGCGAGCCATTGTCCGAAACAAGTTGATTTGGTAAACCATGAGTGGCGAACATGGTTCTCAGTGCTTCAATTGTCTTTGCAGAGGTTGATGTTGACATAATACGTACTTCAGGCCACTTTGAGTGAGCGTCGACTACTACTAGAAACATAGAATTCATGAAAGGTCCTGCATAGTCTATGTGGACTCTTTGCCAGGGTTTCTCAGGGAATTCCCATCTGTGAACTGATGCCGCAGTTGGATTGCTCTGCACAAGTGAGCAGCCTTCGCAGTCCCTGCATGTGTGTTCAATCTGTGAATCCAAACCAGGCCACCAGAAGTAGCTACGTGCTAATCCTTTCATCTTCACTATGCCAATATGGCCTTCATGAAGCTTCTCTAGGACTCGTTGTCGCAGTTTCGTAGGTACTATTGCTCGACCTCCCCACAGTAGACATCCATCGTAGACTGTGAGTTCTTCACGTTTCTGAAAGTAGGGCAGGAAATCTTCTCTGAGGGCGCTTCTCACCGGCCAGCCAGACATAGTGGCTTGTACAACTTGGGCTAATACTGGATCTCTTCGTGTTTCCTGTCGTAATTCTTTAACTGTAACAGGCAACCTCTCAATTTGACTTAACTGGAAAATGTCAGCTGGGTCCTTGCGTTGCTTGTCTTCCTTTGTACAGGTTAGGGGTAGTCTAGTGGATAATCCATCAGCATTTGCATGAGCCTTAGTGTTCTTATACTCTATCTGGTATGAGAATCCGCTAAGAAATAGTGCCCAGCGTTGAATACGTGCAGAAGCTGTAGCTGATATTCCCTTGTGAGGGTGAAATATTGTAGTCAGGGGCATGTGATCTGTAATCAGTGTGAAAGGACAACCTTCGAGATAGTACTGGAACTTTTTTACTCCCCACACAATGGCTAATGCCTCCTTTTGAAGTTGTGGGTACAACTTTTCTGCATCATTGAGGGTGCGTGAAGCAAAGGCCACTGATCTCTCGCTTCCATTTGGCATCACATGAGAGAGAACACATCCAAGACCATATATATGCCGAGGCATCTGCCGCTAAGCGCAATTCTTTGTCTGGGTCATAGTGTGTAAGGACGGTGTCGGAGGCTACCATGGATTTCACTTTTGTAAAGGCTAGTTCTTGCTTTTTGTCCCAGTGCCAAGGAGTATCCTGTTTAAGGAGTTCATGCAGAGGCTGTAGCTCTGTGGCCAGGTCTGGTAGGAACTTGTGGTAGTAATTAACAAAACCGAGCCATGATCTCAGTTGGTTGACATTTTGAGGACTTGGGGCGTTGATCACAGCTTCGATCTTCTTTTGTGGCTTGCAGAGGCCATTCTTGTTAATCACATGACCACAGTACTCCACCTGATCCTTGAGGAATTCACACTTTTCTTTGTTCAGCTTGAGGCCAGCTTCCTCAAGGCGAGTCATGACTTTGTCAAGATTTTGACAATGTTCATCGTCATCTTTTCCTGTTACAATTATGTCGTCAATGTCGGTAACATTGGACCCTTGGGAGGCCTTGTAGAACTTGATCCATTGCTTTCTGCCATATAGCAGGGGCTGGTGCTATTCCATAGACTAATCTTTTGTAGCGATAGAGCCCTTGGTGTGTATTTACAGTAAGGAGATGACGACATTCTTCAGCGACTTCCATCTGTAGGTATGCATGGCGTATAGATCAAGCTTTGAAAACTTTTCTCCTCCTGCAATGTTGGCAAATATTTCGTCTATTCTGGGCAGTGGGTACTTGTCAACTTCTAATTCAGGATTTATGGTTACCTTGAAGTCACCGCAGATTCGCACTCCACCATCAGGCTCAGGTCAACTGGTACAATTGGGGCGCCCCAGTCACTGTACTGTACCTTCTCGATGATCCCTTCAGATTCTAGTTGGTTCAGCTTGTCGCTTACTTTCTTCCTCTATGCAAAGGGTACGGGTCTTGCCTTATGGAATTTTGGGGCTGATCCATCCTTGAGAGTGAGTTTAGCTTGAATTCCTTTCAATGTTCCAAGTTGATCATCGAAGAGAGAACCATGTTGATTTATCAATTGCTCAATGTTCATCGGGGTCCTCATAGCATGTAGTTGTTGCCAGTTGAGTTGAATGTGTTTCAGCCATTCCCGTCCAAACAGTGGTGGTGCATTAGTGCTGATAACATACAGTGGTAATGTGAGCTGTTGATCACCATATTTCATATATCCAAGGGGTTTGACTTCTTCCTTCGTGTAAGTAACAAAGGTAGTTGTAGATGAGTGCAATTTTTGGTTGGAGAAGTTTTCTTTGTAGAGCTTTTCACTGATTATAGACTTGTCTGAACCAGTATAGATAGTTGTCATTTGAGGTATAATTTGAGGTGTAGGTTATCCACTTGGTCGGGCATTTCGTCGTTCGCACGTGGGCCGTGATTTGATGCACGATCGAGTATTTCTGTGGATTTTCTTTTGAATTTCGACGAATTTTCGCTCTACCTATTCCCTAATTCCGGAGGGAATTTTTACACAAAAAAAGTTTTTGTGTTAAGTTTTATCCTCTTCGCCAATATGTTGAGTATTGCACAACATAGATTACAAACATGCGACGGCAATCAAACAGACCGGCCCTATATCTTATCAGGTGCAAGTCGGTTCATCAGTGTGGCGCCGTCATGTGGACCAGCTTAGACGCTGTGAGTTACCGATTACTCAAAGTGTTCCTGAACATAACACCACTGCTATGGAACCCTCAGTTATGCCTACAGGCATCAGTTCAGAATCGTCTGCACCTCCTATGGAGATCACACTAAATGAGGAACCTCAGGTACAAAGTCCACCCAAAGACACTGTGGAAAGTCACATTGATGCTAATGGAGACACATCAACCAGTGACAACCCTGAGGACCCAACCCCTACTCCAGACAAGGAAATCCAAGAAGAAACCAACAGACCTGTGAGAAGCCGTCAAGCTCCAGGGTGGATGAAAGACTATGAACTTTGAAAGACTATGAACTTTGAAATACTTTAAAAGTTGTTGTTATCGTTGAATTTTGTTATGTGTTTAAAAGGGACAATGTCATAATATAGAGAACTTTGGACTTTAAGTTTACTAACAGTCTGTACGTAACTAGTTTTTGTTCAATCTCGAACCCAGAGCCTGCGTTACTCTTGGCCAGCAGTGCCGAGCAACGTATAACTCTGGGGAAACGGAATTATTCTGCTCCAATTTTGGAGTTCCGGTTTTAACATGGAATGCGCATGCTTAGTTAATATTATAATTATCTGTTGGTTCGGGCATCCTGTGTTACTTAGTACGTTATGATGACATTCAAAATATTGTTGACCTAGTAGTATTTTAAATATTTTCTAAGTCAAAATATAAACATTTTCCTCACTAATAAAACATTTAAAGTTTAGGAAGGTTTTTTAACGGCCATCAGGTTTATATAATGATATAAAAACGCGTCTAAATTTCCTTCAATTCAGATCGCTTTAACCGTCGATTTATTTATAGTTTTCCAACGGTTATAAGTTTGCTTTCGTGGTACGATTGACCTTTAGTAAATAACTGGATGCCAGAGACCTGAGTATTGTCAAGGTTTAGAATAGTTTAAAGGAGTATTTTGTGTGTATTCTAATTTGCTTCGCGACTCGATTATCGCTTCGCGGCGACACAATTTCTCGTCGCTTTGCGACTCGCATATATTCCGTAAATGACGATATTATTCTATCTAGTATAAAGAACCGTTGACGTTGTATTAATCGTAAAATTTACATTTTGAATATACATTTGTTTACATAATGGACCAATCAGAGCTTTTACTTCGTCTGTTTCCGGGCTGACCATTGTATTTTCAAGGGCCAATCACAATAAGCAGGGAATCCCAGTACCCCACAATCTCGAGCCCAGCGTCACGTCTGGCTTTTTGTCAGCGGTCTTATGGCGCCCGACATTAGACTCTGGGGGAACGGAATTTTCAGCTCCGATTTTGGAGTTCCGGTTTCTATTGCGCATGCTTAGTTAATATTATAATGATCTGTGGGATTGGGCATCCTGTGTTACTTAGTACGTTAATGACATTCAAAATATTATTGACCTAGTAGCATTTTAAATATTTTCTAAGCCAAAATATAAACATTTTCCTCACTAATGAAACATTTAAAGTTTAGGAAGATTTTTAACGGCCATCAGGATTTATAATGATATAAAAACGCGTCTAAATCTTCTTCAATTCAGATCGCTTTAACCGTCGATTTATTTATAGTTTTCCAACGGTTATTAGTTTGCTTTCGTAGTACGATTGACCTTTAGTAAATAACTGGATGCCAGAGGTCTGAGGATTGCCAAGGTTTAGAATAGTTTAAAGAAGTATTTTGTGTGTATTCTAATTTTCTTCGCGACTCGATAATCATCGCTTAGTGGCGATACAATATCTCTTCGCTTCGCGACTCGTAAACGACGATATTTAATATTCTATCTAGTATTAAAGAACCGTTGACGTCGTATTGCATGTAATCGTAAAATTTACATTTTGAATGTACATTTGTTTACATGATGGACCAATCAGAGCTTTTACTTCGTCTGTTTCCGGTCTGACCATTGTATTTTCAAGGGCCAATCAGCATAAGCATAGAATTCCGGTCCCCCAGAGTCTTACGTTACTCGGCTGGCCAAGAGGAACGAAGGCTCGGGGTTCGAGATTGAGTACCCCAGAGTTATACGTTGCTCGGCACTGCTGGCCAAGAGTAACGCAGGCTCTGGGTTCGAGATTGGTTTTTGTTTGACAATGTAAGTTTGAAGCAAGTGTGGGGGAATGATGTATATTGGCCGGGTTACCTGTGTCATACAATGTACATGTATTGTTGGGTTCCCTGTGTAAGTTGTCTTGTAATAAACTAAGATGGCCGTCGCATGTTTGTAATCTATGTTGTGCAATACTCAACAGTTCTTCCCAGTGTTGTACTGTAAAACCTCTTCAGAAGTAGCCCAAATACTGATAAAATTGATGTTAAGACTTAATATACATCCTCCAAGTAGTAATTGAAAAGGTTAGTGAAACATTTGTAATGAAATTATGTAAATAAATGTCGATCAAATTCGTGAACTGGTTTGACTTTATATGCACCTGTATAGACTGTCTCCTTCTGATACCTTCTGATATTTATTTTAAGACTCAAAATGGCGTTCGCAACCCCAGAAGCGATGACGTATGGTGATTCCGACAGCAAAGCGTGGAACTTCAAAATCTATGCCCTTTGGAACGCTGCAAAAGATGTTGACAAGAAAATGCAAATGTATATTAAACAACTTCAACCGATGACAGGAATTGTGAAAGCTAATATAGAACACGCACGGGACTATTTTGAAATAACCTGCTTTATAACCAGCCAGAAATACGATTGCCTCCATGTTGGAAGTATGTCAGAAGGGGTGGCAATTCATCAGATTTTTCAAAATGAAAATGGTGAGATACCGAATGAATTCTACGTTTCGTATGAAAGCGATGTAAATCTTTGCTTTAAAGATATCATTGCTGCCGAAATAATGGCGAACGAATCTCTAGATCCTTCAACTATAGTTGAACCAAAGATCCCACTCACGTTGCATATCATGCCTTTGGCTGCAGGCCATGTAAACTTAGCCTTGCCTCCAAACATAAACTACCCAGCGATACCTGGACTCAAGCATCTATGTGTTCTAGGTGAACATGGATTAACTCTTCTTTCATCAGAATTGCTGGTAAATGAGATTTACCAAATTCTGACAATCAAAACAGCAAAGTTGAACGTTGAAAAGTGCCGAATATTGCAAGATGAAACCATTGATGAAACCATTGAAGAGCATTTAATTCCAGCAAAAGAGCTTCAGTATGTAGGTCAAGCTGGGCCTGCAGTACACACTGTCACCTGCATTTCAACAGAAAAGGAAAACAACATTCATTTGTACCTGACTGAAGATGTGAGCCTATCAGTACCTTGCAAAACATGGCCCAGTTGTGCATCAAAATGGTCCGTCAGAGAAAGAACCTCTGGATGGCCAAGTAGGGAGCTTACAGACAAGGTCATTGCAGATGGATGTCATTTGGTACCAAAGTACGATCCATCTGGAGGAAATGGTGCCACAGTAGGTGCTACCACTGCTAGGGTCACACAATCAACACCTATGACAACATGGAGGTACTCTTTTTCACTTGCTGAGAAAACACTTATGAATTCTATCACTGAAGATCAAAGGATGTGCTATCTCGTTTTTAAGTATCTGTTTGCTCGCTTTATAAAGCTACCATCCATCATCACCACTTACACAGCCAAGACACTGTTCTTGAGGGAACTGGAAACTGTTCCTGTAGATCAATGGTGCTTCTCTGAGATTGGCGTTCGAGTTAAGAACCTGGTCGAAAAACTGAGAGACTGTATACAAAACAAATACTGTGAACACTACTTCATTGAAGCGTGCAACACTCTCCAACAAATGGATGATGAAGATAGAAAATCAGCCCTGGAAGTTGCATTCCCATCGCTAGACAATGAAATGAACGAAAAACCTGATACTGGAATATTGGAATTAGATTCTGATTATCGAATTAACCTCATGTCAACTTATAAACGATTTTATCCTGTGAATAAGTGGCTGGAATCATTAACTTCTAAGGCGAACAGCGAAAAGGATCCACCCAACATCCCCAGCGAACAAAACATTTCAGATCTTCTTGACAACACCAAGGTGCATCCCATTAAGATGACTAAAGTTTTGATCTATCTTGTTATGTCTGACAAAGTCTTTGGACGACCTCTTCCTATACCAACATCTCTTCTACAACAGGACAAAGTCTCTCAGGTTGTCCAGTTTTTGAAAAGATCTACCACAGATGACAAGTTTGAAGAATTAATGAAGGAACTGGACGTTGAACTCAAGTTTCTTCACTTGCAGTACAAAATAATCGATGAAATTGAACAATTTCAGAACGTAAGTGTCGTAAGTGAAATTGATGATGGTCAGGGTCAGGGTCAGGAGAACCAAGAACTTTCGACATCAAGTCCAGCCCACTAACCATTAAACCACGTGCCTCTCATGCACCAAAGGTGACAGAAGCTAGAACATTATGGAGTGGATCTGCGGAACACATATGCATGACAAGTTTGAAGAATAAATGAGGGAACTGGACGTTGAACTCAAGTTTCTTCACTTGCAGTACAAAATAATCGATGAAATGGAACAATTTCAGAAAGACAATCCTGAAGATGAAAATGAAATTGATGATGGTTAGGGTCAGGATCAGCTGAAACCGGCCAGAACTCTTGACACCAAGTCCAGCGCACTAACCACTAACTATATTTTCTAGTTATTTTCCCATCTTCTTGGTGAGTTTAATAAGCTGTCTTTGTCCCTCTTCATCAAATTGTAAGGGCATCGGGAAATATTGGAATGCACTAGCAATAAATAATTATTATTATTATAGTGGTACCTCTATTAAGTGGTCATCCTAGGGACCTTCCAAAGTGGCCACTTAATAGAGGTTGGCCGCTTTTTTTCTAGCCGCCTAATAGAGGGTGACCGCTAAATGGGTGACCGCTTAATAGAGGTACCACTGTATTAATCTCCCTCAGCTTGCTGTGTTGTATGCAGTTCAAAGCACTTCAGTATTGTGAGTTCACTCGAGAATGTTAAAAGGCACTTTGTTTCGCCTCATACTTCTCTTAACACTTCTCTTGTGTTCTGCCAATTCCTGTGTGCTTTATAATTACACACAACACGCTCTCGAGTATATTTTCTGTTTCTTCCGATTGTTTGAAGTTCTCGAACCAATCAGCATGCAGGTGCAATTTTCTATAATCACCCGGGTATTAATGATGATATGTAATAATGATATGTAATATCGAGTAATCTATATATGAGATACAGCCTTTTTTAAAAACGTAGAATATTGAATATTCCATATACTGAATAGTGCATTCCAAAACCAAAATGCATCATGGGGCAATTAATATTGTTTAAAGTAAAACAAGTATTAATTAGTTATTTTATTCTTAGTGCATTCCATTCAAAATAATATAGGAGCTACTGGTTATGGGGAGTAAAAATCAGTGTATATTTATTCCTTATTTCAAATTAATGAGACCCACAATGCCCTTTGGTCTTAAGCTTGAAATGCACTATTCGGTATTCAACGTTTTTTGAAATAGCTTTATACAGTCAATGTCATAAATGTTGCCCACCAAAACAGACATGAACACTAAAAGAATTGTCAAGTGATAACACATAAGTTCATTATTGATATTGCTTGATATTAGCACTCATATAGCAGGGTTCGTGCTACTCCTTAAACTCCTTAGATTTGATTTACGTTTCTAAGGGCACTTGAAAAGCCCTTGAATTTTAGAAAATCAGCAAAAACTCCTTAATTCTAGCTAAAGTAGGGTAAAAATTCTAGTATTGCAAATTAAAGTTAAGTAAAAATTCTAGTATTGTACATCATTTTCGTAAATCCGTAAATTTTCGTATATCAAAGTTGTCGCAAAAAGTGCTTAAAAATTACTTTTTGGTCCTTGAAAACTCCTTGAAAACTCCTTAGATTTTGTTTACTGACATCAGCACGAACCCTGATTTAGATTTCTTACTTGTAATTCCATGTTTACTGTAAAAGATTGAAATTTCAACTGTTGATAACAAAGTTGAATTACGTGCATGTAAAATATTGATACTCATCTGCATCTCATCTGACATGAGTAGTAGGTATAAAACTACAATCATGTTTAAAATTGTTGGGACATTGAACGTTTTTGTTTGAGTTTTAAAAAATATACAAACTGTATCAATTTGATTTGCAAACCCCCCTGATTCAACACTGATTCGGTGGAGAGGGGGAAATGGAAAAATGTTATAACAATCTTTTTCACTTAACAAACAGATATTGTCCTAAGGTATTTTGGTCATGATTGTAGCTACAAATTAAGATATAAAGTCGGCATTTGGACATCTGAATTGAAACTAATTTTTTGTAAACTTTATAAACAATTTAATACAATCTAACTTACGGCCCTCTTACTTGAAACACATAACTTATATTTCAGTTTAACTACAAACTACATCCTTCAGCTTCAGCACCTATTTCGTCCATCTGGAATGGTTGATCTGAGACCGACAGGAATTGTGTGAGCTCGTTAAACTGCAAATACACTATTATAATCACGCTCGAATATTAATGTTTACTTCTGAAATACTGTTATCTGTAATTCAGCACCATTCAAGTGTGATTTAAACAATGTATTTGGAATTTAATGAGCTCCCACAATTCCTATCGGTCTCAGATCAACCATTCCAGATGGACAACGTTAATCGAAACTACGGTCCACGCTTTAAAGCTTGCAAAGGATGTCGGTAATATGAATTGAATATGTTATTTATTGTGCGCTTTTTAAAGAAATGTTTTTTTCATAATCTTCCCTGCAACAATTTGTTATGTTCATATAACACAAACACGTACAACCAAAATATGCTATGAATAAATCGATAACAAGAGAAGAAATACCAACATCCTTTGCAGGCTTCAGAGTGTGTGGACTATAGCTTTGAATGTGACTACGATTTTTGAAATACGTGTATACTAGTTATACAATGGTTTCGAGTGGCATTGTATACCATGGAGAATCCCACGAGTCACTTGTAGTGTATACTTCTAGTATACGCACGAGCCTTTAGGCGAGCGTGTATGCAAAGAATTGAAAATACAGGTATATGTTACGAGGAAATATTGTGTAACTATTTTAACCCACATCATATAAAATATAGAGAACCCATAATGTCTCATGGGAAGAGGCAGTTGAATACCACCGAATATTCAACGGCTTTCAAGCATTCTGATTGGCTGTATTTTATATGATGTGGGATAAATCAAAATATGCAGCGAGTTCTTTTGTTTCAGATGTCAGACCATGCAGCAGCCTTTTGTGAACAGTTATATTACTTATAGTAAGTCTGCGTGGTTCTTCTGCTGACCAGCATGCAGTCCTATATTGGGATTCCTGTGGCTTTATTTAGTGATTGTCAGATACAATAATGATTGGAGCTTCACTTTCTTCATCATTCTCGTACCCAGGCTAACTCGGTCGTTCATCTCTCCCGTCATTACCTCTGGTAACAACGGATTTGAGACCCTCTCAGCCCGATGCTGATTGGCCAGTAAAATCGCGCATGCGCGAGTTTCGACGTACATTGACCCTAGGGTTCTCGTTCGTGATTGGTGGAATTTCTACGATGCTCGGAGCTTTTTGAAATGTGTTTTCTGCGCATAAAGTAAAGTACCCAAAGCTGACTCATTTTGTAACGGGCTCAGGAAGAATTCAAAATGGCGGGTAAACGGAGTAGATATGAAAACATCCAAAAAACGTTAGGAAATTGTGTTCTTACTCCACCTTGAACTGCTATAACTTATTTTATGCATATTTAGGACTATGAGGAATGTATGAAGGTATGTTTTGGTTTTCGTGAAGCGCATTTTGAGACGATTACAGGCATTGTTTGTTATCGATAAATTCAGTACCGGAATTGAATTGCTGTATTAAAGCTTTCTTCTCGAATTCTGTACTTCTTTCCTGCTGTTGAGGCAAGTAAAACTTTACTGACGTTGAAATTTTAATGAAGTGTATCTGATCTGTTGTTTGAAGCAAGGAATCTCAATATATTATTGAAACTAAGGTTTATAACTTATTGTAAATCATTCCCACATTTATATCATGAATATATGATTGTAAAACATTCATATAGCCTTATCAGTAATAAAAATGATTTCAATGCATTCTGTAGTGGATATTATGATCTTTTACACTGTAATTTTAACTCTATTATAAAGCTATTATATTTGCCTTGGCTTTTCAAAATAATGTAATTATTATTAAATGTGAGGTGTTTATAATTTCACAGGCTATAATGTACATGATGAACAAGGGGTCAATTAGTATTTTTGTATTGGTGTGTTAGATTTTAAAAAGAAAAATTTAGCCAATTTACTGATATAAAATTACAATTCCAAATGCTATTATTGCAACCAGTGAACAGTCACTTCATATTTATAGTAGATACATGTAGTACTTATTTATATATTTTGTCATTGATATATTGATTTATATTATTCTTGATATAAACAGAGTTAACTCTATTAACTCTGATATAAAACATAACTATGCAGAAACACCATTTTAGATATGCCAACATGTTGTGATAATAATAACAATGGCAATCAGATAACTACTAATAGTTGAAGTGGTCTTATTTCAGTTGTAATATCATTGTAAATGTGTATACCAGTAGTTTCCTTTTTTGGTACAAATCTTTATATATAGGTTTATATTCTTTTTGTTCTATACTCAATAGAGTGCAAATAGTATATTCATGAAATACAAATTACTAAATACTAATAAATACTGCCAGAAGTTCCATAAAATATTCAAATATCTCACAGACATACTATATGCACTTAACTTTATATTTCACAGTCAAAATATCTTTTTAGGTAAGCATATCACATCAGAATATACATGAAATGGAGCTCTAATGGAGTTTTCAAATAAAATAATAGGATGAAAGGAACGCAGTAAAAGTCTATTCGACGTCTCATTTCCATTCCTCATTTCATGTGTATTTAACTAAACTATTATCACAAACCCACAGCATCTTTCTAATTAGCAGTACTGTTGATATATTTGCTGTGTTGAATAAAATTATTGCACTCTAGTGATGATATCAATAAGGGTAAAATATTACATCATGTTCCATGACATCTTGTTTTTACAGTACAGTTACAAAGTTGGGTTTTAATCTGAACTGAATATTTGAGTTCTTAATTGCACTGGCTTCATGCAGCCACAATAGAATGTGAAGTAATAGTTTGTATAATTTTAGTAGTACCAAACCAATAAGGAATGCGCATTTCAAAAAACAATAAGAATACCACAGGTGTTTTCCCTCTTCTTTTTACCTACTGATCAAGGTCTAAGTCTGAGAATTACAAACTTGACATTTAATTATAATCATAATAACAATAAAGCACTTTATTTTAATAGGATAACTAGAATTACAGATGTTATTTTCATCTAGTCCCTAAATGATAATAATTAAATAGCATACATACATACATAACTATGCTGGTACTTGGATAGGCAAAACTGATTAGATGGCAGATAATGAGATTGTTCAATTGCTTGAAATAACAATAAATATTTAGATTATATCATTGTTTTGCAAAAATAACAATTTTAATTAAAAGGACATAACTAGGTACTACTAGCTGACAACAGGTTACAGTTGGGTATTCACACAAACACATAGTATTATATATGAGAGGAACATAATGAAGATTGCAAATTTCTTTTATACTACTATCACAATCAACTGTCACAGTACAAACCTCATTAATTCTATACTTGACAATTGAACCCTATTTTATAGACCATAAACTTAGACTTATTAATATATATATATTTTTAATTTATAGGGGAAGTTTATTAATAGGGACGAAAGTCCTGTAGCTTCTACCTGTCACAAAATTAGTTTTAGAAATTTTATCATTAACTTCTCGTTTCATTTTATTCATTTAGTGTACAAACATTATACCCATGAAACAAGTAGTAATAATTAGTACTAAGTAGTGCTAATTAAACAATTGAAAACAATAGAATTAGCATAAAATATCACTATTTAGTACTATTTATTTTTCACACTTTTAATGTTTGTACTCTATTGTGACAAATAAATAAATAAAAAAAATAGAAAACAAAATTTAAGTTATTGACAATTGGTCTGATTGCAATAATTATCATGAATATTTCGATAAAATATGATTTTTATGATGCAGAAATGATATTTTGAACAGTGTTTATATCCCTAAAATAGACTTAAATCATCTAAAACAGGTCAATATGAGAAAAGTGAGATGACAAATGAATTGCAGAATTGATTTTTGATATCTAACCAGAATAAAATTTACTTGATATACAACTGAAATAAGACCACTTCAACTATTGTAAGTGTAGTTAATATCTGATTGCCATTGTTATTATTATCACAACATGTTGGCATATCTACAAATAGTGTTTCTGCATAGTTATGTTTTATATCAGAGTTAATAGAGTTAACTCTGTTTATATCAAGAATAATACAAATCAATATATCAATGACAAAATATATAAATAAGTACTACATGTATCTACTATAAATATGAAGTGACTGTTCACTGGTTGCAATAATAGCATTTGGAATTGTAATTTTATATCAGTAAATTGGCTAAATTTTTCTTTTTAAAATCTAACACACCAATACAAAAATACTAATTGACCCCTTGTTCATCATGTACATTATAGCCTGTGAAATTATAAACACCTCACATTTAATAATAATTACATTATTTTGAAAAGCCAAGGCAAATATAATAGCTTTATAATAGAGTTAAAATTACAGTGTAAAAGATCATAATATCCACTACAGAATGCATTGAAATCATTTTTATTACTGATAAGGCTATATGAATGTTTTACAATCATATATTCATGATATAAATGTGGGAATGATTTACAATAAGTTATAAACCTTAGTTTCAATAATATATTGAGATTCCTTGCTTCAAACAACAGATCAGATACACTTCATTAAAATTTCAACGTCAGTAAAGTTTTACTTGCCTCAACAGCAGGAAAGAAGTACAGAATTCGAGAAGAAAGCTTTAATACAGCAATTCAATTCCGGTACTGAATTTATCGATAACAAACAATGCCTGTAATCGTCTCAAAATGCGCTTCACGAAAACCAAAACATACCTTCATACATTCCTCATAGTCCTAAATATGCATAAAATAAGTTATAGCAGTTCAAGGTGGAGTAAGAACACAATTTCCTAACGTTTTTTGGATGTTTTCATATCTACTCCGTTTACCCGCCATTTTGAATTCTTCCTGAGCCCGTTACAAAATGAGTCAGCTTTGGGTACTTTACTTTATGCGCAGAAAACACATTTCAAAAAGCTCCGAGCATCGTAGAAATTCCACCAATCACGAACGAGAACCCTAGGGTCAATGTACGTCGAAACTCGCGCATGCGCGATTTTGCTGGCCAATCAGCATCGGGCTGAGAGGGTCTCAAATCCGTTGTTACCAGAGGTAATGACGGGAGAGATGAACGACCGAGTTAGCCTGGGTACGAGAATGTTTCTTCATCAATTACGGGGTTTCTTTCTTTCTTCCCCCTGAGGCTTTCCGCTCTTTCAGCGTCAGAGAAAGTCTCTACCAAAACATCGTTACATTGATAACCCTTTTTGATGGGGTTTTCAGGTTTCTTAATAGAAGGAAGAACTTTATTTTCTGAAAATGTAACTTTCTTAGTCGTTTTCCTTTCCGTAGTCAGTTCCACTGAATCAATCTTCGGTAAACTAGAAGACATTGATTTAGAATTACCTAGATGTTGTTGTGCTTGACTAAGTGTCTGTTGAAGACGTTGAAGATTACTCCATGAAGCGCTTTTGAGGTTTGATGGTATGTTGACAGTGTCTGGTTTAAGGGATAACGGCTTGTTTGCTTTCCTTGACTGGAAAGCTCTAAGACTGGAATATTCATCTGGTGGCAGTGAATGTCTATGAAAAGCAAGCCTATTTGCATCATTTACAACCCTACTCCTTGTTCCATTGCTGAAAGGCGCCTCCGCAGTCTCGCTCTCTGGTGATAGGCTTTCTTTTGAGCTCAAAGAATCTGTTGATTTAATAAAAGAGAGCGGAGCTGGGCTTGACTGCCTGCGTTTTTCACCCTGGAAACGTCGAAGTCTTGAATCATCAAACTGACCATCACCAAGTTTAGTGCTTAATGTCTTAAGATTCTCTTTAAACGAACGCTGAGCGAATTCAATGGATCTTGCAGCTTTAATTCTTTGTTTGTCATAGCAGCCCAAACTCTTCAGAAGTTGTTGGTTTTGATTTTTGTTCTTTGCCATTGCCATGTTCCCTACTTCGCTGTACTTTGACTGGTTTAGCTTTCTGTCTGTTCTCATGGCTTGTTTCCCCTTAAAGTCGTCGCCCTCCATCGCTAACCTTATCTCCTTTCGGTCCATGAGTATTATGATATGTTATGCTTTCTTGACGATGATGTAGATCTGACTACGAGGATTACTGTTATTATTATACCCTGTCGTGTCTTACAAATATCTTTTGTTCTGGCTTTTCGCAATAGAACAATTGATTTTAATTAACTGCAGTTTTCGGCATTATTTTGCGAATCCGGACATTCCAACGGCTAGTTGTGAAATTATTTTGGGCTGCCGTCAATCAAAACATAAAAAAAAAAAAATTCGGATGCAAAATCCCAACAACAGAAAAAGAAAAAAGGTTACGAGTTAATAAAAACGTACTATTTCACAAATAGCAGTTGGAATACTCAGAATACTCAGTTTGCATAAAGTTGAAATCTGCAGTAATTAACCTAGCTAATTATTGCATCGCTTTAATTGTTTAATGTGTCTATAATCTGTGAAAAGCTGCTGGATTATTCTTACATCGATGGGTATTGTTATTAAAGTGAGGTTGCGTCACAATTTTACTACAAGACTCTTGTAATATAGTAACTGACTTCGAAAGCACATAAAACACTATAAAAACAAATACAAACTATGTGCACTAGAGAATAAATATTGAAATATTTTCTGTGGTATTTACGAATTTTTAGCGAAGTACTATGTACAATCTACAATTGCAATGTACAATTGCAATGTACAATTGCAACTTGCAATTGTATGTAGGCTATAAGGTCTGAAACAAGCCCAAGAAGAAGTGAAACGAGAACAGCCTGCAGACGTCATCGTATTCAAAAACCTCCGTTTTCGCCGTCCACACGTATACGATAAACCTCCGGCTAAAAAAATCTACAGTCTGGAGAGCGTATTCGAAAACCTCCGCTTTCGGTGACCGAAAACGCCGTTTACGTGTGGACGGAAGGCGTAAACGGAGGAAAAAAGCTCCGTTTTCAAAAATACCCGGCTACGCGTACGTGTGGACGGGGCCTAAGCAAACTTACTGTCCGAATGCTGAGATATATAGCCAAGAGTTCTAGTCAAGTTGATTCATTAGCACATCATTTTATAAGCAACTGAATATGTGGACATTGGAAGAAAATGAGTTAACGCAAAATATGTCAGGATATTGGCAGTATACGAATGCATGCATGCATGTTATGTTGATCATTTCTTAATTAATATATATGTATTCATTAAGCCTAGTACAGCTGCCTTCCACTATAACTAAATATAACTTAGTTGTGGGTGCACGCTGATTGTTGATCATTTCTTAATGAATTACAATGATACAGTCCACACTCTGAAGGCTGTAGGGCATATGTCGGTATTTCTTCTCTTGCTATCGATTTATTAATAATATAATTTTTAATATAGTACGTGTTGTTGTTGTTGTTGTTGCAGTGGTAGATGATGAAACAAACATTTGTTTAAAAAACGTGTATTAAATCACAAATTATGTTCATAATACCGACAACCTTTGCAGGCTTCAGAGTATGGACTGTAGCTATAGCTTCGGCTCCGACAACGGTTTTTGAAATAGGTGTAACTATTTATAACTCAATTGTGGGCGCACGCTGACTGTTGATAAACTATGTCACTGCTTTGGTCATTCGCTGATAAATACGAAAGATCATACAATAGATCACATAGATCATCGAACAGCAAGGGGTTTATTCATTTCGATCCAAATATTTTTATTGTCAAGCTGTAAACAACTAAAAAAGCATTTTACAAGAATTAACACAATGCATGCGTTTTTCAAAAGCTGTGAGTAATTTCTACAAAAAAAACTCCGACCAGTTTCATAGCAGTCTTCAATCCACTTTAACCGCTTTATGTTTACTCGTTTACAGTGCTTTTATCAATAGACCTCTTTACCTTTCTTCAGTGTTTGTTTATCCATTTCAGATCACGTGATGCTACCCTTGGGAATTGTTTCTTTCACATGTAAATGATATAACACGTTCATCATAAACGAACAATTCTCAAGGGAATGTCACGTGGTCTGAAATGGGCAATTTGCACACGGAGGTAAAAAGGTATATTAGCGAAAAGCACTCGGAACCAGGTTGTCACTCCCCTATAGGGTCACTACAATCTTTGCAAAAACTATAGTGAGACACTTTTACAGTTTTCTCTATTTTGACCTTTATCTATACATTTAGTTCGGTATAATCCTCCCCTACCCCTCCACGCAATGTTGGTTTTCGGTTAACATGATTCCTTGATGACTGCCAGGCCAACATTGTGAAGTGGGGGAGGGGGAGTGGCTTTAACAACAAATTGAAGCCCCAAAAGCACGCGTATTACGGTATAAGACTAATGTCCCATTTTCAAAACAGTTGTCTCACTTAGTTTTTGCCGAGATTGTAGCAACTAAAAAAAAGAAGAAATGTACATTTAAGTTTTAGTGATTCAGTTTATTGGGAATAGTCTCAAACTCTAATAGTCTTGCTTCACTCGAGCATTGGTCATGCTAGCAGAATGTCCATCCACTGTACGTGAAGGAGTAGCAAAGAAATCAAAGTTTAGTCCAGTAGTAGGGCTACCTGTACGTCTGTTCATAAAACTAGCAATCGGGTTGAATTGGGCTTCCTGTCGTGATCGAATCACAATTGGTGTAAAATGGAGAACTCTTGCAGGGTTCCTGTGTCTTTCCAGCTCTCTAAAGCTAGCAGTTTCCGCTGATTCGTGTAAATCCAGGCACTCATCCCTGTCTCTCAATGTGTCGTAAGCTAGTCGGGCTAGTCCAGTGTATTGACCTGACCCCTCCCTTGGCGCGTTAGTACTTCCAGTAATAGCGCCCATTCTCGCCACCATCCTGCATGATAGTAAAACATGTTATCAGTTTGAAGAGCTCAAACTATAATACATACATACTTATATTCTCAAACCACTGGGCGCGACATAGTGACCTAATCAGTATATAGCATGGTTAGTGTACGGCACTGAGGGTAGGTCGAGAGGTCCGAGTGTGTTGAATACTTAAATATTAGCCACTGGCTAGGGAGATTCGGTAACGACTCCGGATCCCTGTATCTCGACGTAAAACAACAACAACAACAAAAACCCGCACTGAAGGCGGCATAGTTAAATTCGCCTTATTCTGATTAACAGCAGTCTGTACTGCATTAGATCAATATGCAAAGTCAGGAGACCTCTCTTTGCAATCCGCGCACATAATATATTTGAAACACTTATGATTTTAACGTTTTTAAAAGAATTTGAAATTATGTAAAATAAGTCACCTGTTCCATAGCTCCATAGGGTTTTGAGCTACATTTTGGCTGGAAGAACTGCTAATTACAGAAAGCCCGCCATAAACAACCAGTGCAAACACGCTAGAGAGCAATAGTGGCACAATGAGGAACGCGCAAAGGATCATACCAGCTATTATTATCACACCACCTTGGAAAGCAACGAATGCAAGCACACCAACTGTCAACGAGCCCATGACAAACAACGAGAAGATGGTAAGCGGTATTGCACTTGTGGTCAGGAGTGAGCCAAGAAACAAAGACAGCAGAGGTCTTTCTTTGATGCGACGATACGCAGCAATGTTCTTCATGTTGCTCTTCAATACTAAACGGCGCTCAGGATCGATGTCTTTGAAGGTTAGTTGTCATTGAGAAAGACATAGATATTTCTCTTTTCTACTTTGCATAGTAAAACACGCAACTCGTGGAGATTTGTGTTTGCTTCTCTTTTTTTCTTGTCCTTATTCTCTAATGGTTCATTATGGCGTGTTTTACATTCATGACGTCAATGCTAAGGTCTAATTATTTACGTCACATTTCTACGTCACAAAAATCATGAGAGAGAAAGAAAATTGTGTTATATTTTACTGAAATTTCGGACATTATTCAATACTCAGATTAGCAAAGCTTAGAAGCAATTTTTATGTTCATTTATAAAATAGATTTTCTCTATTTCCTTAGAAAAATAAACGCAATAATTCATCCTCAATGAATCATGCCATCCAAAAAGGTTTCAAAATCTGTTGCGGGATCCCTGTGTTTAGTGTCCAATCCCGTGATGCATTTCAAGCTCCACGCCATGCGCTTGTTCTTCCTTCTTGATCTTTCAACATGGCGGATAGCACGGCTTATCAAACTGTTCCTCCACCTTCTGGCGCCGGTGGGCCTAATGCAGCTTTTGCTGATGCTTTAAAACGCGCAAAAGAGGTAAATTAATCATTAAAGAACATTTTAAGCTACTTTTTACGCTAACAAATGTCTGTTTTTGTCGGTAGATCGCCGCCCGCATGGGCTCGGGGCCAAATACAGACTCATCTGCCATGCCATACCAAGAATTAGGTAAGATAAAAAGTGACCAAAATCTAACTAAATACTCTCTTTGAATATCCCTGATGTTAATTAAAACATCAAAGAGACTTTTAAGTATCTTTTTTGTTTATTTTTCTTGCAGATTCGAGTCGTAAACGTCCTCATTCAGAGGAAGGTATATGTCGATGTCCAATTGAGAAGACCAATTTGTTCGTTTCAAGAAACCAAGATAGACATTAAGTTCTTACAAAAACCTCAAACTTTGTTCTTTTTTCAGGAGAAGATACAGTCCCAAAGAAATTAATGCCCGAAGGAGGTAATGGGATTTTGAATCAAATATTTTGCTGTCCAAATCACGCCGAATTATAGTAGCGTGCTTGCTATTGTTCTTTGTCAAACGAACTTTTCATTTTGTGACCCGAGAAATGATTTTACCTAAAATTGTTATATACGTATTGAGATGTCAAATTTTAATGTTTGATTGCAAAATGTCCATTGATATGAATTATTTATAATGACCATATCAACCTCAACATTTTATTTTCAAAGAATATGTAAAAAAAACCCTTATTTCATAATTTTCACAAAAAAATATATAAAATATAATGTAAGAAAAAAATACTTTCACTGTCACTTATTTACATTTTTTATTTTATTTTATAGGTATGCCACCCCAAGATGGAAAAGATGCAAAATCTATTGCTTTACAAGTTGCTGCAAGCATCGCTCAAAGGTAATACTTTGATTCAATTGTACTGCAAAAAATATATTATTAATTTAAACAAGAATGGATTAGAATAAAAAAACCTATTCGAATGGGTGAATATGTACATAACTTAAAGTTTCATATCCTGTTACAGTGCATCTCATGAAACTTTTGATGGTATACAATTTGGTATCACACTTTTGAAGTTCACAATGAACTTTGTTGACAAATTTTAAACTTACTTTCCTGGTTAATTTTGGCTAGATTAAGATATCCATACGTCCTTGCTTATTTGGTTTTGAAAAGTTGACAACTGTCTGATTCCTTGGCAGAATCTTCTATTGCTACTTGCTCACAATCAAGCCTTTAGTCTACCAAATTATTAAAATAACACAAGAAGAATGTTCAAAGCTCACCAACTGTGAATTTTGCTGGGAACTTTGAAAATATGGTACAACTTCAAAACTTCCAAATGAATTTCAGAGGTCAACCATCAAAAGTTGTGTGAAACACACTGCTATTATGCTAGTATTTATTCATAGAAACTAGCGAGTAAACTAGTATAGGCTGCGTCAGTGTTTGATATAAACGATAGGTAATATAATGAAATTTGTAATACCATAAAAAATGTTGACTTAACTTTACTGATGTTTTGAGCTTTAGCACTCCGACGAAGGGCTAAAGCTCCAAACGTCAGTAAAGTTAAGTTTTTTTTTACAGGATTACAAATTTCATTATATTACCTATCTAGTATTTATTCACTATCTTTGTGTTTGTTAAAAAAACATTTAATGTACTACCAGAGTGTAGTAGTAACCTTCTAGTATTAGTGCAATATATTTAGAATATTGTGTTATAAACTAAGAACTAAGTAATATAATGAAATTTGTAACACTGTAAAAAATGTTGACTTAACTTATCATTTTTTTACGGTGTTACAAATTTCATTATATTACTTATCGTTTATATCAAACACTGACACAGCCTATACTAGTTTACTCGCTAGTTGCCATTAAGAACTAAGTAGTTCAAAATATTAGTCAAATTGGTTGCTTTTTTCAATGAATACCAACTTCATGCAGTTGTATTTGTGTGTGACAAATCTATACTTGACAAAGTCTATAATATTTTACAGGGCTGGACTTGGATCAATGACTACAGAAGAATTCAGAATCCCTAACAAATTTGTTGGTTTAGGTAAGTCCATGTTAAAAATCTTTACTAGTAATAATAAAAAGGCAACATAACTGGGTTTCAATTCAATCTCGATATTTCACTAATCTCTATTTATATAATTTCTTTTATTATTATTTACTATTTGTATAGTTGTAAAAGTTTTGAGACTTTGTAGGAAACTCTAATTCATGTATTATTATTATTATTATTAATATTGTGATATCAATGATTAAAAATGTTTTAATTTGAATTGTAGTTATCGGCAGAGGTGGAGAGCAAATTAACAAACTCCAGTCAGAAACTGGTGCAAGGATACAAGTAGCTCCAGGTAATGTATATTATACCAAGCTCTCAAAATATTGCTTGCTTTGGCTGCAAAAATATGTGTACTTATTTAGAGAAAACAATACATTAATGAAGTATGAAATAAGCAATTTAATTTAATTCACATTAAGAAGTTAAGCCCTGTTAATTGAACTTTCCTTTCCTCATAGATCCACCAATGGGTGCTCCTTTACCTCCTGACAGGACTGTGACTATCAATGGTTCTGTACAAGCTGTCGAGTAAGTCAACAAGGAACTTATAACCATTATTAGTATAATATGTCATGAATGAAATACAATCTATTGCTGTCATTTCCAAATCCTAATTCATGTCTTTTTTTACAGAAAAGCAAAACAGCTTTTGCATAAAATATGCGAAGAAGGAAAAATTCCTGATAGTCTCGTAAGTATTTTGATACATTGCTCTAATTTAATAATGAAAATTAAAGGTAGTAAATTACAAAGTTTCAGTCTCATACTGAAACCATCATCAGGTGATCTATAACACAATCATTATTGATTAGATTATTGTTCTAATTGTCAGGGGCCGGTTGTACAAAGGGGGGATAAAGTTATCCGCGGATAAAAGTTATCAACTGCATAGGTTTTTTATAGAGTTTTATCCAATGGATAAGGATTTATCTGGTGAATAGCGCTATTCACACTTCGTACAACCAGCCCCAGTACTATATATAATATGACTGTCCGAGCTGTATGGTATAATGGTATATACAATGACGAGTTAAAGATGATAATATGTATGTATATCTCATACAGTTTGGGTGAGAATAGTGTATAGTACTTGTGAAACTGAAAGTTAGTTCTCATATTTTACTAAAATTTTCAAGATAAAAGTAAATCTGGAGAAAATTTAGGTTAAATCTTATGCAAATCCTTTTGTATTAGATTTTGTATCTAATATGCAACCTCCTCCATGATTTCTTTTGTCAAGTTCTCATGAATTATTAATGAGTTTAATAATATTATTTATATTTCAATAATGTATTGTTTATGATTGTAGATGTCTGTACCAGTGGTAGCACCAGGAGAGACAGTCTGTGAGATGATGATCCCAGCCAGTAAAGTTGGACTTATCATTGGTAGGTTTTCTAATACTGCCAACGATACTACACAGTGAAAGTTGAAATCATATTCCAGTGCCCCAATATTTTCGGGATATGTGAATATAATAACAAAGCTCTACAGACTGAATGCCAATATTGACTTTCAAAAATAATAAGCTGATCCTTAAAAAAAAACACCTATCAAAAAGAGCAAGCCAAAAAATGTATTTTTGGAATCAAAATTACAAAAATTTGTATGTGTTCAGTGAACTGTTTCCTTGCTGACCTTGTTTTGGTGTTTTTCACATTTTTGACTAATACTTAAAACGTTTTCAATAATAGGTAAGGGAGGTGAGACTATCAAAAGCCTACAGGAAAGAGCACAATGTCGTATGGTAATGATACAAGATGGTCCGTACATGACTGCTCCAGAGAAACCCTTACGCATCATGGGTGACCCTACAAGATGTCAACGTGGAAAGGATCTTGTAACAGATCTACTTACAGAGAAAGAACTTGAGGTAAGATGGTTTTAAATTACTTTAACACTGGACAAAAGTTTTCTGGATTTGAAACAGTTGGTGCATTGAAAGATTTCTTGTTTCTAAAGATTTTCATATTCAAACGTGCATTCTTTGTGGATATATAATCATCTACCTAACAGTTCACACTGATTTTTTTTGTATTGGCTATATTTCTCTATGTGTGAACATGTTACTTGATGTGTTTTTATCAGGTATTTTTTCTTGTTTTGTTAAAAGACAACTAATTTGTTACAAATCTGTAAACCTTTTGTCTTGTATAAATATAGATGTAGTTAAATATAATGGTAACTTGGAAGTCATATTGTCAGGTAATTCATTCAACAGCTTCTGTATAAACCATCTGCATCATAACCATGAAAATGATTCAGATGATCTATCTTTTGAATAGGATTGCTATGTGTTTTTTTGTCCAATTTAATTGTTCTTTCTGTGAAATTAAGGTTATCACAGTCAAATTGTTAGTTTTCTCAAAAAGTGAATCTGTTGTAAGACTTTCAATGATAATTTTGACTTCCAAGATATCACTACTAAGCTTTTAAATGTTTATCAATAATCTGGCACTTTAGTTAAGAGACACTTCACAGGCAATATTCATGTGTAACACATTTTACTCTCATTAGTTTGTAGTGCAAGCTATAAATAAAAATAATATAATACAATATAATTTATGTATCAAGATAGTAGAGCAACTGCAATCTTTTTGTACTTGATAATAACTTTGATTTTTTTCATAATGGAGTAATAAAACTACTGTAAAATAACATTTAAATGTAAAACGTAAAAAGTAGTTTTTAATATAACAATGTTGAAATACATGTTTCTGGATTTGAAAAGTGTAAATAATAATATGAAGGTATAGAATATTATAGGTATAGAATTAGTTTGAATGATGAAAATATACTGTAATACTTGTCCCTAAAAGCAAATAACGCCAGCCGATGACTTTATGGGAATGAAAAACCTACAGCAGCGAGGAGGAGGAGGAATGTTAGAGGTGAGTGGCTCCCTTATTTTTTCATCCTTTACAGCGCTACGCGCAAAAGTATGACAACATTTAATGTATTTGCATACTTCTATGGGTTCTATGCACGGAGTTTGTACTTTAAACAGACACATTTGTACCCTGGGTACCAGGGGTTATTTTCTCCTTGCTTTAGCGTTTGTAAATTTAGCGACCCTCCGCTTCTGATTGGCTCGGCAAATTCAAAAGAATAGGCTCGTTTGGCTAGAGGGTTTCTCTTGAAAAAAACGAACACAGACGTACAAATGATAAATACGAATACTAGATCAAGAAACCCTCTAGTTTCTAGGGTAACACATTTGATGTGAAGTTGTCTGATTGAACCAAATAAGGCGTGTAAAAAACTCGCTTCGCAGCAAAGTCTGTGCATAGAAGTATGCTAATATATTGAAAGTGGTCATACTTTTGCACCTCGCACTGTAAGGCTAAGTTTACATGGTACTGGTCAAATTTACGACCGGTCAACAAAATCGTACATTTACGGGTTCACACAGGACTGTGCTAAACATGCAACAATTTAAAGGCCTAACTGGTCAAAAATTCACCTGGTACTTTGTAAACGACCCAAAGTCTTCTGTGCCAATGATCAGAAACTGAAAACTAATATAATAAGTCATTCATCTATACTTCTATTGGCTATACATCCATCCATTTATTCATCCATCCATTTATTTATTTATCCATTCATTTATTTATTATGTGTTAACAAATCTGCTGGTTTCATTGTTTAACATTAACATAATATTTATGACTTTGCTAACAGATTCCTGTGCCAAGAGAAGCAGTTGGATTTGTGATTGGAAGAAATGGAGAGACTATTAAAAGGATACAAGCTGAAACCGGTGCACGATTACAGTTTAATCCTGAATGTAAGTATTCTGTGATGCTTAACTTGATAGTGTTATGTGTTCAACCTAGAATATTACATTATTATTAGTGTAATCCTCATCACCATTGTCATCATTAGCATTGATATCAATGACATCATCATGAGTACTATCATCAGTGCCATTATCATAATCTTTATCAACATCATAATCATTATCAACTTTATAATCATTATAATCATCATCATGATAATCATCATCACCATTGCCATCATCATTGTCATTATCATCTTCATTATCAGTATCATCAATGCTACAGTACCATCATTATCTTCAACATTAACACTTCAAGGGAATTGCAGCTCTGATCTGTCTATTTATTTCTTCATTAATCTCTTATTAATATTATCATTCCATTTATTAAAAGCGCTAAACAATAGGCTAAACAACAATTAATTGTTATCATTTCAGCTGATAATCCAAACAGTCCCAATAGAATGGCAATAGCAAATGGTTCACCAGAACAATTACATCAAATACAATCTCTTATTGAGGAGTTTATACAGCAGGTATAGGGTGTACATAAGGCAAAAAGCACTACTGATTAATCACACACACAGTATTGCCACTGTAGATCAATTCACTAAGGTGCCAGTTATATGATAAACAATTTGAAAGCGTTCTAGTTATGTACAGAGCAAAAACAATAAAACCATGAAATAAAACCAAAAATAGTTACTAACTAGTGGTTTTTTTAGTGACTTATTAGTGACTTTCAGTGACTTATTAATGACTTTCAGTGACTTATTAGTGACTTTCAGTGACTTATTAGTGACTTTCAGTGACTTTGTTGTCACTATTACTCAACCAGAAACAAAATACAAAAGAAAACAATACCTTGTTTCAACTTAACATGTCTTTGATAGTGACTAATAGTGACTAAATATAACTATTAGGTTGTAGCAATTTTATTTTATTTCATGGATATTGTTGTTTTCGCTTTAACATAGTTATTCAATTGGGAACCATGGTTGTATATAGCATTTAAAAGCTGTTTGATGTATGCTGAGAAGTAAGACCCTTAAGTTGTTAAGCACCAATAATTACACTAAGAACCCTTTGCAAACTAGATCAAGACATGATTTCAAAACTGCAATTCTTTATACAGAATAAACTATCTTTCTGTTTTTTTTTTTAAGTGTTTTCTTTGTTGTAATATCAACAGAGGGTTGTTTGCAGAGGGTTCTAATTAAGTCACTATGCATGTCCATTAATGCATTCTATAAGCATTTCTTCTTTCAGATAGTTCACTTGTTATAAACAAGAAGTGTTGCTCTGCGAAGTTCCCAGCTTCTCTAAGAAATGATTCAAAACAATTCATCAAAACTAGAATACAAAATGTCTGACACAAATGAATGCAAGTTTTTTCTACAGTAGAACCCCTCTATACTGCTGGGTTAAAAATAGCTGAATAGTCGTCCCCTTCACAGTTCCCTGTGCCATCTTTAAATGTAGCTGGGCTCTTTTATGCAAAGCCCTTACTTTTTAAGATAGCGCAGTGAACTGTGAAGTGGACTATTCTCTTAAAAACTGGACATAAATTTTGATCCAAATTTTTCCCAAGTTGCAAATAAAACCTCAATACACAAGAATCCCCACTAAAGCCAGCATGCTAGCACTGTCTTGTATATAGAGGTTTCGCTGTACTAGCTTCATAAGCTCTTTGTTTTAAATCAGTTTTTGTTTACAAGAAAAGCAAAAAAGTTCTCTCAGTTAATGAAATAGCAGTTATTTCATGGAGCTGGTAAACTTTTTTGCCTATTGATGATTAGTATACGCAGTAGAAATACAGTTAGCTCTAGTGGTTACTTTGATCTTCCAAGTTTCCCCAATTAGCTTACTTTCCCTGTAGTTTTGCCCTTGATAACTTGAACTTTTCAACTCAAAACATCTCCTAAATTCAAACTCTTTTATTTCACTTGAAGATTACAGTTATCTGGAGTTAATAGACCTAATTGGCTAACTCGTTGCTATGTGCATTTCCACCCAATTTAAAACCTATGGGAATAAAAACTTTTGTTCCAAATATTTTCCACGTGACATTGAAATACATAAGACAAAGAATCTTATTCCCAAAAGATTCAAATTGGGTGGAAACATACATAGCAACGCTTTAGCCGATTAGGTCTATTGTATTTTAATATTCTAGAACTCCTAGAATGAGATAGTGATAAGAACTATCACATAGTAGCAATAGTTCTATTGGGGTGTGAGGGGGCTAGTCATGTGATGGATTGTCATACTTTTAGTCTCGACAGCGTGGAGGACCTCCTCCCAAGGGACCACCCGCCAACATGCCTGGAGTCAAGAGTGTGGAGGCCCCTGTTCCTGGTAACAAGTGTGGTCTTATCATTGGTAAAGGAGGTGAAACCATTAGACAGATCATCAACCAATCAGGCGCCCATGTTGAGCTGAATAGGAATATTCCAGAGAGCTCTCCTATGAAGTACTTTACTATTAGAGGTACTGAGGCAGCAATTCAACAGGCACAGAATATGATCAGAGAGAAAATTGAAGATGTAAGTAGTAATGAATAGCTGTTATTACAGTTATATGCAAATGATTTTGAACAATGGGTTGAAGTCAAGGCTTTCGGGCAAAAACAATAGGTTTGCCTGAAAGCCTCGATTTGAATCCATTGTTTGAAATCATTTGCATATAACTGTAATAACAGCTATTGTTCTTTACTTGAAAAGCCTTTTCCAAGATAGCTTGGATGACATGCTATTCAGGGCATCTAAAAAAAGTGTGGAAATAAACATGGGAGACTGCTGAAATGTTAGCAAATAGTGCATAAAAGTGGGGAAATGCTAATTTGCATATTATCATTCATCATTAATATTATTTTCCACAAAATTCCTGCTAAATTTGCTTTTTTTATAGAGGCATGTGATTGGATGCTTTTTAGACCAATCTATTATATTATAGGATTATAGAAGTAGAACTAGTTGTAATGCGAGGAATGCATGGTGGATTATTGTCAAAGGGCAAAAGAAAATAATGTTACAGTCAATTTCTAGCAAAAAATGTGATGAATTCCGAATAACTTGCTTATTTGAAGAATTTTTGTGTATTCAAAAACATTATGAACAGGTTTGCAAGTTTTTCGGTATTTTTCTAGCAAAAAGTACGGAAAATGTGGAAAAATGTGGAAAACGATTAATAGTGTGAATCGGTGCAATTTTCGCACCCTCACACTTTTTCACATGTCCTGGCTATAATTGGTTCATTTAATGTGTGGAGGTTTCACTATTAAGCTTGGTTCACACTAGCTGCATGAGCAACATACCCATACTCAGTGAAGCATTTCTCGAATAGGTGTGAGAAAAGATAAATGTGGCTAATAAGTGAAGCCCAACTGAGTCTGCAAATAAATGGAAACTAATGAGTAAACTAATGTAGGCTGAGTTAGTGTTTGATATAAACGCAAGGTAATAGAATGAAATTTGTAACACCATGAGTCTAGACATATATGTTGCTTATGTCGTTAGTGTAAACCAGGTATTATAAATTGCACCTTCATTTAGTGTAAATATCTACTGGAATTACTACTATCTACTGTGTTCATTTGAATTAGGGTTCAAGTAAAACTTATTACATTTAGGGACTTGTCAGAAATTAGCAGGGGGGGGGAGGGGGGGGGGGGTGGAAACAAATAATAAACCACCAAAAATGAGGATTGTGCAAAAGAAGACACTGTGACATAGGGTAGGGTCAAGATATTATGATCCTTTACTTTGGGAGGGTCATGAAATTTTCATCACTTCATTTCAAAACTCCACCCCCCCCCCCCCCCCCTGCTAATTTCTGACAAGTCCCTTACTGTATTTTATTTATTGTTTTTTATTTATGTGAGTTAACTGTGTATTTTACTCTTTCAGCCTCGTGGTGGTGGAGGAGGTAGAGGTGGTCATGGTGGTGGAAACTTTAACCAGAAGTAAGTATTTACAGGGCTGTTTATAGCTGAAAACATAACATCGCAGCGTCCAACTTCCGTAAAGCTTGAAGAGTGCTTGTAAACCATTTAGTTCCATCTAATAATTTTTCAATAGAGGGAGTTCATGGCAGCCATGTTTGTGGGCAAGAACAAAAAAACGTTTTAGAATGACAAAGGATTTGATTCCCTTGAGAGAAAAGCTCCATTATTTTGACCACAAACATGGCTGCCATGAAATCCCTATATAGGTGAGCATATTGTTTACAAACGTTGGTATTGTGATGCTAATTTGCCAACTATTTGCACAATAGATTTTTTAATTTTCTTTGTTCATATAACAGTGTAGGTTGGCGAAACCATAACAAATTATGTCAATGTACTCCACTTATTGAAGTGTACTAAAATATGTCTTAATTTTATTCTCTTAAGTTGGAAACAGAATCAAAATTCTAACTGGAACAACCAGCAACAACACCAGCCGCACCAACAACAAAACCATGGAGGCTATCCCTATGGACAACAGCAACAACAACAACAGCAGCAGCAGCAGCAACAACAACTATACGGCCAACAAGAGTTCAATCAACAGCAATATGGTCAACAACAGCAGTATGGCCAGCAAGGTCAACAGGGACAGCAAGGACAGCAAGCTTCTGGTAAGAAGAACATGCAAACAATATGATCTCTTTTTATGCTCAGTGCATTCAAGAAACGTTTTGGCATAATAATGATTATTTAGGGATAATTTGAATAGGGATAATTTGAATAGGGATAATTTGAATAGGGATAATTTGAATAGGGATTATTTGAATAGGGATAATTTGAATAGGGATTATTTGAATAGGGATAATTTGAATAGGGATTATTTGAATAGGGATAATTTGAATAGGGATAATTTGAATAGGGATTATTTTTAGTTGTGATAATGGGGGTGCTGGTGGTGATGATGGTGGTGATAATTGTGATGATGGTGGTGGTGGTGATAACTGTGATGGTGGTGGTGGTGGTGATAACTGTGATGGTGGTGGTGGTGGTGATAATTGTCATGGTGGTGGTGGTGATAACTGTGATGATGGTGGTGGTGGTGATAACTGTGATGATGGTGGTGGTGGTGATAACTGTGATGGTGGTGGTTGTGGTGATAATTGTCATGGTGGTGGTGGTGATAACTGTGATGATGGTGGTGATAATTGTGATGATGGTGGTGGTGGTGATAACTGTGATGGTGGTGGTGGTGGTGATAACTGTGATGGTGGTGGTGGTTGTGGTGATAATTGTCATGGTGGTGGTGGTGATAATTGTGATGATGGTGGTGATAATTGTGATGGTGGTGGTGGTGATAACTGTGATGGTGGTGGTGGTGGTGGTGATAACTGTGATGATGGTGGTGGTGGTGATAATTGTCATGGTGGTGGTGGTGATAATTGTCATGGTGGTGGTGGTGATAACTGTGATGATGGTGGTGGTGGTGATAACTGTGATGGTGGTGGTGGTGGTGATAACTGTGATGATGGTGGTGGTGGTGATAACTGTGATGATGGTGGTGATAATTGTGATGATGGTGGTGGTGGTGATAATTGTGATGATGGTGGTGGTGGTGATAACTGTGATGGTGGTGGTGGTTGTGGTGATAATTGTGATGATGGTGGTGGTGGTGATAATTGTGATGATGGTGGTGGTGGTGATAACTGTGATGGTGGTGGTGGTGGTGGTGATAATTGTCATGGTGGTGGTGGTGATAATTGTGATGATGGTGGTGGTGGTGATAATTGTGATGATGGTGGTGGTGGTGATAACTGTGATGGTGGTGGTGGTGGTGGTGATAATTGTCATGGTGGTGGTGGTGATAATTGTGATGATGGTGGTGATAACTGTGATGATGGTGGTGATAATTGTGATGATGGTGGTGGTGGTGATAATTGTGATGATGGTGGTGGTGGTGATAACTGTGATGGTGGTGGTGGTTGTGGTGATAATTGTCATGGTGGTGGTGGTGATAATTGTGATGATGGTGGTGATAATTGTGATGATGGTGGTGGTGGTGATAACTGTGATGGTGGTGGTGGTTGTGGTGATAATTGTCATGGTGGTGGTGGTGATAATTGTGATGATGGTGGTGATAATTGTGATGATGGTGGTGGTGGTGATAATTGTGATGATGGTGGTGATAATTGTGATGATGGTGGTGGTGGTGATAATTGTGATGATGGTGGTGGTGGTGATAACTGTGATGGTGGTGGTGGTGGTGGTGATAATTGTCATGGTGGTGGTGGTGATAATTGTGATGATGGTGGTGATAACTGTGATGATGGTGGTGGTGGTTGTGGTGATAATTGTCATGGTGGTGGTGGTGATAATTGTGATGATGGTGGTGATAATTGTGATGATGGTGGTGGTGGTGATAATTGTGATGATGGTGGTGATAATTGTGATGATGGTGGTGATAATTGTGATGATGGTGGTGGTGGTGATAATTGTGATGATGGTGGTGGTGGTGATAACTGTGATGATGGTGGTAGTGGTGATAATTGTGATGATGGTGGTGGTGGTGATAATTGTGATGATGGTGGTGGTGGTGATAACTGTGATGATGGTGGTGATAATTGTGATGATGGTGGTGGTGGTGATAACTGTGATGGTGGTGGTGGTGGTGGTGATAATTGTCATGGTGGTGGTGGTGATAATTGTCATGGTGGTGGTGGTGATAATTGTGATGATGGTGGTGGTGGTGATAACTGTGATGATGGTGGTGGTGGTGATAACTGTGATGGTGGTGGTGGTGGTGATAATTGTCATGGTGGTAGTGGTGATAATTGTGATGATAATGGTGTTGATGGTGGTGATAATAATTGTGATGATGATGGTGGTGGTGATAATTGTGGTGGTGGTGGTGATAATTATGGTGGTGGTGGTGATAATAATTGTGATGATGATGGTGATGATGATCATGAAGATTATTGTGATAGTGATGGTGATAGTGATTATGATGATGGTGGTGATGATGATAGTGATTATGATGATGGTGGTGATAATGGCCATGGTAGTAATGATGGTGATAATGTTGGTGGTGATGATATGAGTATGAAAGTGATTTACTATATTGTTGTTGTCTCTTTTCCCACTGAAAACAAACTAGATTAATACTATTATCATGATGATTTAGGTCCTCAAGACTACTCTGCAGCATGGGCAGCATATTACCAACAGTATTACCAACAACAAGCAGCTGCCGCAGCCGCTGGAGGACAACCAGCCCCAGGTACACGCACATTTTATAATACATTGAATAGTTGTACTACATTGGAACCCCTCTATACCGGACCCTTGAAAAAACAGAATTCTCTCTAAACCAGACACAATTTTTGTCCCCAAATTCTCCCAAAGCTAACAACATTCACCCCCACTAAACCAGACATAAGTCTTGGTCCCAGTGTTGTCCATAGAGGGGTTTCAATGTAATAATAATTGTTAATACATGTTAATACATGTTAATTTGATCAAATGCTCATTACAAATTATACAAAGATTCTAAAACAACCTAACTTGCTAATAAACGACTTGTAGAAATGTAATAAATATGTATTAAAATATATGTGTAAAAAGAAATCTAGGTGTACTAAAAAGCTAATTTAAAAAAAATAAATCTTCAGCAGACTTTTTAAGCCTTGATAGCACATAATGCATTCTTTTGTATTTAGTACAGCTCAAAGTAAGACAAGCAATGCAGACATAATAATTACAAATACCAAGGTTTTGTTTTGTTTTTGTTTTAGCTGCAGCCGCAGCCGCAGCCGCTGGAGCACAACCAGCGCAAGGTACAGGGAAACCTTTATTGAATAAAAATTGTAACACTTTGACTTGAATCATTTTACAACCTTAGCCTTGATAGCATATGATGCATTAGGAATGCAAACATCAACAAACAATAGAAATACCACAGGGGTGTATCTCTTGTGCAATAGAGTACCGAAGTGTGAAGTCACACATTCATCATAGAATGCTAGTCAAAACATAGGCTGCCCGAAAATTTGGGATCATTTGAGTGTGAAATGGCTGAGATATGAATAATTTTTGCATGTAAATTTTTTTCCCATAGCAAGTCTCTTGTTTTTGGCCTGGTTACAACTGGTTGGAACCAGAGCAAAAATAAGAGACTTTGTGTGGATTGAAATCTACATTCAAAAATTCATATCTCGGCTGTTTCACACTCAAATGATCCCAAATTTCCGGGCAGCCTATATTTTGACTAGCATTCTATGATGAAAGTAGTCTGAATACGAAAAGATAAAAAAACAAAATTGTGACATCATTACTTTGGTACTCTACTACAAACTAAATAGGCCTTTTGCAACAACATGTCACGTGACCCTACCCCTTTTAAATTGAACAGCTGTGTCAAAATGTTTTTGTTTTAGCTGCAGCCGCAGCCGCTGGATCACAACCAGCGCAAGGTACAGGGAAACCTTTATTGAATAATAATTGTAACACTTTGACTTGAATCATTTTACAGCCTTTTAGAACTCATAACTGTTTCCATTTTGTACAATGCAATGATATTTATTCATATCAAAAAAAAAAAAACATGACGAAAATTATTGTAACAAAACTATCAGATTGATTTTATCAATCATGTCAATTTTTATTTTATAAAATAAATAGAAAACTTGCTGTCTTTGCTCTATGAAGTTATTAAGTATTTGAGGATTGTCAAAACATTTGTTGAGAAGCGCTCTGCTTGTCTTAACACTTCTCCCGTTCTGTCTATCCCTGCTTACTTTATAACAGCACAAGGGTTGGTGCTACTCCTTAAACTCCTTAGATTTGATTTACGTTTTTAAGGGCACTTGAAAAGCCCTTGAATTTTAGAAAATCAGCAAAAACTCCTTAAAAATTACTTTTCAATCCTTGAAAACTTGTTGAAAACTCCTTAGATTTTGTTTACTGACATCAGCACAAACCTTGTGCACAAAGCATGCACATGCATTTTCTACCTCTTTAATAAACATTACATTTATCTGTGTTTAGCTGGAGCTCAACCAGACTACACTGCCGCCTGGAACCAGTACTTTAAACAGCAACAGAATTACCAACAATACTACCAACCTGGACAACAGCCTGGTCAACAGTCCCAGGAAGGCCAGAACAACGGTCAACAACCATCATCATAGTACCAGAACCCTTCTTTATGGTAAGTTGGTCTACTTAACTAATGAACACACTCTGAACCATATTGCTCTTATCTATTTCTTGTGTATATTGTTGAACCTCACTGAAGATTTAAACTCTACTTGTTACATGATCTAAATGGGCGATTTGCATGATAGCATTTACTATTAAGACCAGAATGCTTTGCCTTTATAATAAAATAATTATTGCCAATTCAACTATTCACAAAAGCGATTAATAATCTGAATAATAAAGGAGAGTTGTAAAGCATTCTGGTACTGGTAGTAACGTGAAGTCTTGCAAATTGGCCTGTTCAAACATTGAAAGAATGAATTTATCATTCTCATGGGTAATTTGATGTTTTGACTACAACTGTGACATCATAATGATGAAGGCCAGGGCAAATTGCTTCAACATTTGCTTCGACATCCGTTTGATTTTGTTGAATAGCAATGTTGAAGCCGTTTGCCACCCCATTTCAACATTGTTGAAACCTTTTGCCCCCCACGTTTAACATCGTTCAACAACCATTCTACAGCAATCAACAAAATTGAACCACTGTTGAAGCAAATGTTGAAGCTGTTTGCCCAAGTCTTTTAGTTACACTCCACTAAAGTTGCAGATGAAACATCATGTTATTAACTGTTAACCTTTCAAAACCACAAATTATTCTTGCATTGTCACAACACTTTCTCAAACCTACTGTCTTTTAAATTATTGTGAATTAATTAATTTAACTGCCAATATTACGTCTTGTGTTAGTGTTGTGATATTTATAAGATAAAATTTCTTGCATGTTAAATTGAACTCTTCATGTATCTCTTGAGGAATATCCTTTGAATTGTTTTTAAAAACTGTTTAGTTTGTTTGCATTTATTATTGTGCTTTTTTATATTCCTTGTTTTCAAAATATCATGACTTACTAGTTAAATATAATAATTTATTTGATAATATAGTATTACATGTAAATGGTAAATTTATATTATTTTAAACTTGTTATAGTGCAATATATTGTTATTGTATTTATTTGTAATTATTATTGTAATATTATTATTGGTACATTAGAATACTATTTAGCATTTGCAACTGGTTCATGGATTTTTGAAACATAATTATATATTTTAACTTTGTGATCATTTTACAATTGTCTTGATTAGCTGTCCTTTTTAAAGTTTGTTTCTTGTTATTGCAATGATTTATGGATGGTGTTTTTAGGTGACGAAGACAATTCACCACGGTAAAGCTCAGAGCGTCTTCATAGTTGAATTTTAGAACATACTTATAAATAATATTTTAATTTGATAATCATTTTGAAATCAATTGTATTGATTAGCTGTAGTAAATTTTGTTGTTTCTTGTTATTGCAATGATTTGTTGATGTGTGTTTAGGTGACGAAGAAAATTCACCACGGTAAAGCTCAGACTCTTTATATTTGAATTTTAGAACGTACTTATAAATAATATTTTATCATTATCATTTTGAAATCAATTGTATTGATTAGCTGTAGTAAATTTTGTTGTTTCTTGTTATTGCAATGATTTGTGGATGGTGTTTTCAGGTGAAGAAGACAATTCACCACGGTAAAGCTCAGCCTCTTCATAGTTGAATTTTAGAACATAGTTTAACTTGATAATCATTTTGAAATTGTTTTGCTTAGTTGTACATTTGAAAATGTGTTGTTTCTTTGTTATTGCAATGATTTGTACAAAAATGGTAGATCACTCTAGGCACAGACATCAAGTCGTGATGTTGGCGGAGTCTCTAGCCAGGACTGGAGGTGTTGCTGATGTCAAACACGAAAATGGTGACAGATAATGCATAAATTTATTTTATTAGACAATGATCCTTGTATGTTATTTATCTCTGAATCATATTTCCAATTCCTATGCACATAGTTATTTAAACAACTAACAACTAACAAACAACTATTGCAGTATTTTATTTCTTGTGTATAATTTGCTTTATATCTAAATGGTTACATGCAGTTGAACATTTGAATTGTTTCTTATGAGATTAAATATGAATACAATGTTATCTATTGTAGAAATATTATAGATTTGTGTAATATTTGCTTGCTTACAATTTGCTTTATATCTAAATGGTTATATGCAGTTGAACATTTGAATTGTTTCTTTGAGACTAAATATGAATACAATGTTATGTATTTTAGCAATATTATAGATTATGTGTTATATTTGTGAAACACTGTTTCATTTCAGAAACACTTCCTCAAGGTACCATAAATTTAACTGTCTGTTTATCAAATTATTATTTTAAATGCTAAGAGAATTAACTGTGTAATAATGTATAATTATATGTGAATATATATAATTCCCATGTGTCATGTATTACAATATAATTTATTATCTTCTTTTTGTGGTTCAAACTGTTTTCCATGTATATATCCTAACATATCTTTCTTCACAGGACAGTTATGTTGTTAACTTTCATTGTAAACTGTATATGACCTTCCTATTTTAGGTTGTTTCTTGACGCTGTGACTTCTACATTACCTTCAACTGATTGCAAGACTTGTCAGATTTCCTGTGTATCACGTCGCCATCATTAATGGGATATAAATCATGCTTGTGCTCAACTTGTAGTTTTAATTAAGCCGTGTATGTTGTTTATTTTATATTTTAAACTGTAATAATATGTCCATGCTATGCATAGTATAAGTACAGGAAAAGTGTCTGTCAATGGAGGCCTTCCTACAACATCAAGAAATGCCACAAACTAAACTTCTTCACCAAGCAGTATTGCATTATTATATAATTTAGTTTCCATTTAATATTATCTGTAATTATTGTAATAGTTATTTCATTAGTAATATCCTCATTGTCTTATTCTGTATAGTTCTTTAAGTCAATTTTGCTTTGTTTATAGTATTATTATTTGCTTGCCATTATCTGAACGTTTTAATTATTTTGATTAGTTTGATCCTCATTTCATTACTTTGCAATATTGTTGTGATGCTCACTATGATCCTCAATTCATTGCTGTTATTTTTGATCCTTTCATGTTATGTATTAGTTCATGGCGTTGACTTTCAGGGCAATTCTAAAGTCCAGTTAAGTACAATATGTTAAATGATCTTTCTACTTTGAACATATGGTGATATTCTTCAAATCTTCAGTTCACAAGAAGTGCACAACGGTTCCTGGGAATGAAATACCCTCATTGGTGGGTTGAAATGTTGTTTTAAACTTGTGCCTCCATTCCAGACCAACTATACTCACATTTCAAAATACTATTTGATTGAGGTGTGGGATTGCAGAAAAAGTATGCAAAACATTTCTTTAGAAAACAATGAAGGATTTGTCTAACTTGCATTAGTTTGCATAACGTTTCTGCAATTGTGCATCTAGTTTTGTAATCTCATTCTGGAGTGATAATGTTATGCTGTCATTTGATACATTTCTGTAGAAATATGCCATTTGTTATTGTGCATTCATTTTGATTTGTCTTGTATTTGCAATATCATTTTACATTTTGCCTTCAGCCCAGAACTTGTTTTATACGTATGAAATATACCTTTCTTGCTTTCAAAGTACATTCATGTATAGCCATGCTTTCTTGACATTTAATATCTTTATTGGACTAGTCATTGTTATATTATTACGTGATAATAGTTACTATCTGTGTATGCTTTCGTTGTCGATAGTATCTCCATGGACAATCTGCGTCCTTACTGTAAGTAAAAACATTGATATGAAATGTTTATTCTTGCATTAATTATTAATGCCACTTGATTGATCTCATTGTTGCAACTTAAAACTTGCATTTCACCTAATATGTAATATAGAACATAAGTATGTTTTATCAATAAATGGAAGAGTCTTTAATTCTGACTTGTTGTTTTATTACAAAACTTGTTGCTGCAGGTTTAGGGACACACAATCAAATATCCATTCTCCCTTTTCATAGCATTTTTCTCCCATCCCCCATTTTCTTTAGACAATAGACGTCTTTACCTTCCTTGTTGTCCCATTTTAGATCATGTGATGCTACCCTTGGGAATTGTTTCTTTCATATGTAAATGATATAACATGTTCATCAAAAGAACAATTCTCAAGGGAACGACGTGATCTGAAATGGGCAATTTGCATATGGAGGTAAAGAGGTCTATTCTCTCTGCCTATTTATTTTCAAATGATTTGTCTCATTTCACAGTCTATGGTGAGGTCTTATCTACACAGGGTTCTACGGAGCTTCATATTGCAGCCCCCCAAAAAATACTCAAACCTGAAATTTTACACCCCAAAAAATACATGACATGCAAATTTCGAACCCCCAAACAACTTAAATACTTAGACTCGAGTACCTCAAAACTGATTTATTATTATCAGTATGTTTCTTTACGGAACTCATGCCTTGCTAAAAAAATTTCAAACATAATTTTCTGATACATGGATAAAAACAAAAATTGAACTCTGAGATGTGAAAACCCCCCAAAATACTGGTTTCTTTTTAAGACCTAAAAAATTTGTGGCAGGTCTCTTGACCCCAAAAAATACTCAGAACAAAAATTGTCAACCCAAAACAATACGTCGGACATCCCTGTCATTTTACCCCCAGAGTACATCACCTTGGAAAGGAACTGTTTCAGAGGAACACATTGAATTATCCATTCTCCCAGTTTTCTAGTGTTATCATCCCATCCCCCCACTTTAGACAATTCTCACTTCCTATATATTTTCAAATGGTTTGTCTCATTTCACAGTCTATGGGTGAGGTCTTATCTCCATAAAATAAGGAAGAGGAATGGCTTCACAATGGAACACATTCAATTACCATTCTCCCAATTTTCATAGTGTTATCATCCCATCCCCCTAATTTCTTTAGCCAATTCCCACTACCTATTTATTTTCAAATGATTTGTCTCATTTAGCAGTGTATGGTGAGGTCTTAGGGACTTGTCAGAAATTAGCGGGGAGGGGGGGATGGAGTTTTGAAATGAAGATGAAAATTTCATGACCCTCCCAAAGTAAAGGATCATAATATCTTGACCCTACCCTATGTCACAGGGTCTTCTTTTGCACAATCCTCATTTTTGGTGGTTTATTATTTTGTGATCCTCCCTTTTTAGGTTCTGAAAAAGTGACGACCCTTCCCCAGTTTCCACCCCCCATCCCCCCCTGCTAATTTCTGATAAAGCCCTTACCTACACATTTCAAATATCCCAAATATATTTTCCATAGCTCTCCCTACACATCTCCCCTAGACATTTCTCCCTATTTTTTTACTGTTGCTTCCCCCCATCTTTCAGTATGTTGGTGTTTTAACCATGCTTCTCCCTCCTCTCGGATCGGTTCCTTATACAGCTTGACCAAAAGTATTTTCAAATTTTATTTAACTCTGTACACAAATGGAAATTATAAATATATGCTTAATGAAATAACAAGGATATGGACAGATGTTACAATAAAATAACTATTTAAAGTATAAAAATGTTTTTAGAAAAGTATGCAAGGCAGTTGTTGTCACTTATAAATGATTTAAAAAATACATTAGTCTAAAAAATATTAAGTACAAAGTATTGTTGATGCTCATACACCTAATTGCAATAACATTGTCATAAAAAAAAATTACAAAATAGGAATTAATTAAAAGACAAAAGCAGATTACTCAAGCTGAACTTCTTCTTTTGTCTTTTAATTCATTCCTATTTTGTAATTTTCTTTTTTATATGACAATGTTATGGCAATTAGGTGTATATCAATCTTGGATTAGACCATTTCATGGTTAGTTTATATCAACATCAGTCTTGATATTATGATATGTATTTAGAATTAGACTACAGCCTGTGGAATTAATTGGAGAAAAGACAAGTGTGGTTGATGTTGCTTATGGTTATGTCACTAGTGTGAACCAGGCTTTAGCTTGTATGCAACATGACAGAGCACTAGTAAAGCTGTAGCAGTCAGGCCAGCAGTTACTATAGCAACCCTCCCAATCCATCAGCTTTGTACTGCACAGCACATGTGAATTGTAACTTGACAGCATATTGCTGTTGTAGCCAGTCCAGCAAAGTATCTTTTTGCAGTCTATAAGCCTTATGTTTAGATTGCATGCAACATGACCGCACATAATGCTGTCACAGCCAGCAATTACTATGGCAACCCTCGCGATCCATTTGGGAACTATTTTGCAGTTCATGTGAATTGCAACATGACAGAGCATAATGCTGTTGCAGCCAGGCCAGCAATTACTATAGCAACCCTCTCGATCCATTTGGGAACTATTTTACAGTTCATGTGAATTGCAACATGACAGAGCATAATGCTGTTGCAGCCAGGCCAGCAATTACTATAGCAACCATCGCAATCCATTTGGGAACTATTTTGCAGTTCATGTGAGCATAATGCTGTTGCAGCCAGGCCAGCAAAGGAACTTTTTGCAGTCCATGAGCCTTACTTTCAAATTGCATGCAACATGATAGCACATAATGCTGTCACAGCCAGCCCAGCAATTGCTATAGCAACCCTTTCAATCCATCTGCATCTTCCACCAGGACTAAATAGACAACCACTGTTGAAGTGCAAAACAAATCCATCCTGCAAAAAAGATATTAATTAATTGAGGTCACATTAATTTTCAGTGGTGGATCCAGGGAGAGGTTCAACAGTTCCATGGAACCCCTCCTTTACAATGACAATATTCTTTTCTCTGCTCTTGGGCTACCTGTGGCTACTCTCGCTCCAGTCTGCTATGTGTGGAACCCCACTTGCTAAATTCCTTGATCCGTCAAGTTTTGTGACTATTTCTGACTATTATTGTATTGCTATTAATTCTGCTGATAGTAAATCTGATTTCAATACATTACTATACCAGCACAAAACCAGCATTCATTTTGGTCTTGGCTTGAAGCTTTTACAGTGATGCTAATTCAACCGGGGCCACCCCGAGTTTATTAGCCAATCACAAAAGAACCAGACATAGACGATCCGTCAAGTTCATTCGCGCCTATAATTTGATTGGCTGATAAGGAGACAAAGTAGATATCTTTTGTTCTTTTTAAAAGAATATCTTTTTAAAAGCTCAAACGTGATTGGCTAATAAACTCGAGGTGGCCCCGGTTGAATTAGCAGCACTGTAAAAGCTGCGACAAGGTTTTTTGAAATAGGTGTAAATCCCATTCAGAAGAGCAAAATGCCTGTCTTTATTCTAATCCCCAGTAATGTACAGTGAACAACACTTCAATTATGTAAACTAATTAAGAAATATTTTAGATTACTTAGTGATGGAAATTTGGGGTGTATTCAAAAATTAACATTGAATACAATAAAAAACCCGCATAAAAAAAACAAGTGGATTAAGAACACTCAGGCTGAAATTTGGTCAACAAAGTACCATATACATAAGAACAATATATAAGATATATAAGAACAAAATCAGCCTGAACCGAAAATCGTGTGTTCTTTTATGCGGGTTTTTACTGTATTTAAACAATTAATAATTTCTAGTAAAACTTAATTTTTTCCATTACGTTTGTATTGGCGAGTTTGGTATTAAATTTGTCAATCAAGTCTAGTGAATGAATGATAGGTTTTACAAAATACTGTACGTGCTACGGGAACCATTAACGCTGTCGTTGTCCGCTTTTTAAAACAGAAACCTTTCGTCTGTTTTGATATTGACCGAAACACAGAGTCGTGACGAAGGATTTGGGATCAGGGATTCACATGCCTGGGATCGGGATCATACAGTCCGAATCAGCTGAAATTAGGGATCATAGAAGAGGGATCTGGATCGTATGGATAAATTCAGGGATCAAAATATGCGAGCTTTTGGGATCAGGGATCAAACGTTTGTGTAAAAAAATCGTGTTTGAATCACGAGTAAACATCCCTCCCAACGAACCTGGAAACAGTGACATGACCAATATCGACTACCACGGGACACTATTTGATTCGGTTTAGTGCCTCCGCCAAGTGCATTACGTGACTTGGCGAAACAGAGACTACCGCCAATATACTTGCAATCAAATATTGAAATATTTGTAGTCAAATATTTACAGATACTTCACTCCAGACAATCTCTTGAGATTATTTTTTGGTGCACTTTTGACGTCTGATTTGATGAGTGATCGATAGTATGGCATGTTGTTTTTATAGTGAATAGACTTCGTTTGTTTTCGTCTGGCCGTCCACGCAGGCTATTTTCGTCTGAGCTTTTTCGACTAGAACGTTTTTTAATAGTAGAGTCTTCAATTTTAGTCATGTTAATTAGTCTATATATTGAAATGTATTTGTCGACTTTTAGTATGTAAAACGCAGTCATTGTCGATTGTAATATGTCGATTTCAGTGAGTCAGTTGCAGCTATTGTTGATTCATTGCAATACGGATGTATGAATTTCATTTATGGATTGTAATATGCCGATTTCGGTATCAATATGAAAATGATGTCGGTTGCAATATGCGGTTACTGTAAATTGCAGTTTGTCATGATCAATAGTATTGTGTCAAATGTCGATTAATTGTCGATTAAGTGTCGATTTCATCACGTCCATTACAGTATGTCGATTTCAAGTTTGTCTGTAATTCAGTTTGTGAAAGACCGTAAAACGCATGTTAATTTCAGTATTATTAATTCTTACCCATCCCCCGTTTCGACGAATCCACCTCACTAATCTCTTGCGTGTGTACTGACCCATCCATTTCGATATACTCTTTGCGGTTTTAAAATCGTTCGCCTGACAACAATCTTTAGCCAATGCTGCAGAAAATGCGTACATGGAAACGATCTTTGCCCACGTTGTACCCTCGACCAGAATATTATCACAGACGCACGTAAACAGGCCACAAATCACGATCTCGTAGTTGATTCTGAAGTTCATTTGCTGTACTACATCCGTGTAGAGAGTTGGATAACTTTTCTCTAATATTCGCCCGTACTTATTCATCGTTTTTACTACTTCGATAGGACATATTCTCGAATCTAATCGAGTCTTGAAAATCTCTTGATAACGTTCCTTATAGGAGAACTTTTGTTCCATATACTTGTCACATATGTACTGCGCTTGTAGGGCTATGTTGTCGTCTGTGTATTCTACGTGTTTGGGGTCTTTACCGCTAAGTTTTCTTCGACAGAAGAAGCATAAAGTCACTAGTAATTTCCGAGTAAAAAAGAAGAGTCCTTGGCCATACTTTGTTAAGAACATTTTAACTTAATTCAGCTAGCTACTATAAAGTATCATGACTACGGTTGCCGTGATATTCAGATAATAATTGACCCAAGAATGTCGTATCGGCATTTATATCAGTCACGTCACAATAGTGATATATCCGATTATATTGATTTGTCTAAAAGATCGTGAATATGAAACACAAATTAATCAATGCATGCCAAATCACAGAAGCAAGGAAAACAAGCTGGTAACACTAAGTAAATTAAGATACATTCATAACAAATTCTCCAGATCTAGAATCGTCGTTTTCAAACAATCTTAGTTTATGTATATAACGGGACTATTATTATCACCCAATTACGTCATAAATAATACAAAAGAACCCGACAAAACAAGACAAAACACGCTATTGAAAATATTGATTGTTTTAGTAGTGTATTGTGTATTCAGACTCCCTTCTGAGAAATTTACAATACAATTGTCAAACAAACTGCAACATTAGTTTATATCACTGAGTTTAGAGTATATATATCAGCAAATATGCGATATATCCAAACGGCGGAATGGTTACAAAAGTACGTATTGTTTCTTTTCGTATTGATTGTTTCTGGTTGATTGACAGTAACTATAAACATATAAATATACTGAAGTGTGGAGAGAGGAGAGGAACAGGGATTATAATATCCTTCCTCCCAAATTTTATACCATTCATCTCCCTCCTCCCTAATTTTCCTGACTTAATTTGTTCAGTTTCTAAATAATTGCTATTGAGGCTATTCATTAGTAACAAATTTGAACTATGTTCTTAATATAGTTTGTATTTCAGAGATAAGGAGTGTTCGTATAAAATTTGCGCAAATAATATTACAATCAGTCCAGTAAGACCTTATAGTTCAACAATTAGTTAGGTATAAAATCGACCTTCTCCCTCCCTTTATATTTTAATTCTCCCTCCTCCCTGTTCATTTTTGCCGTTTATACCTTCTCCCTAATCCGTTCCTCTTCTCTCTGTGGTAGCCCGAGGATTAGAAAACATTCGAATAGCCACCAACTTCCTTCCGTCTACTAACAAAGGTAAAAGCAGGACAGGGCGTAACTTTCCTTTACCAGTTTATGATGCATTTGGCACCGCTGACTAGCGTGCGAACACTCTCAAGGGAAGGGGAGGAGGGTGAGATTGCGAGGGAATGGTGGTGAGCTGCTGTACAATTAAGTAGAGGAAACAATAGACCATTTCACAGTTCGCATCGAATTACAACCTTAGCGCCTGTTTACATGGAGATAGGTTCACCCTCCAAAGAGGGTCACCCTAGCTACTGGTATAGGGTCACGCTGCTCTATTGTTTTTTTTGTGGTTGTGTTTACATGCAAGGTAGGGTCACCCTAGGGGTAGGGTCACCCTATCAGCTAGGTGGGGTGACCCTCCTAGGAGGGCCAGCTTTTTGTTTACTTTAGCCATGTAAACGCTCAAGGTAGAGTGACTGTAGGGCAATATATTCTTTACAGTTTGACTACAGCTTGTGGAATTTTGAAGTGTTTCAATTGTTTGTTAAAGTGTATATGAACTCTCGCGGTTTTTTGGCGTTTTAAGAAGTTGATATATAGGTCAGTCATGATCTAAAAAAAAAAATTGGATTTGAACATTTATTCGCGGAGAAATAGCGCCCTAAACTTTAAAATCGACCGCGCCCCTTCGGGTTGGCCGGGAATTGGGAGACTGGTAACCTTGTGACGTAAATTCGGGAAACCCAAGCTAGTGCCACTCAGTGTTTCTCTGTTACTTCTGTTGTTTTGAGTAAGAAAAGTTCGATAAATCGACAGTATTTACCGTTGACTGAATCATCCCTGACATCAGTTTAAACTAGACAATCAGAATATCTTTATCAGATACCGATAAAGAATTATACCTGGATTCAAAGGACAGTAGTAAGAAAAGCGAAGGTTTACAAAGTACTTTCGAAGACTGAGAACTTTCTTACTTAGTCTGTCTTAGAAGTACAAGAAAGCGGAGTAGAAAATAGTGACAGTTTTGAGCCTTTTAAAGCCTTCAGATGAGCCTTTAGCCGATGAAATTGGTTAGCAAAATTGCTACTACGCAGACAGAGAAATTAAAAGATCGTGGAGCATTCAAAATAGCTTTAATCTCGATTCGAGGCTAAAAAGTCGCCGTACAAAGAGCCTTCCTGATGACCGATGATAGTTACAACAGTTAACGTTTATTTATTGCAATCAAAAATCGTTATATGATGGTATACGATGTTTCCCCGAAATGTTTTAATCATGCTCAGAGTTCTTTTTGCACTTTTTCTAGGGGTTGAAGTACTGATAATTGCGAAGTTAAACAACTTAAAAGCGGAGTTTTGTGTGTTGAAATTGATGGTTGCCTCGAGTCCGTCCAAAACAAACTTGTACTGTAAACTATATGAAATAGAAGTCAATCTGACTTTACATCCAGGATTTCATCCCGTGTATATTCATATGTTTAAATCGCTGGTCATTACGATCGCCAGCGGCTAAATACAGAACGACTGACTGAACACAGTTAGTGAAAAAATCACACAAAACATCCTGCTTGAAACAAACAGTGATGTTTTACAACTACTACCGTTTCAACGCTTCAAATTTTCAATGATTTCCCCTGATAACATTCCCGTTTTATCCATTTGTAGTGGAACATATTTTTATAATAAAATGCCATTTTGAACTCATAAAAAGTGCTCCATAATAAAGAATAGAACAACAACAACAAAATAATAATTTGTGATAAGTTATCATAAATTGTTTTTATAAGTTACACTCAATGATTCAATGACTAGTTTTAGCAATCTTTATTCTAAAACTACTTTAAATCCATTTTGAAACTTGATTACTAGTATTATTAGTATCAGAGTTAAATGATTAACTTGACCGGCGGCCTCTCGCTAGTTTTTTCAACCCGGCGATCATTAGTAATTATCGTACGCGAAAATCTGACTCGTGACACTATAGAACGGCTTTCTTTAGAAGTTATATAAACAGTTCAATCATATTTCAATATAATATCTTCAAAGTAGAATATAGCAAAGATTTCAGTTATACTTATACTATTTCAGTTGCCATGATACATTTGCCATAGTTTGAAACGCTTCATTACCATTCGTATACGCGTTGTTTCTGCTCGACATTTGTTTTGGTTCTTCATCCTATATCTAGGCTTGAACAGGGTATAATTCCAACTTCAACTCTTATTAGATGAGCCAGATGTTTCTTCAATTCACTAACAAATATTTCAGGGAATAATTTTGGGGTTTGCCGTTGAAAAGACTACTGCTAAAGTAGCAGAACGAGTCTTTGTCAAACCAAGTTGACGCTTTTACGTCTTCTCGCTTTAGCAAGCGGATGATCTTTGCCCAAATATATTAATGCAGTCGAATGCCTCTCTTGTCCTCTACTCTATTAGAACAACCTCCCAGAACGGATCTGCTTGGCACAGTGTCTAAAAAACTCCTGTAAAACGATGATACGTTTACTAAAGTCCGCATACTAGCCTTTGTACAAGCTGCGAGATGGTCCCGAATTTACGTCATCAATGACCTAGAACCAGTCTCTTCAAAGGCCCAATTCCCGGCCAACCCGAAGGGGCGCGGTCGATTTTAAAGTTTAGAGCGCTATTTCTCCGCGAATAAATGTTCAAATCCATTTTTTTTTTGCATTTCATGACTTAGCTATATATCAACTTTATAAATCGCCAAAAAAACGCGAGAGTTCATATACACTTTAATGTGTATACATTCCTTAAATTACCACGGGCTGTAGTCAAATTGTATAAAGAATATATTACACGCTATAGAGGCTTAGGTTGTGGACGAGAACCGTGAAAAGATCTATTGACATCAAATCGTCTTTATGTAATACAAATTATGTTCTAAACTTTTAATGTTCAGACATTACAATGTTTCTCTGATATCGTAAATTTTACGTCATGTATAAAGGATATATAATGTATAGAATTTGTTAGTAAATGAGCACAAACATGCAACTCCATAAAACAGACGTTTGTTATAGTACATTGATACAATATCGATACATGTTGATTTAGTAACTTCAGTTACAAGATTTGAATTAAAAGCTGTTAAAACAAATCTCTTTTTCAAGATTTAAGTTTTAAGTTTATAAAACAAAAATATACATAAAGATCGTTTGGAAAGAGTTAAAAAGCTAAAACATAAAAATATGAAAAGGGAATATAAAAATAGTTGATAAGAGTTCGTCTTATCGTGGTGACTCGAGTTCATCAAATACATCAGAATAAGATGACTTTAGGAAGGAGACGTAGTTCTGCATGCTTCGTGTTGTACTGTTGGCTTGTTCAAGACGATCTTTCATATCGTGTAGCTTAGAGTTGAATCTTCGTTCCGCCTGAGATACAAAAAATATTGATCAGTTTTACTATTTGATGGTGATGCTGGTGATGATAGCGATGATGATGACAGCTAAAGCAATTATTGTAAATGATAGTAAAACAATAGTGATGATGATTATATCGACTACAGCAATGATAAAGGTCATGAGCGATGATGGTGATGAAGATAACAATGGTTATGATGATAGTAAAGTAATGTTGACGATGGTGATACACTGCAAAAACGGCTGAGTAGGTACAACACAGTATATTGCGTTAACCATGCATTCAGGATAACACTTTATAGTGAGTAAACCCAACT